>JANVCC010000047.1:60845-75737 GCA_025345505.1 Todiramphus chloris collaris
ATGGGGCGGCGGCGGCGGGGGGCGCTGCCGGAGCCGGCGGGCGGCTGCTGCTGCTGCCTGGCGGCGGCGCTGCCGCTGCTGCTGTTGCTGCTGCCCGCCGGGTGCTCGGTGCGGGCGCAGAACGACACGGAGCCCATCGTCCTGGAGGGGAAGTGCCTGGTCGTGTGCGACTCCAGCCCCTCGGCCGACGGCGCCATCACCTCCTCCCTGGGGATCTCGGTGCGCTCGGGCAGCGCCAAGGTGGCCTTCTCGGCCACCCGCAGCACCAACCACGAGCCCTCCGAGATGAGCAACCGCACCATGACCATCTACTTCGACCAGGTCAGCCGCCGCCTGCTTTGACTTCGTTGTCCCCCATTCCCGCGCCGACGGGCCCTCTGCCTCCCTGCCCGGGCATCCCGCCTCTAGTCCCCCGTGATTACACGCTTATTTTCCCCTTCCCTCTTTTAATCCCGAGACATCCTCTCAACAGCAGTTTTACATCTCAACTCCCCAGAAAGAGTTTGGGAAGTTCTTTTAGGTGACTGCGGGGCTTTCCTTGGGGTGATAAGATGGGGTGGTAAGGAGGAACGCTGACTTCTCGTCCTGTCCAGTCGCTATCACGGAGAGGGTTTTAACGTGGGAGTTCGTGCCTCGGGCGCTTGCGGGTCGCCTTGCAGCCGAGGATTGCCCCGGGCAGTCAGGGACGATCCGGGAGGAAGGATGCTCATTCCACCTTCGGTGCTCCGTCGGAAATACTCATTTTCAGGGCAAGGGAAGACAGAGATTTACCGACGGGGAGTCGCCGGATCTGCCTGTTCCAAGAGCATTTGGCAGTGTTACAGCATTTCTCAGGGGGAGGCAGGGCTGAGGAAGAAGAGGGTGTTTCCCGCGTTATCAAACGCGGCGAACGACGTCCCCAGTGGGTTATAACGAAGCTGTGTTATCCTGCCCGGAGTACGCCGGCCAGAGCAGTGGACAGCCTGGCCTGGTCGGACTGCCCCTTCCCCGCCGCACTGCTTGCCTCCCGGAGCCCATGTCCCGTTCTTCTCCTTGGTTTAATTTCGATTTTTTTTTTTTTTTCTCCAACCGTTTCTGACTCCTGAAGTAGTATTGTAGAGTCAGACAAAATTAGCATATGCAGACTGTTTTCTTAGTTTGTTTTTGTTTTTTTTTTTAATCTGTCTCTCTGCCTGTCACTCGTCTGTCTACCTGTCCCTCCTAATGAGTTTGCACAGCTATGCTTCACGTACAAGATCTGCCAAAGTCAGATCAGTAAAAAAAAGGAAAAAGGATTGCTTCACATATAGCTTATTTTAGATGCTTTACTCCGCAATGCTCAGTTCTCAGCAGTTTGAAGGAGTTTTTCCCACTATAACGGATTAATTTGTCTAGTTCTTTTTTTTTTTTTTTTTTTTTTTTTTAATAATAATTTTTGTCTATTTGGGAGAAGAGGCTCTGGATTTGGAAGTGTGTGTTTTTGTTTCCTCCTGCTTTTGTGTGTTTCTTCATTAAAGCAGAAGTTGTAGCCCTCAAAGCGGAGCGTGGCCCGGGCCACCCGGGGGCGGGCACGGAGGAGCAGCCGGTTCGAGCTGATCGGCTCGCCGCATGGGATCGCCACGGGCTCACAGGTTCTTCTCGCCCGTGTCTTTTGAGCCAAAGTAGGCTGCCCGTCGCTGGAGCCTGGAAAAGAAGCGAGCAAATGAGCTGGGAAGGGATTCCCTTTAAATCGGTGGGCTCCGCACCGTCAGCCTCTGCGGGGACAGGATGCGGCCGCCTCTTCCGAATGAGGCTTTGCACATCTGCAGGAGGGCTCAACTCACTCTCTTTTTTTCTTGGTTTCAAAAGACATTGATATATATGGCAAATTAAGATTGTTGTCGGGGAGCAGATTCATCCAAGCCGTCTGAGGAGGTTGTGGGCTAGCCGGCATAGGTCTCCAAGAGGGACAGCGAGGCATGAGCTGGCAGATGTTGCTGTGGCTGAGCATCCTCTCTCCTCCTTCGCCCCTCTCTGCAGTACGATTTTAGTCCTGTACCCTATTAAACTCGAAGGCAGGTTTGATTTCAGTAGTGCTAGCTAAAAAACATACGTTTGCATTATGAATTGAGGAGTTTCTGGGTTTTCCTTTGTTTGTTTTTTTCCCCCTCGTTTCTTCCCCCTCCCTCCTTTACTTCCTTTCACTTCCCTCGACCTCCCTCCCTCCGTCGTTCCCCCCCCCTCCCCCGCTCGGCCCTCCCTCTGCTTCTGCCACCTTTGCTTTACTGACAGAGCAGTGTGGACATTTGCACTTCATCTAACAAGCTTTGGAGATCATTTTTGAGTAACTAAATCGTTTTATGAACTGTGATGCTTTTTAAATGACTCTGTAACTTGGCTCCTTTCCACCTGCAGTGCACTTTTAATTGTGCTGCAAATGCCATTTCGACTAGGCTTTATATCGGTCATGGAGCTCATGACAGATTTTCACTGGCACTTTTCTAAGGTGGGGTCTGACTTCTCTTTCTCTCTCTCCTTTTTTGTTTTGTTTTGTTTGTTTACTTTCCAGGTATTAGTTAATATTGGCAACCATTTTGACCTTGCTTCCAGTATATTTGTAGCACCAAGAAAAGGGATATATAGTTTCAGTTTCCACGTGGTCAAGGTCTATAACAGACAAACCATCCAGGTGGGTTGTGATCTTAAGAAGATGCTGTGTTTTCTTTTTTTTTTTTTTTTTTTTTTTTTTATGTTCATTTCTAGACACTAAGGTGCATTTACAAAACCAGCAAGTGAAGAACAAGACTGTAGTTATTTTAGTGAAAGGGATTTATATGCATGACAGAAAACACACATTGTCTTAACTTACTTCAGCCCTGTTTCTAACCTACACAGAGTTTAGTGATGTGCACAGTTCAAAAAAACCATTGAGAATATGGAGAAAACTCAGATTCTCTCTCTTTACACTTTTTAGGTAAGTTTAATGCAAAACGGCTACCCAGTGATTTCAGCTTTTGCAGGAGATCAGGACGTCACCAGAGAAGCAGCCAGCAATGGGGTCTTGCTCCTTATGGAAAGAGAAGACAAAGTACATCTCAAACTGGAAAGGGGTAACCTCATGGGAGGGTGGAAATATTCAACATTTTCTGGCTTCTTAGTCTTTCCACTATAAAAGAAGGCCAAATAGGAGACAGATCCATGAGCTGGAGCAAGGATTCGGTCGTTAACAACACCCTGAACTTGGCAACACATGACAATATTTCCCGTCACCCCGTCAGACTGTCATGATAGAAGAATGATAACCTTCTAAACTTCAACATTTGCTTTGAATATTGACAATTCCTTCGGAATCTGCGCCTCTAATTAGTTTTAGACAACAGTGATCTTTAGGAGAAATTAAATTATTGACCTGAGCAATTTGTACCTGTGATTGTAAAGTCAATTTCGGATTTTATTGTTGGGATCATTGACTTTCTTATTCTTTTTTTTTTTCCCCCTCTTTCATTTTTTCCTCTTTTTCTTTCTCTTGTTGTTGTCCCGATGAGACAAATAACTCGGACCACACAACCGCTTTGTCAAAGGCTCACTCCAGAGCCAGAAGAATGAAGTGTTCAGCTCAATGAGGTGTTCTTTCCATGATTTATTTCTTTGTGTTGTATAGCCTTAAGGAAAAAAAGAAAAAAAAAAAAAAAAGAAAAAAAAAAAAAAACGTAAAAAAAAAAAGGGGAAAAAAAAAAAAAGAATGGCTTCAGTCTCAGTCCTGTATTTTTCTGGGGGAGGGGGATTCTGGACATTACTGTGTCAAGAAGTGCTTTATACAGTGAAGCAAAATTTGCACGATTGGAACCTTATTTGTTTTGTATTGTTCGTGTTTTTCATCGACCTTTTCTTTTTCCAGATTTTTGTTTGTGTGTGCTAAAAATGTAAGCTAGATTGATCAATAAGACAAAACAAAGCACATATATACCCTGTAGCTCTAAGTAAAGATAACCAGTGAACAATTCTGTCTGCACTTTCCAGCTGATCTTTATAGACCTATTTAGAGAGAGACAAAGAGAAAGAAACAGAGAGCGAGCTACATGATCCTTCAATTACAATTTGAAAACCGGTAAAGGAACTGACATTTCTGAATAGTCCTGACATTTCTAGAAGCAACAATGGAGGCTTTCAATATCTTCTCTGACCGTACCCTAAAATATATCCTTTCTTTGCATTACCAAGCGTATTTTGGGTGCTTTTATCTGATATTTATTTGATGTATTTGTCCACTAATACTTGAGTACACATTGTGGGAGCACACAGAGATGGCAGAGCAAACTATTCCTCTTCCAAATTAAATAAAAGCACCTCCACTTGACCTGTCTGTGGTAAGTATTGGAGAAGTTGCCACTAGCATCTTTGACAGCCTTTGGGAGAGGGGCCTCAGAAGATCAGCAAATGCACCAGAAGTTGCATGGGTGCCATGCATTTATTAACCGTGTTTGCTCTTCCCAGTACAAATGGCCTCAGAGTTCTGGGGGTGGACTGACATCACTATTGGAAGTTAGAAAAGTTATTACCCCAATCAAAAAGAAGTAAAATATCAGGCCAATACCAGTGACATCCTTTTGCCTCGTTCCCAATAAACAGATCTTGTTTTTTCACTTTTTTTTACAAAGATTGATATATTAGCGTGCTGACAAAAATCTTGCTTGAGGAGATCCAGGAGGAATGTTTGTATTATTTTATATTATTTTTATCTTAAATTATTTAATTTGAAATATTTAATCTTGCTATTAGTCCCACAAGGGTGGATGTTTATATGAATTTTTGTTTTTGTTAAATTTACTCCTCTGACACAAAGAAATACAATGCAAAGACATTTGCAGCAAATCGGTGGTAGCTATGTTGTGTTTCAAAATTATGGTGGACATGTCATTTTCATTGTAAATTTATCATTAAAGGGACAAAGTCAATTAAAGTCATATATTCTTAAAAAAACCCCAACCTTATTTGTGTTACTTATGATACCTCAGATGACTAAAACATAAGCCAATTTAATACTTAATATTTTGTTGTATTTTCACCTTTGATGCTGTTTGTTCACTTTGGTGTTTCACCTTGCCAGTTACTGAATGAAGGGGTTTCTTTTTTTAATAGGGTGCATTTTCTAGTTCCCCCTTGTGCATTGGCATGGCTGCAATGTTTCTATTTGCAAAATATCACGGGGCTATGTTTAAATACATGAAATAAAACCGAGTCAGCAGTAACCTTTTTCTGTTAAAATACAAAACCAGTTAAGAAAACGGTTGTCTTAATGGTAGATATTGTAAAACTACCCTTAAATCTAAGCTTCTGTGTTTAAAACTTGATCATGTCTGTCAAGACAATAGATCCCAAAGTAAGGTTAAGGTCCCAGGTTTTCAGTTTCTATTATGTTTCCTCAGTCGTACTTTGAAATTCTGCCTACTATAATCACTTTCAGTTGTCCTATTTATCTCAGTTCATCTGGCTTGAATAAGGCAGTGACACCGTATTTCTGACTCAGTCTTAAAACAGATGAAGCCAATGACAAGGATTTCCTTGTTCTTAAGCCACTGAAGCTACAGAATCTGAGTATCCTAATTCATGTATTCAAGTTCAGTAATTTTGTCTGTGCTTATTTTATAAAACTAAATACGTTCGTACGATAACCAATTTTGTTCTGAATTTGAAGAAGGTGTTTAATATACTGCCTCTCTCCCTTTTCTATTTGTGCATCCTTCATGCTAACCTGTAGATGTAGGACTTATATCAACAGTTAAATTAAATGGAAAAGGGACTGTAAATTTTTTATTGTATACTCATTACAATCATGGTGAGGTTTTTGTTTGTTTGGGGATTTGGGAGTTTGTTTTTTGGTTTGGTTTGGTTTTGGTTTTTTTATCATTATTGGTTTTGGGGTTTTTTTTGTTTGGTTGGTTGGTTTTAGGTTTTTGGGTTTGTTTTGGTTTGATTTTTTGTTTGTTTATTTTGGAGGTTTTGTTGTTTGTTGGGGATTGTTTTGCTTGCTTTTTGTTAATGTTTTTTTTGCAATATTTATTCCCTTTCCCCTTTTACTTTTTTTTTTAATCTGAGTTTGAGAAGGTGCAATTTTCTTGTCATTGAAAACAGTAGACATTTTGATATAAGGTGTGGAGGTCATGATATATTTTATTTTAGCAGGGGAAAATGTACAACAGCAGCCCTGTAGAATGAAACAAGAAATATTATGTGAGAACCTTCAAAGGAATTTTCCAGCACATTAAAAGCAGGCTTATCTAAAGTAATTTCTATAAATAAATTGATTGGGTAACATTGAGTTGGTGTAAATTTAATGTTGAGGGGTACCATGAGAGTTAGAAGTGTAAAATACATATGGTAGTGAAGCAGGCCAATAGCACAAAAACAGCCTTGCTTCCTGTGGGAGTAATAATACAATATTCCTTCCAGCAACTTTCAAACTTTCTCATAAGCTGCCTTGTAACACTATCATCAGATATTCCTATAGAAATGCTCTTTCTTTGACTGTTTCCCTTCCAGGGAACACTTTTCACCTGTGAGTTTCTGGGAACACCCATTCTAGTGTTTCTTCAGTGTACTTTTGGCAGGGTTGAAAGTGGGACCTGTATGAGGAATGATAAATACTTATCATATACTTTGTTGCCTTCCTCTAGGGTTTTGAGTTTTATATCCATAGTTTGAACACAGTCTTGAAAAAAAACCTCTGTGCTCTTACCTCTCCCCGAGGCACTGTGTGTGATGGATGTGCAGTGTCTCTCATTACTGGTCAGCATCTTGCAAGCTGGATCTGTTTGTTTTGGGTGGGAGGATGAGAAACAGGAAACTAGGGAGCTGTTTGGAAGTTACGATGTGTTTGCTGGCTGTGACTTTTTTAACTTTTAAAAAGAACATTTTGTTTTTATTGATCAAATTTGTATCCTGGAAAATCTGTCAGAGTAGAAGATAGGCTAAAAGTGCTTGTTTACTGATGGAGTTATTCAGAAATAGCTGAAAGTGGTTTCATGTTGTAATGTGACATTCTTTTCTGGAATAGACAGGGTCACAGGTAGCATTGTATAACAATAGCTGCTTTAATCCAGGATAACTTTTTAGTGCTAACAAACACTCAAAAATCAGTGTCATTATTATACTTCATAATTTTCATGTGTAATGACTTGTCAGCTAAACTCCATAACTAAAGAAAAACAATTGATTCACGTGTTTATTGTTGAAGGGCCAAGGAATGTCTTTGAGGCAATGAAGTTTCTAGATTTGGAACCACACATTGTCTTGAACAATTGTTCCAGGATCATGTTTGATGAGATGAGTCATGCCAGTTTTAATTATGGTGGTAAATAATAATGATTAATTGTAAAATATTAATTTTCTTAATGGAGCAGATTCTTTTATTTGATTGATTTAATCTGTCAGAAAGCTCAGAAGATAACTTTATGATTCCAGGTTACCTGTTAACTAGATCACATTAACAGGCTATAAACTCCTGAGAATTATTGATATCCATCGTGACTGTGGTTAGACACAGACTGGGTAGCTGGGCAGATGATAGGCAAATATTTTGTTCAGTTGCTTATATAATCAAGTATCAGCAAAATTCAAGTGCTCCATAGTAAATTAAATATATTGTCATTTCAACAGAGAGGCTAATCCTGCTAGTTCTAGTTACTTCAGTAAAGTCCATTCCTCTATAGAAGAGCTTATGAAAAACATCAGTACTATTTGGCCTGAATCACAGGGTTTGGATTTGGTCATGATCTACTTTAAAAATCAGTGATGATAATCAGTGCAAACCCTTAGTGAACACGATACTCATTCTTCAGTTTAAATGTATTTCAACACTGATAACAATTCTGATAATGTAATCAAAATCCTACAAACACAATTTGAGCACATTTTAAATCTATTCTCAAAACTGTAATGTTTATAGTTTTATCAAACATAATCATGATCTTTTTAATTATTAGCCATTATAAGAAAATCTGAACACCACTTATTGTATTTTATACTATTTAAGTGTAATAATGAAAATACACTTCACATACCAAGTATATCTAATATGCCCCATCTCTCCCTAGGAAACATACATTATTTTGTGAATCCCCTCTGCTATTCGTCAGCAAAATAGAGGTGCCTAACTTGCTGGGTCTCTGCAGATCACATACCACAGACAATATAAGTAATGGCCTAGCAAGACATGGAGAGGCATATAATTAGTACTTTTATGAATTCTGCATAAAAAAAATAAATCTATATCTACATTAACAGAAATTGAGGTCATATTGACAAATGGTCCAAAACTCAGGAAATATTAGAGTTAAGTTTTTTATCTAATACTGACTGATGCTACTTCCATTGTAATAATGAAGTGTTATTTTTACTATGGGAACCTAAAAAAGGGTTTAAATTATTTTGTGAAATCAGCTGTATTAAATGACTCTTGTTCAGAGAATTGTTATATCACTCAACAGAAACATAAATTCACCAATTAGTAGTTATTATGTAACATTTTCATATACTCAATATACTTCAATTAGTTGAAATTACTTATTTGAAGTGCTTTTATTTCTCTGTGTGTGAATATAAACACAAGTGCATACACTGAGATATATATATATGTACACATGCATGTAAAATATTCATCTTTAGCTAGGAATAGATGGACAAAGAGCTGACTTTTTCTTATATTGTTTGTCCTTCCTTTCTCTGAAGCATTAACCCCCGAACAAATAAATTGCTATTTTATTTATTGTCATTCTAAACCTGAAACTGTTTATCTTTGCTTACATCCAAAAGTACACAGAGTATACATTTCAGTGCTGAGAGCTGCCACAATTTAGGTAATGTTAGGGTAAAGTAAAGCACAGACTTATTAATAAAAGACTTTAATTGCCTCAAGTTCTGTTGAAAGCTTTTGTGATGACTGAACCTACAGTGCTGTGTGGGAATTGCTTCAAAACATTGGACAGCGAGGTATCAGAGACTGGAGGTTCAGTTTGCCCTATTGACACTGCATGAGAAACCTGTGATACATGTTCTAACTGAGAAAATATGTCCCTACACTTAGTGGTTTAGCAGCAATAATCTTTATATGCTGACTTACATATCAGAGCCAAGAACACAATGACTTCATCAGATAAAGGATTTTCCAGCTCTGTATTTGTTCACAAGGAGAAATAACAGTACAGAACTTACGTTGCTCCTACAGGCATTTATGCCAGAGGAAATATCTAAGAAATTATTTTAAAAATAATATTTCAAGTTCTCTTAAATTACTTACTGTTAACCAACAGAAGAATTTTCTCAGCCCTGTTCATAATAGTATGCCTGGGAGTATTTTAGGATGTAGTTTAAATGGATACAGCAAGACTCTCTAACAGCTGGCTTCTTCCCCATCCTAAATTTTCTGGTGAGCTATGTGTTATCATTAGACTTTATAATCTCTCTAGGTACAATGTTGTTTAATCCTGACTGTCTAGTGAAACTGGTCTACCATAATTACTTCACTTGGGTAGGGAAAGCATCTATTTTACTTCTTTACAATGGTTTCTATTATTTTTTTATTCTACATGGACTGTGCTAAAAGTGTCCAGTAGAGAAAAGGAGATTTCCACTGCACTTGCCTCTCTAAGACAGATTAATTTCCCTTCTCCTGCCCTCTCTTACCCTTTCATTCATATTTGAAAGGCTCCTAATGTTGAATTTTTAAAGAGTATTTGTTAAAGTAATGCTTTTCCATTCATCTTCTCATTCATAACTGTGAAACATTGTTCATGCAAAATTATGACAGTTTTAGTTGTCTGCTCACCAGCTATCTCATCCCTCTCTTCTGCAGCCAGAACTCCTACATAGGACAATCCAGCCTAGTTACAAAAAAATAGAAATCTGAATAAATTATAAAGGAAAAAAAAAAGTGGGAAATTGGTCTGTATATGAATCAGTGATTCCAGTAAATGTTTTGATCCCATTCAGTCTGTTTTCTCAGCATGATTTCTGTAACAAAGTGACGTGGCACCTCTCTGTTTTCTTAAACCCATTTAAAATCTCCTTATAAACAGAGATACCGGCCATCTCACCTTTTATAGCCTATTGAGAAGATGCAGACACTCAAGTACTTGACTGATCTTTTAACATGAACACCTTGTGAGAAAGACAGAACAGTCTGCAGGAGTCAGAATGGAAAGGAAGAAACCCTCTTAAAAACCATGAAGTTCGCTAACTATTCTTTGATCAAATACCAGTCTCAAAAGCATAGGGGTATCTACATGTGTGAACAATGGCTGTAAGTGACAAAAATTTGCATGTAAAACACTTACCCAGAGTTCTAACTTTGCTACAGTTATCAAAATTGCATGACAATGCGTGTGCGGTTTAGGTGGGATTACAAATGCACAGAACTGTTTATAAGGGCAGTGCCTCGACACAGATATATTGCACAGTGTGCTCCACTCAAGCATGGAACGATGCACTATGTAACAGATACCTAAGTTATTCCTGAGCAAACGTTGCAAGTTTATTTTAACAAAGCTATGAGAGTCAG
The DNA here is from genome assembly GCA_025345505.1 of Todiramphus chloris collaris. Lineage (NCBI taxonomy): Eukaryota > Metazoa > Chordata > Aves > Coraciiformes > Alcedinidae > Todiramphus > Todiramphus chloris. Next base: position 71,359 of record JANVCC010000047.1, read on the forward strand.
CGATAAGAGGGCAGATAATACATTTCAGAGCACTGGACATGTTACAAATAGTGAGATAAACATTTTGTTATTTTTGCCTTCCCCTCAATCAAGAGGTAGCTTACCTCCTGAAAATAAAAATGGTACCCACATGTGCTAAACAGCATGGTCTGATTTTTACTGAGAATGAAAAAAGCCTTGCTTATTTGCCTTCATGTCCAGATCCTCTCTAAGGTGTTTGCCTGTCATATGCTTTTTACTTGTGCACTAATGTTTTTCAGAGCTTCCTAGGTTATATCTGAACTAAATGATTGCAAGTTGATTTGTAAGTGTACTTTAGCATGTTAAATCCATAAGTGACAGGTTTACTTACCACACTACCGATTGTCAGATTTACTGTAAATAATGCTTAAAGTGTCTGTATCATATTTAGAAAAAGCCAAGCTTGTGCTATCTGCTGGATATAGGCTGTACTGCTGTACTCCATCCATGGCCAAGGCACCCAGGTGCAGCGAAAGAAAACTTCAGGCAACATTTAATTGGCATGGCAAAGTACAGACTCAGTATCTCAAGAGTACTCTGGTGTTGGACCAAACATTGCAAATCAGTATATGCTTTCTTGTAAATAGTATAGGTGGTGAATGAATCTGGACTGGAAACAAAGTTCCCAACTATATATAACTGCCAAAGGCTCTTGGGCAACTTACCATCTTGGTGTTCATCTACTGGACTTATTTCCCAGTGTTACTGCCTTTCCTGTACTGGGAAACCAAAGCTGGCAAGACAGTCCAGCTGTAGTCACAAATGTCAAGTATAAAGAAGATTTGATCTGCTGGCTATGCTTTTGCTAATACACTCGATTATGCAATAAACTTTTATTTCTGCAAGGCTGCATTGCTGACCGATGTTCAACTTGTTACTCCAGGATCTCCTTTTTTTTTTTTTTTTCCCCTACAAAAGTTATTTCTGTCCAGTCAGCCCCAGACAATACTGATGCATGTGGATATTTTATCCCAGGTTTAGGACTTTGTACCTGCATTTGTTGAACTTCCTAAGTTTCTGTCAGCCCAGTCTGTCAAAGTCCCATTGGACAGCAGCCCTGGTTTTTAACATAACAAACCTTCCTCTAAATTTATTTTCATCCACAGACTTGCTGAGGGTGCATTTTGCCATGTCATCCAGATAACTAATGAAGTTTTTAGATGGTAGCAGCCCTAGTACCCACCTGTAAAGAAAGCCTCTAGTTACCACCTGGCAAATGCGTTTCAAACTGCTATTCATTATTTTTTGAGCCTCCTGATGCAACCAGTTTTCCATCCATCTTGTAGTCTATGCATCCAGTCCCTATCTCTTTAGCTTGGCTACAAGGATACAATGTCAAAAGTCATGACAAAGTCAAAGTAAATAGCATCCCCTGTCCACCAAGCCTGCCATCAGGCAATCAGGCTGGTCAGGTATGATTTCCCCATTGCGATTGTTTCCATTCACCTTCCTCTCATTCATGTGTCTGTGAATTACTTCTGTATGCAGATTTTCTCCCATAATCTTCTGTGAGAGTGAAGCGTGGCTGACCAGGCTCTAATGTCCCTTTCTCACTGTTCTTGAAGGGTGATATGACACTTTCCATTCTTTAGTCATTTGGGACCTTTCCTTGTCACCCAGTTTTTGAAAGGTGACTTTGGCCATGCTCCCCCAATGACATCAGATATATCTCATGTGGTTTAATGAGCTGCTGTATAATCATTTTATTTGCTTAATTGATCCTTAACTAATCTTTCCCTACCACAGGCAGTACCTCAGTCTCTCAAACTCTTTGCCCACTAGGCACAAAGATCTGGAAAGTTAAAGGGCATACCTTGGCAAACAAAGCCTTGAACACTGCAGTCCTTTCCATACTCTCATCACAAGATGCTCTAGTCTTCCTGTATGTAATATACTTACAGACGTCTTTATTTTTGCCATTCACATTCCTTGCCTATTTCAAGTGTAGCAGAGTTTTAACTTTCCTTATTCCATGCCCAATCAATATTTTTAATCTTCTTCCTGATTACAAATCTTCTTTCAGTCACCTAAAGTCATCTATTTTGCCTCTTCATCAGAAGGTCTGTAGCAGAAACCCATCACAACAGCTTTCTCATTAGCCTTCCTTTGATCCTGACATGTAAACTCCCAGCTGTCTTGTGGACCATTTAATGGTAAATCTCCACATTTTCAAGCTGCTCTTCTGTATGGAGCATAATCTCTTTTCTACCCATTCCCAACCTGTGCTTTCTAAAGAACATGTATCCATCCATTGTAGTGCTCCAGTCATGTGAGGTATCTCACCGTGCTTCTGCTATCCTGCACAATTTCTAATTCCTCTATTTATTTTTATTTTTTTCTCATGCTGGAGGAGTTCATGTCCAGGCACTTGAGATAGATCCCCAGTTGTTCTGTTTTCTTAGGGAATGTGGGAGAACCTTCTTTTATCATGTTATCAGCCAGACTCCTTGTCCCCTATTGTTCCACTTCTCTCAGGCTTTGGTCTTCATCTCTTGAAAAATCTTGTTTAAAGGCTTTGTCATGAGGTTGGCAGTCTTGTTTACAAAAATGCTTTTGCCTCACTTTGTCAGATGGAGACAACTACCCTTATTCCTGAGAAAGGGTTGTGTGCTCATAGACGTGAAAACGCTGCACAGGATACAAGCCACACAGGCAGGTACTGACACACAGTGTACGTTTGCTTCTGCCTGAGACTTTTCCTTTCACTGTAAATATTGCGGAGACACCACCTAACATCTCAAGCTCTTCAGGATCACCCCCTGTTGATACACTCTGGTTTCTTGGCCATTGCTACACATATGAGCAAGGGGTTATAATCCAGGGGCTGACTGAGCCTCTGCAATATTTCTACAAAATCCTGGATCCAGGATGCACTCCAAATCAGCTTAGAAACAGGTAATAAGTGAAGAGATAAGGATACTGAACTGGCATCCCCAGTACTATAATGAGGCTTGGTGAGAGGAGAGGAAAAATGATTATTATACTCCGTGAGATTTGGACAGTATCTCAGTGCTTTAGTACCAGCTAATCTGACAAAAAAAAAAAAGTTTCTAATTTCTTCACTGATATTTTTACCATCGGGTATGTTGCCAGCACCTGGAAGTCAGGAAACTATAAAGGAACAGTAATAAGCATGTACCAGAAGAGACAAGAAATGAAATGAAATGACAAGTTGAAGACCATGGAAGGCAAGAGAACAGAACTGAAAGAAAGCAGAGGGTGCTGTTAAGAAGGTGCTGTTAATAGGACTGAAAATGATTTAGTGTAATGATGGACAGGGCAAGGGGGAAGAGAAATTAGGTATAAAACATGGGGCAGGTCTTAAAATAGTGGGATAAAAGACAAAGACTCACATTTTTTTCCAACAGTGGAAAAGAAGGGTTTACAGAATAAGAGGCCGGGGGCAAAAGTTGTAACACAATGCGTAGAAAGAGAAAACAAAACAAATCCAAAAACAATAAAACAAACAAAACCAGAGTGAACAAGAGAACAAATAAATACATTTTCAGGGCCTGTAATGCATCTGGCCAGACTGCAGCAAAAATTAATATAGGGAAAATGAGTGAAAGAAGCTGTGAAATCATGCAATGCAAAAACTACCTGGTAAGACAAGAGCGTCATAGAGAGGTTAAATATAGTCTGACGTGATAGTGAAGGAATATGGCAAAAAGGACATAGCTGTTACAGATGGTTTCCAAGTTAGAAGAAAAAAATCTGTTCACAAAAAGAGGTGAAAGGTCTGAGGTTTTGTGCATTTGTCTCAAAAATACATTGACTGAATAGCATTCTGAGCACTTCCTTAGTTTTATTTTCTTGCTTCTATTTATTTCAAGGGCTTTTGTGCCCTCTTGTTTTTGTTAACAACCTTTCCATTTATGCTAGTTCCTCTTGTTCTCTGCAAATGACTCACTAGTCCTGCCAACTGTTGAAAATGTAGCCGGCATGAGTAATCTCCTCCTAAAAATGCCAGTGGGAAGTGAAGGACGCCTTGCTTCCTCAGAATACTTTTCCCTCATTTCTGTCTGGTGTGCTCGGCATGCTCCATGTGAGAGTTGCACTCTTCCAGAGATGGTTGTTGTGTGCTGCAGTTTATCCAGATCTGGTCATGTGCAGCGAATGGTGTGGCTAGCTGCAATTCTTCTGGCTTCCAAAAACTGACTGAAAGCAATGGAAAAATAAATTATGCATGTTTTGAGTTTATACTTTTGCTGACCTTTATAAAAGCTGCTGTGTATTTGGTCAGAATATTTCAGTTTTTAATTTGAGATGAGGGGATATAAAAGAATGTATCTTTAAATATCCTTTCATAGATTCCTTTCCTTTCCTTTCCTTTCCTTTCCTTTCCTTTCCTTTCCTTT
>JANVCC010000047.1:75747-209749 GCA_025345505.1 Todiramphus chloris collaris
TTCCTTTCCTTTCCTTTCCTTTCCTTTCCTTTCCTTTCCTTTCCTTTTTGTTGTTGTTGCAGTCTGTGAATTTGATAATCGGATAAATCCAGTGAACATAAACACTTCCAAAGAAGAATATGCTTACTAGGAGCCATCCTGCCATGACCCTCAGGTACTGTCAGCCCTGCCTGTCCCTGACCAACCCTGGGGCTCCCCTGACATTGCTCACAGCTCAGGAGCCCATCTCAGCCTCCCAGGGCCACCAGCCCCTGCTCCAGTGATGCCACAAAAGGACCAGTCTCCAGCTCCGCACAGCCTGACCCTGCCTGGCCATGGGGTTTGTCAAATTGTCCCTACCTACAGGCCCATGTTCTAACTTGTTCCCATCCCCAGGGAGGTGCTTGATCCCTTTAATTGGGGCTGATCCCATTGCTCTCCAGATTCCTGCTTCTAGCTGGGGTGGTGGGACAGGCCCTGCCCTGATAACCCTTGGGATGCCCAAACTTAGAGTGCTCCGGCCCCTGGGAGTCAAATGTCCTCTCTGTGCCCTGGCACACACGCGATTGGACTAAGGAGAAATGCCAAATATGTAATCTGTTGTTTGTAGAATGGCTGTTTCAATCCACACTAAATAAGCAGGAAGCCACTTCCCCACCTCTGTTGCCATCACTTGGCCTACCATACTTTGTCACCAGAAATTGCAGCTTGCATCTTGAAGAAAAAATTTTGGAAATGTCGAGTATCATTAAATAAATGCAATCAATAGGTTGAGACCCAATCCATTTGTCAACAGCATAAAGAGGTGCTTCATGCAAGTATTGATTCAGCAAAGAAACAAGGTGTATCTAGTGAGTTATCTGCTCATTAAAACGCTTTCTTCCTGTGAGGAACTGGCAGATAGGTGATCAAGACTTTTTTACTCTTGAGTTATTATTTATATTTTCTTGCCTAGGGAAAAGTTGTTGGGGGTTTTTCAGTGGAGTATTTCTCCTCTACAATTTACATTGACCCCTCCAGAATTTGGAACACTGATTTATTAATTTTGGGTGCCTTTTTAAGCAATTAATTGATTAATAACCGGTCTTACTAACTTGAAACAGTAGTTGATTCTATTCTCATTCATTTCAGCTGGGATTTATTTGCCTTCAATTGGAGCAAGGCAGGTCTAGGCACAGTGAGTTGGTATTTGTCTGTTCACTGCTGCTGAAATGTCGCCATTACTATAACTGGATTTATATATATTTTAAGATCATTTGATCATCTTGTCAGGCTGTAGAGCAGAGTTTATCATTTTATCAGGTTAGGAACTCCATTTGTCCAGTAATCCAGTTCTTGAGATAATAATTCGTCAATGTATTAAAGTACATCTTGCAGAAAAACATACTATAATAATCTCTTCAGTAGATGGCAGTGCTGGGATTAAAACTGTTGCTTGACTAATATTCAGATTTCTGCTTGTTGGGATTTTGGTGCAGAAAGGCTTTTCAGGGCATTCTCATCTTTAAACTGGGGCTCTAGTTTGATTGGAATGCTGAAACTGTGGGGAGATTTATTTCTACTATCTCAGAAAATGTAGAAAAATAGATCAACTACCACAAGTGCAGTCAATTTGCTCCAGAGATATGTGTGAAAAAGCTAAAGCTGTGGAACGCATGTACCCATGAAGCTTCAGAAGTACTACTTCCTCCACTGTACATGACATAATCCACTTCAATTGCTTTCTGTAAGATGGTGTTGCTAGATGAGGTGCTGTAAGTTCTGAATATACAGCTTATGTGTAGAAGTGTTTTAATTTTACATTCATTAAACTTCATCATATTTTAAGGAATGGATTATGAAGCTACAAGAACCCAGTAATGGAGTCCTTGATAGTGCCACCTATAGAGAATTTCTCCATAATGTAAGGATGCCACAGTGATTCTGATAACATTTTTCTACCATGATGCAATATACAGGTTAGGATGTTCTGATTCCTGATAAGATCTAAAGTAGATGTTTGTGTATCAACATGAAGTTTTTTACAAACAGGATCTTCTTCTCAAAAGACAGTTTGGCAAGAATCTCTTTAAAGATGATTCATCTTAATGGCACACATTAGCTAGTTCACATGGAAAACTGCTCAGGAGTACAGGATAAACAGCAATAATTTCCCATATCATTACAGCTTTGAGAGAGAATGAAGGCTTCTCTTGGTTTAGAGTCATCCTGTACCCATGTGGACACCATAGGACAGTTTGTTGTGGCAGTTTAAATGTGTGGTGGCAGCATATCATTGTTTATCTGTTGGGAAAGCAGGCTAGAGAGAAATCTCGCAACTACACAGAAAACAATGCTGAGTAATGTATTCCAGATCACACACTTAAGGTAATAATACTAAATCTATGAGCAGCTAGGAATTCTCAGTTATCTTGATGCTGATGACACTTGTATTGACACAGTACCTCAGAGAGGCTATGGAGATAGAACCTACGGAGACAGCACCGTCTATTTAAACACAGTTACAAAACAGGGGAAATCAGTATTTTTCATTAATAGTGACATGTCTATGGGAGATCTCGGTTGATCCTATGCAATGGGGAAAAATATTATACAACATAACAAGGAAAACAAAACACACACACACACACCCCCCTCCCCCCAAAAAACCAAAACCAAACCCCAAACCAACCCAAAGACTGCTAACATTTCTCGACATTAAGAAAGTGGAATTAACTTCTAGATGAGTAAAGGTCAGATAATTTGTGAATTCTTTTGACAGAAAATTGACAATAGTTTATAACAGAACACAATAAAATAGTCATGACATTTATAGTGGCTTGTTTTCCATAAATTCTGTTTATGAGAAAATTACAAAATCTGAAAGAAGTTCTACCTGGAGTTAAAGCATTTCCAAAGGAAAGGAAAGTATGTTCAGACAAAATGAGGTTTAGAAAAAGGATATTGGTAGGTAAATGAAATCTAGTTCTGAAAATGTTGAACCTAAACTAATGGACTCCAAACCCCTGTTCTGTTTCAGAGGGACTTGAAGATCTAGGACCCTCCAAGATGTTCCAGACTCCTGGGTCTACTGCAGAGATGTCTTTCTTGTGCCCAGGATCTCAGGAGTTCAGTCCCCAGAGTCAATAAGGCAGCTTATGACAGAGCAGTTTCATTGGCTCTGAACCTGGTTTGTTTTAGCTGAGACTTTCCTATGAGAAACTAAACCTCACAACAACATGAGTAAGTGTAGCTACTTACTGTTTATGACTAGTAAATGGAGACACAGAAGATCATTTTTTCCAGAACAGTAGTAGAATTAGCAAAAGAAGAAAATTGTACCATTACCTTTGACTGCATTCCTTGCCTACATTCACTACATGCAAGGTTGATCACTTATCTGTCTGAAAATAATTCCTAAACTATGCAATCTCATACCTACATCAGTGTAAGCATCTTGATTTCAACATATTGGAAGATGTACTAAAATGAGAACAAGAGAATTTACTATCCACTTTATACTCACATTCTGCAAAGAATTGTACAAACCACAAAGCAAAGGAAGATAGAACTCTTGCAAAAAATATGCTAACGTTTTCTAAGACAAGAGATGTCATTTTGAACCTGAAAGATATTAGAATTCTCTCTCTCAAAAAAAACCCAAACAAACCAGCCTTCTAAATCTTATTTGCAATATAAAAAGATTAGTTAAAATAGTTTCTATCAGCTGGAATAAATTCTTGTTCTCTTCAATGTAAGCAGTGATTTCAGATCTGCTGGTACACAGGTCAGCTGCTTACTTCTCCAGGAGACTACTACTCAGTGAGAAGTAAAACCTGATGCCTTTTAAGCTCTTGAATTTTTACTGAGTGATGCAATGAGGGGATAAGATTTGCCTTCTGACAAAAGTCTGTCCCTCTTAACTCATGGATGACATGAGATCTTTTGAGGAATAGATATCATTGTAGAGTTACAGCATCTCTGTAGCATACCTAAAGCATCTTGTCCTTAATGGCAACTCCACTTCCTCAGAAGGCATTGTCTGGAGTGATCCTACCTAATTCCATTTTCAAGGGCCTCCTGAAGCCAGAGAGAATGAGTCTGCTCACTTTAATGCAGATTTTGTCAACATCAGTGTAGTGGGTCAGTCTGAGCTGCTTTTCCCCACCCAGCCCTCACACTGCAGCACTGGGAGCTGGAGGGTGTTGATAACACACCCGTGTTATGACTGCCAGTGCTCACACGGCGCCAGAGGATGGGGGGCAGGATGGGGGAGAAGATACAGCCAACCTGAGCTGACCAGTGGGCTATTCCATACCATATGATGTCAGCTCAGCTATAAAGGGAGAGGGCAGGAGGAGGATGGGGGGGCATTCTGCTTTGTCCTCCAAGCAGCTGCTGCGTGTTCCTGGAGCCCTGCTTCCTGGACTCGGCCCGACATCGCCTGTGGACGGGAAGTAGAGAATAGCATTTTATCTATCATAACCCATACCCCTTTGCTTTGCATCTTATTCTCTCCCTGTGTGCCGTGCTGAAGGGGGTCGGGGGGAATGAGAGAAGGGCTTGGTGGGCACCTGGTGCCGTGCCGGGGTCAACCCACCACAATCAGTTTAATAGCAGAATAACCCCACAGCTTTTCAAGGGAGATAGTGGTTATTAAGTGTAACTTGATATATGTTATTTATGTATCCCTGTGTGTTGTAGGTGCCTTATAGACATGTATGAAGACAAGGTTCCAACCTGAAGAATTTATGAACTGGACAAAACTATGGAAAAAATAGAATAACAAGGCAAACAAAGGATACTTTGTCAGAACACATTTGTTAAGCATATAGTTTCAGCATTATTTTTTTTGGTCTTGCTTTGCAGTCTTTTAATTTTTCCAACCATATTCATCCCTTGGCCACAAAAATCCATGGAAGATTTTGCAGTCTGGGAGTGGAGCTTTAGGGAAGACACCACAATGTAAGTTCAAGAGAAAGTAGTGCTTCCCTAAAATATAGCATCTTTATTTTTCCTACCTCCATTTCTAAGGACTTCTAATCCATTCTTCAGGTAAAGAAGCATATGCAATGCTATATGGAGAAAAGAAAGAAATATAGAACTATGCTCTTGAACTGCACGGAGAAGGACATAATAATTAAGCTGCTGAAAAAAACGTCTCTTTTCCTAAATTGGTACAGAATTGTGTAGGTTATGTAGAAAGACTCCAAACAGTTTTCTTTCTTTCCTTTACTCTACCATGACTGGAGTATTGTCAAAGGGAGACCAAAAGAAAAATCTTTGAATTGAGCATAAGCTTGAAGGAAAAGAGAATAATTTCAAAAGGTATTTTTTCCTTTCTTGTATGGCCCTGCCTTCTTTGGGATTAACTTTTCTTTTAAACTTTCCTTCTTTTCTATCTTCCTATTAGCAAAATGTGCCAAAAGAATAATGTAGTTCATTGAATTAACAACACCCCAGGCACTTGTGTCTATTTTGATCTCAGCTACATTCCTAAATAACAATAATGAAAAGTCTAAGATCTTTCCTTCCTGGTGTTGTTTTCATATATTCAAAAGGCCAACATTTTATTCTCTTAGGATGGTTTCACTTTCAATTGCTCTCAAGCTAGTCAGTGTAGTTTTATAAATCAAATGCCAAAACCTCTTTAACCAAAATCTATGATACATCCCTTGCTTAAAGGAGCTGCATAATTTTAAGACCATAACTGTATCATAGAATGACCTGGTCAGGGGTGACTGAGGGGTAGTCTGGGAGCTGAAATCTCAGCTTAAACTATTTTACACTCTGCCATTTTCTGAAGTAAATCCATACAGATTATGTGGAGGTAGGAATTCTGCAGGCTGCTGAAACATGTTATCTAGCTAGTACCTTAGAAGTCAAAGATGGGGAAAGGAGATACATTGCTGAAACATCTTAAATGACTGAATTACATCTCTTTTAAAGAAGTATCCACAAGAGTCATGAAAGGGTTTAGGTTTTTTTAATTATTATTTTTTTTAATTTTCTTGCTTCTAACCAGCTTTTTAGGAAAAAAACTCCAAACAACTAACAAACAAAAAACACAAACCCACAAAACAATATAAAATTGCATATGCCTTGATAAAAATTTAATCTGTCGCATCAAGCCTTATTCTCATGCCTGATACACTGATAAATAGTAACAATGGAAGTGGTTTCTGTAGTTCACTCTTGTGTTTAGCATAATATGTGGAATATTTGTAAAAGAGACATTTATTTTCTGGTGACATTTTAAACTAATAGTAACCAGAGAAAAAGAATGAGACCTCTTTACTATGGTAAAGGGAAGAAAACATACAGATTGGTTCTCTGTTTTGTAGGTGATAACATTTGATAACAGGAACAAACTGGTGAATTTTATACATAATTCAATAAAGCCAAAAGACCTGAAGTTTAACACATGATAGGCCTCCTTAGATTTGATAAAGTTAAATATCTGTGTTGTTTAGAATCTTGTAGAGATAACCCACACAGGTATTTGTATGAAGCAGAGTGCAGCAGGAAGGATTGTGCCTTGAGGAGCCGGAGGCTGAGGGTCAATCACCCTTGCTCATTTGTGGCAGTTAGCTGGTTTGGATCAAATGAGTTCTACAGAGCCTCTTTAGAGGCAAATTTCAGGAGAGAAACTGTTTAATTTGTGGCATTTAGAAGATATTTTGAGGTAGACAAATCATTATGATCTAACCCCAGCCAGCAACTAAGCCTCACACAGACATTTGCTCACTCCCCACAGGGGGATGAGGGAGAGAATCAGAAGGGTAAAAGTGAGAAAACTCATGGGTTGAGATAAAGGCAGATTAATAAGTAAAGCAAAACCTGCTCAGGAAAACAAAGCAGAACAAGGAATTCATTCATCACTTCCCATTGGCAGGCAGATGTTCAGCCATTTCAAGGACTGCCAGGCTCCATCGCATGTAATGGTTACTTGGGAAGACAAACACCATCACTCTGAATATCCCACTCCTTTCCTTCTTCTTCCCCCAGCTTTATATGCTGAGCATGTCATATGGTCTGGGATATCCCTTTGGTCAGCTGGGGTCCAGCTGCATCCCCTCCCAACTTCTTGTTGCATCCCCAGCCTACTCAGTGGCAGGGCAGCAGGAGAAGCTGAAAAGTCCTTGATGTACTGTAAGCACTGCTCAGCAACTAGTAAAACATCAGTCTGTTATGAGCACTGTTCTAACACTAAATCCAAAACATAGCACTGTACCAGCTACTAGAAAGAAAATTAATGCTATCCCAGCCAAAACCAAGAAACAAATGTAAAGAAGAAAAGGTCTGTGGATCATGCTCTGGTCAGGGAACTAATTTTGCTTTGTTTGTGCTTGTTTGCATCTGGAAATTCAACTGCACCTGAGATATATCCCAGAAGAGAAATGCAGTTCACTCTTTTCTAAACTATGGAAGCCGAAGTTTGGACCATGCAGTGTCACAGGGAGAGTTGGAAAGAAAATCTTGCAAGAAAAATGGTAGGGCCCTTGGAAGTTGCAAACCTGACAGTTAACAAAGTGAAAGAGGACAATGCTTTCTGATTGATTTCAGTAAAATGTATACACTTTGTATCATAAAGATCAGGTACACTGCATAAAATAGGTTAGAAAGATAATGATCTTCACTGCTAGCAGTAATAGTTCTCAGAACATCTTTCCTGTGTATTTGGGTTGTTACAGATTCTCTGATTTTGCAGACCTTTGGGCCAAATTAAGCAGCAGAATTAAGACATACATAGCGCTCCCTTTGGCTCTTAAGTACCCAAATCTGAACAGTAACTCAATTTGTCTGTCTGTGAAGCCTGCATGAATTACACAACATTCAAACTCAATATGAAAACAACAGGGCACATGATTTTATATAGGAAGAGGTAACTGTTGATATGCCAGTTTGAATTTCTGTGATTGGTGCTCCATTTATCCTGTGCTGGTGTAAACATGTCAGCTGTGAAATGCATAGTCCTTTCTCAGAACAAACCTAAGGATAGGTAGAAATTAAGACACATAGGGGTAGTGCATGTCTTAATGAAACAAATGATAAGAACTTAAGTTACTTAATACCTGTCAAAAAGCAGTATAAATATCATTTTAGTATGACTGCTTTTAGGTGCTATGTATTAGTTAACAATAATATATTGTAGTCTGAAGTCATTAAAACACATTCACAATAGAAATATCTGGGAATATGCACCCATTTCTATCTTTGTAGCATTTGATTACATTGTTAAATATGGTGGTAGTGGTATGTTCCTGCTTGCTGTCTGCAGTTCAGTTGATCATCAAAATGTACTACTGTCAAATCAAAAAGGTTGTATAGCAAAAAAGATGTCAGCAGCTGCCTTTTTTTCACTTCATCAATAAGCTGTAGGTAGCACAGCTCTTATATCTGAAAGGCATGCACAGCACAGGAATACATAATACCTGGTTTTGTTACTGAAATACCAGCATTTGTTAATAAATATATGAACACACTAGCAAAGATGATTAATATGTTTGTGACAAGAGAGAGGAGCCAGCTCTAAGGTACTGGCCACTAGTTAGTTAGGCTGCAGCTGTGAATAGTTAAATAATGAAGCTGGGATGAAAGCCCAATGAAAAAGTCAGGCAAAAGTTTCTAAGTCTGAATAAATGACTCCCTGACAGTCAGTAGAAGAAAGAGTTTTATATATATATATATGTATGTAAGAGACTTGAATAGAAACTGCAGTAGAAAAGTGTTATGAGGATGATGTTGCTGTGTAGCTTTTTCGACTGAATGGTTTTGCATACTGCAGCTAGGAGCATGTGAAGGTAAGAGTTATGCTATTTGTAATGATGGACTCTTATGCAAGTACTTATTGATTAGTTTGCTACTTGGCTAATTGAAGGCTTAGAAAGGTGACTTACTGTGTTCTGCACACTTCAATTTTTTTCAAATGCATTTTAATTGTAGGTAATCAAAAATCATTTAAAAAAATGAACAAGTCTTTTTTCTTAACTTTTATATTTGGGTTTTTTTAAACAAAACAACACTTCTGATGTTTTCAAAATACTTAAAATCATGGCTTATTTTAAACTGTTTTCATCTGCCAGTAAGCCAGTGTTAATTCTTTAAGTTATTTTTCTCTCCTTTAAGATATCAGCTTATCTCCCTGACATATGACTTGGTCTGCCTATATTATGTTTAACACTACATCTATTTTCATAAATATTATGTATGAGAGCATATTACACAAAAACAATGTTTACCCCACTCTAAGAAATATCTTGGTATAATTATGGGACAAAATAATGCATATACCAGAAAAATGTATAGAGCTGGGTGCAATGCTAGCTAGGAAAAATAAAATGAGAATTTAAGCCACAGCCTAACTACCTTCAGTTCTGAAAGTAATCCCTGGTGTCCTCATATGCTGTACTAATGGTGGTGAGTGATAGGGACCTGTAAGAGACATTCATAGTTAAGGAAAACTTAGTTAGCAGGAGAAGGGAAGTGATGGTGCCCCTGTACTCAGCACTGGTGAGGCTACACCTCAAGTACTGTGTTCAGTTCTGGGCTCCTCACCACAAGGAAGACACCGAGGTGCTGGAGCGAATTCAGAGAAAGGTAGTCAAGCTAGTGAGGGGTCTGGAGAACAAGTCCTGTGAGGAGAGGCTGAGGGACTTGGGAATGTTTAGTTTGGAGAAGAGCAAGCTAAGAGGAGACTTTATCACTCTTTACAGCTACCTGAAAGGAGGTTGTAGTGAGGTGTGTGCAGCCTCTTTTCTCAAGTAAATAATGACAGGACAAGAGGAAATGGCCTGAAGTTGCAACAGGGGAGGTTTATTCTGGATATTAGGAAGACTTTCTTTACTGAACACACAGTAAAGTTCATTTTTTTGTGGGTTTTTTTTTTCATTCTTTATTGTACTGGAAAGGCGCTTTTTGCAGTTGTATGTCACTTTTGAATTAAAGTCTTAGCACAGGATCAGTGAAGAACAGATTTGCACTTTTCTTCATGTAGTATCAAATGATGGGTAACACATTCTTTGGCTCAGCTGAGGTGGTATGTTAAGGCTGTTTTGTCTTCTTCCCTACTGCAGTGATTAATGTAGGCCACTATAGATACTCAGAATATGTTGCTTCAGTGTTGTCTTCATACCATCGTCTAATAGAGTGCTTCCAGAAGAGTAGTGAAGGAATAGTGCAGTTTTGTGCAGAGGGAAGTGTTTTCTTCACAGGAATGGTTAGCTGTGTATTGTGGCTCCTCTGCACTGAATTCCTTAGGTAAGAGCATCTATTCTGAATTCAAGATGCTATACCTTCTTACATGCTTTGGAGAAAACCATGCTATTGCTTACTCCGAATTTGCTGTGCTGTATGACCTTCATTGAACCTATTCAGGAGACCTGGAGAAGGGAAGTTTCGTCCATACTCATGCATACATTTCTTGGGATTTATCTTCTTTTGTTCTGAGCTTTAAGCACTTTGTATGTATGCATAGAATTGCTGCACATTTTCTTTTGAGAGTTGGCACAACTTCTGACAGGTGTTACACACTCTGTTATGTGCTTTTCACCCTTAATATGCTAAATCTAATGAAAGTTCTCTTTTGACTGATGAATAAATTGTTTAGTGTTTGAAAATGGATTATCCTGGGTTATATGCTGTTTCTTAATAGTAGCAATTGTTTCTATTGTATTCTGCACTTTAGAGTTCCAGGAGCACCAAGCTGGAACACATGAAGGGTATTTCCTGGTTTGGGAAAAACCTAGGTACTAGAAATCGGCTCATCTGTTCTGAAAGCACTTGCAAGCCTGATCCTTTACTCAAAGATACCAACTTTTGCCTTAAGGAACAAATATTGAATTATGCCCCCCCTGGTTTGCCTTTTTATACATTAAAACTTGGTTTCAGAAAGGACTCTGAAGAGGACTTGTTGCTTAAGTAACAGAAGACTGGTTAGAGGGGTCCTTTGCACCAACATCACTACCATATCCCCTTCCCATTTCTATTCTTTTGGAAACTGCAGACACAAGTAGGAAGGTTTACAATGCATTTTGGGCATCTTGATGGCTTATGTGAAGAGCAACTGCTATCTTGGCTATAAGCATGAAAAAGTGAGAATAACACTACATAACTCCAGTCAAGTTATATATTTATTTATATATTTATTTAGAAGAAAAAAAAAAACCTTGAGATGTCTTAGACTGCAATTTATTATGTGTCTGTATGGCACCAAATGCAGGAAAGCCCAACCTAATTGTGATCCCCTGGTGCTTTAACAAGGTAAATATTCAATAATAAGATTTTTCAAAAGTATTTTCAAATGACCTAAACCCCACTACTAATGTAGTTCTAGAAAAACAGTGTTAAGTAAAGCAAGCTGTGATTTTTTTTTTTCACTTGTGTTACCAAATACTAAACATCTTAAACTGAACTCTCAAGAAAATGCAAAGTCTTGTTAGATGTAAACTTGCGTGCTTTAATGTAATACTCTGGGAATTCCACTGTTTATGATTTTAGAAGTTTTATTGCTCGGAGTATCACAATGTATTAGAGAGCTTCCTGTTCTCATGATACATTTTATTAACAAGGCTTTCCAAGCACTATGTGATTTCTCATTTTAAACAAAGCAATGTCATGATAGACATCAGTTGCGATGCATTTAATGTCTTATTACTACTGCATGACACACTTGGTCAGTATTAGTCTGTTTGAAACATAAAGCTGATGGCAACTGATGGTGCATATCGTTAGAGCAGAACAGGTGCTATAATGGAAAATAGTGTGAGTAGCTCTGAGTGGCACTTCATATCCAAGGGTATTTAATATCCTATACTGCTGGAGTAATATTAACTTACACACTTTTTGAGGGGAAATATGTTAGTTCAGAGTAAAAATAATTGCTCATAAATATTTTTTTTTTTTACACTGATCCTTAAATTTTGTGAATTGACAACGTGGTTTCCATGACTACTATTTCTGCATGTATTTGATTACATTGTATTGTAATTTATGGCACAAAAATGCAAACCCCACCAGCAGTATTTGAATTAGAATGTAGCAGGTTTATAGCTTTGTTCGGCCCCAGGCACAAGTAATAAAATCCTAGCTTTAAGTACCGTTGGGGTTTATGGAATGAAGACATCTGCATTATTGTAATAAAATGTTCCTTAGTGTAATAAATATAACTGACAGAAGTGTATGACTTCCTTTATGAAAAATATGTTGATAACAATATACTCTTTAAATACTGAAGAAACTGACTATTAAAATTTTATGTTTCCAGTTAGAGACATCTGTTGAACATTTAGCTGGTATTAGCAGTTTACTGCTGGGTATACCTAATAAGACTTTGAGTTTACAATTAAATTGAGAAATAATGATGAGAAGAAGGTATTAACCTTCTGCTGATTAATGTTTTTTAACAGTTAACATTTTAATTTTGCAATAAATATTTGTGAACACAAGGTAATGGATTGGATCATAAACAGTTACTTTTACCTACTCCCAGAAGCTCTAAGGGAATTTACATTTATAGTTTGATCAAAAGCAATTTTGCTGTCATCTTTTCAGAAATGGACAAAATGCTATAGATGTTCTAGTTCTCACTTATTTTCACTGATCTGTCCAATCCATATTTATACGCTATCAACTATTCATTACACAGATGGTTTATGTGTACTGATTAACCATAATGTTTCCAAAACAAGGTAAAACATATCCAAGCTGGGCTGGTTTTCCTATTTGAGACATGTTATTATCTTTTCCATCTGAAGTCTCTGTCAAAAGCTTAGTGTAATTCAATACACTCACCTTTGGTTAGTTGGATGTATAGAGCCCTCCCTTTTTTTTTTTTTTTTTTAAAGTTGTGTGTGTGTGGTTTTGTTTTGTTGTGCGGTTTTTTTGTTGTTGCTGTTTGTTTTACAGTTGCATGTAAAAAGAATTTATTCCTTCAATCTTGTTTACCCTGTGTTAGTTAGAAAATGCTGAGTTGGTTTGCACGACTTAATTTCACATTCAGTATTACATTGTTCAAATGCCAACCATGGGAGTAACCAGAAGTATTGAAATACTGGTCTTTGAAAACTTTCTTCTAAACATAGAAAGAAACTGTTTATTTTCTGGATCCACTACATGATCAGTTTGAATTTCTGGCTATGTAACCTTTCAAGTCTTGGAAAAAAAAAAAAAAAAGGCAAGACAACTTATGCTATCTATACATTTCCCTTTTTAAAACTAATCTGGTTCACTACCCCAAAACTTAAAAAGCAAAGCAAAAATTCTGTTGTAAATTAAATGGGCTATTTTATAAAACCTTGGAGCTCTAAAGAACAAGATACTAATTTTCAAAAAGTAGTTCCAGAATTAATCAGTGATATATTTTCATTGTAATACATTACTTGAAATAAGCTTCCATATACTTCATTTCTAAATCTTGCTGGTCTTGTTTGTAGACTTTCTCAAGCCTTTCTATGTCACAGTTTCTGAACTGTGCATGTCCCAGGATTTTGTTGTGCTGAAGGTCCTGCTTGAACATTTGCTATTTTGTAGTAATAAACTTTGGTTGCTAGTACAACAAACATTTCTGCTCCCTGACTGACAGGTTCCCCCAATGATCACAGAATCATTTTTCTGTCTTCCTACATTACAGTCATTAAGAACTTTCTCTCCTCAGGCTGCTACTCCAGCCAATCCATTTACTGCTTTTTAGTTTTGTTTCCTTTTGTGTCTCTCCATGGTCTTTTCCATGCTTTCCTTATGTTTGAGATCTTTTTTTTCCTTTTCTTCCCTCCCTCCCTCCCTCCCTCCCTCCCTCCCTCCCTCCCTCCCTCCCTCCCTCCCTCCCTCCCTATGTAGCTTTATGACAGCGTAAAGACTTCAAAGCTGAAAAGGCTTCATCTTCACACTGTCCAAAAGCTGAGTCCCAAACATTGTGTATTGGTATTGTATTGGTACCAAACAAAATTCTTCAGCCTGAAGTAAAAGGAAGTGCCAGGCTTGGATTTAAAGTCTATTGCAATTAGAGAAACAAAGAGTAGATTGCTTCAAAAGTCCAAATTAAAACTTCAGGATTTTAGAGAATGGCCTTTCCTCTTAGATAACCTCGAAGGAGTAACTTGTGCTTCTAACAAATTGTTTCTACTTATGACAAACCATGTCTTTATTTTTGCTGTTTCTGACCTCCTGCATATGGAAGGCACTTTTAATGAACTTTGCCAGTGGAAAATCATATGTATGCTGACCTTCATCTTAGTTGGACAATTGTGATTGAGTTGTAGGTTTCTTTTTAAGCATAAATGAAATATATGAAAATGGAAAAAGTAGTTCCTAGGTTTGCTGAAACTTCTTGAAAGAAAAAGATTTCAAGATTTTGTTCTCTGAAATAAATACCTTTTCCTCCCCAGCCCCTCCTCTATTTATGTTCCTGGTCATGTTGGGGGAATCCTTCCTTGAGACAGAACTCAGAAAAAGCTAGCTGCTTACAGGGCAATATTATTCTGTAGTTGAGATTGAATCTTGGCGTAATCAAGATTATTACCTGGTGAACACTAGAAGCTCTTCAGAAAATTGTTCTTCAGTGATGATTCAAGTGAATATCTGGATAACACTTAAATTTTTATAATGACAGTCATTAAAAGGTCTTCCTGTGCTGTGTATGAACTACATAATCTTAGAATAGTCAGGCAAGGTTTGCATTAGTATTATAATTTTGCAGTGAATTGAGGCTAACTGAGTCTAAATTACTTTCTCAAATATAGACTACAGTTCAGGACAAAGCTGAGAATGGGAACTTCAGGTTATAGCTGACTCACTGGATGTCCTCAAATGTGAATAGTTACTATTTAAACTTTAAGTAATGTTGTTATTATGTAAAACATGGGAGAACAAATATAAGATCTTGTACCACGTACCGTACTTCATAACTGATCCATCTTACTAAATGAATATGCATAGTAAGCAAACTATCACAATCTTTCTCTTGGCTATGTTCTCAATATCTCAATAAAGTCTTAGAATATTACTATCAGATAAGGATTTCTGGGGTTGAAAATACTGGCTGCTAATAAGTTTCAGTCGATGATATCTTGCTGTCATCATTATATCCTGGAATTAAATTCTCAAGTTATCAAAGAATTTGATTCAATTTGGGAAAAGGAGAAAAGAGGAAAGGTACAGAGAAAGGCAAACTAAAAGAATCTGACACAGTAGGTGGTAAGACACGGGGATTCTGCAGTTGTTGGCAGCAGGCAGACGCACACAGAAACATGCATTTTTAAGAGTCAGTGTACAGATAGGATAAAATAAAATGCAGAATCGGATCCCTGATATTTCAAGCAGTACTAGATGAATATAGAGACATTTGAAGACCTACGCTGTTGAAGGTAACATGACCTAATATCACTATGCAAATACTTTACTAAATAAAGAATATCAAGGTCACAGAATAATTAATGTTGGAAACGACCTTCAAGATCAAGTCCAATGGTCTCAAAGATAAACCTGGCCCTAGCATTTCACTAGTACTGAGCTACATTCAAAAGGTCAGATCATATCCTGTTTTCATCCCACAAGATTCAAAGCAAGTTTGATACTGGTGGCCACACTTATGAAGATCCTAGCAAAAGCTGTGGGGTTTTGATGGCTTGGGGTCTGGTGTTTGGCTTGGCTTGTTGATTGGTTTATTTGTTTCTTAAGATTCTAAACAAGCCATAAACTTACAGGTGTGTCAGGTGCAGCTGCCCCCAACAGACAAGAGAGACGAAGCGAGCAGGGTGCGCTGGAGCAGTTTGGCGCCTCGGTGAGATGGAGCACTTTGGCACTTCGGTAAACGGGCTCAGGGGTTGGGCTTGTCTGTGTTTTGTCTGGACTTGTCCCCTCAACCAGTCAGAACGACCACAGCACGCCCTCGCCTGGGGTACAGGTGGGGTCCTGTCGAAGAGCCGGAGGAGTTGGTTCTTTGCAGAGCAGCAGGTCTGGCAGTCGGACCCTCCCCTTGGACACGCCATCCAAGGACACTGTCATGGATAGAGGGAGTCGTCTGTCCTTAAGGTTTAGGAATTGGCTTTGTAGTAGTTAATTCCCAGCAGACATCTGAACTTGTATTTGGTCAGAAGGAGTGCTGGGCTGCTTTGGTTGCAGCAAATCCCGGGACATTTTTGGATTAGTGGCTGCTGTTTGGTGTGTAGTGCCTCCGTGCCAATAGGTGGAGTAAAAACAGAGTGGGGTGGGGGGAGGTTGATGGTAAACAACTTCCAAATCATTAGGTGAAATTCAATTTCTCAGGTATCCTGTTCGACAAAAGAAAGAAAAATGTCTCTTTGTTATTTTGGTGAGTGTTCATAATGATTTTGGAAGAATTTACAATATTAAGACATGCAGAAAGAGTAAATACATCTGTGGGTTTATATCTTGACAAATACATATATAGCCCCATTCCCATAACAAGTGTTTGCTGAAGTCTCTTACGACCTCCTTCTTTAACATACTATAGCAGCTATTAGTTGCTGAATTTTACAGGCATTGCCTGCAATAAGTGATACACCTTCATGTATTGTTCACTCTGTACTCGATTTGCAAAAGGTCTATGAGCCTACAATCAGATTGGGGTTTTTGGGGTTTTTTTTGGGGGGTTTTGTTTTTTTGGCTTTTTTCTGAAAATTCAGAAAGAAAAGTATGTAGTTAAGGATTAGTCAAAAAAATCAGGTGCTTGCATATTTAAGAGGACAGGTTGAAAGTAGAATTAGTTGTTCACACAAGGCATTTACTTAATAAAATAAAAATAAATGCTGGGGATAAAAGCAGGATTATTATTAAAGCTTCCCATTGGAATTAAGTAAATTCTTCTGATTCCAGGCTTTTGACTAAGTTTTGTACCCTGTATAGGAATTGGATTACTTTAATACAGGTCTTTCCATTGCCTTCTGTTTGAGATGCTTCTGTTTGTATAAAATGTTTAAAGTGAGGTTTTGCTGTAGTCATTAGTGTGTTGTTACTGGCAAAATCAGTAGCAGAGATTAAATTCTTCAGAAGTATGATGAACACGGAAAACAATCACCATGTGGGAAGTTTGGATCCAAAGTCCTTTTGGTTAAGTTTTCACCAATCTTGTTTGCTACCTTTGGGTCATCTTCACTACTGAGTTCTTATCTAACCTGATTTAATTTTCCCCTAACATTTCAGTAAGATTCCTCCCCCATCCCCCTTCCCCTGCAAGATAAACATTTCACTTTACTTCATTAAATATTGAAGCATTTCAGGTCAAATGGGGCATTCCATATGAAAAAAAAAGTAAAACAAACAGGGGAAAAAAACCTGACAGCAAAACAAAGAAACCAAAACAAAACCAAACACAAAACTAAACAAACAAAAAACCCCAACTTAAATCTTTCTTGTTTCATAACAGAAAACAGGTTGGTTGGGTTTTTTTTTTTGTTTTTTTTTTTTTAATGGAAAAATAATCCTTTAAGCTGGTTGGACCTAAAAGACATGGTTTTGACAGTTTCGGGGGTTTTTTTTCCCCAAAAACATTTTCTGTTGACAGCTAAACAAGTAACACGGAGATGCTATTTCCATTTCTGTCATTAAGTAAGGTGGCAACATTTTTCATTATGCTTGTATTTTATTTGCTTTCCTGAAGAGAAGCCTATTTCAGAATTTTCAGGCTTCTCAGACTACTCATGTTTCATTTGCCAATAACGTGTATTGTTCTGTAATAGTCTTGTGTGATTACACAGAGTAAAGCATTTATATTATGAGAAGGAGTTGCTTGTTGGTGGCTGGTATATGCTGAGTAAATGTCATTGCTCCTTCCCCAATTTTTCTGCTCTTGTCTTTTCTTTTCCCCTGATTGTTTTCAAATGATGTTTCAGACAATAAGATGCTTAGCAGCAATCTTGCTATTGTTTTTGAATGAAGCAGAGTAATTACTTTTAGTGGAGTTTGTACAATCAGACCTTATCCGTGTGTGGGATGTTGAATGAGAATTCTCTCAGATGATTACTCCTGTGAACTCATGACCATTAATTTAGCTCAACAAGTGAATTTCTGATGGAAAGGCAGCAAACTGCATTTTTGGGTTGAGGAGGAACACAATGGTCAGAAACGCAGAGCCTCTATCACAATTTGACCACTTTGTGTTTGCAGTTATTTCAATGCTAAAGTGAGAGGATTGTTCCACCAAATGGACTTTGCAAAGATATGTAGCTTAGATCTTATCTTTTGTGACTAGCTACTTTACTGAAATTGATTAAAGTGTGTGGGTACTACTGTTTAATAAGGGATTGCTCAGGATCAAAGGCAAACAGAACCTGTTCAGCTGCTCTTGATACATATATACATACAGTGCTTACTTCCCTGAATAAGACTGCTAATTTTGTTGTACTCTATTGCAAATGTTTTGAAAGTCCTTCTGTTACAAAGTAAAGCAGGTGGGTAAAACTGGTATTTCCAATCAGAAGCTTCTATTCAGTGAAAGTCCTGCTCCTTAAATAAATTAAAAAAAAAAAAAAAATTAAGTAAAAACAGGTTCTTGAATGCTACATTGCCTTTTTTTGCCTACCTTGCCCATGTCTTCTGCTTTACCCTACATGAGTATCAGGTGATACAAAACTGTGAGGAGTGATTGATAGACCAGATGGTTGTGCCTCTATTCTGAGAGACTTCAACAGGCTGAAGACATGGGCAAATGGGAATCTCATGAAGTTCATCCAAGGGAAATGCAAAGTCCTCCACCAGGAGAGGAACACCTTATCCACCAGAACAGGCTGGTGGCTAAGTGCCTGGAAAACATTTTTGCAGACAATAACCTGGTGGTCGTGGTGGACAGTGGATTGATAGTGAGGTTACAATGTACTTTTGCAGCAAAAGAGGCCATGAGCATCCTAACCTGTAATGCTTCCTCTCTACTTAGACTGGTGAGGCCACATCTGGAGTGCAATGTCCAGTTGTGAACTCTGACGGTATGAGAAATACGGACATACTGAAATGAGTCCAATAAAGGACCACAAATATGATGCTTGGACCTCTTGTGCAGAGGCATCATGCTTTCATGATAATATTGTCAACCTGGATCCAGTGTGGGAGACTTCATTGCTTTCTTTCAAAAAAGAACTAAAAGTTACATTAATTTTTTTTATTATTTTTCTTTTTAAAAAACACTTCTTAATTTTGTTGGGGGGAGGGAATTGGACTATTTGTGATAGGAAAAAACTGAACTACCACTTAATTTGAAAAGAGAGGGAATTTACTATTGTACTGCAAAATAAATTTAGAGAAATTACCTATATTTGCATAGAGAACAGACAAGCAACAAAGAAATAAATGGAATCTAAAGAAGCCCACCCTGCTGTGTTAGATGTTAGTGAAAGACCAGAGTTTTGATAAGGCAGAGGCAAAAGACTTTTACGTAAGAAAACTGCTAAATCAGAGCCTGAGGTTGCTGCTAGTTTTTGGCTTGTTAAAGCTCACAGCAGGCTGGTGTCTTAACACTGTTGGTGCTTGAGAAACTGATGCAAAAGGTCAGTAATCTTCAAAAGTTTCTGTTTGGGCCTGAAGCTTCAGATGACAATTTTACATTTAAAAAGAAACCAAAAACACCACCCCATAACTCCCTCCCACTCAAAAAAAACCCCAACCCCAAAACACCTTCCCCACAAAAATCCACTAAAACCAAACAAAAGACACTAACAAAAGTAACCCTTAATGAAACTGCAGGGAAGGACTGTTGCAAATTTGATGTTAGTGGAATATTGCCGTAAGTTTAAAAAACCCCAAACAAGCAAAACCAAAAAAATCCCCAACCAAACAAAAAACCATGCGAAAACCAAAACAAAAACAACCAAAAACCCCACAAACAAACAAAAAACCAACTAAACAAGCAAAGGAAAACCCCACCACACCCAAACCAACAAATAAAACTCTGAAGGGACAGAAGTGTAAAATGACGTATCGAGGAAGATACAACGTGATAAAGGCAAACTATTTTCTGTCCTCTTTGAACAGCTCTGTCTAATTTGATGTACTCTGCTGTAATGATTTGCTAGGCTGTATTTATGTCTTAAACCTTCTTGTATAAAAGAAGAGGGGGGGAAAAGCCACTGGTAATTTAAATAACTATGTACACATTTCCTTCAAGAGATGCTTACAGTATTTCATAATAGTGTACCATTTCGATTCTACTTCTCAGCTAGCTTACAAGAATAATGAGGTAAAAGATGGCGTGTAAAATTTCATCTTCCATGTCTTGAACTCCTCCACAGAGAGTATAAATTCAGGACATTTGTACATTACAAGGGGGGTTTTCTGAAGTCTAGAAAATAGTACATATGCTATTGCTTAAAGCTTACATTGTTCATATTTAGCTTCTATCTACTTTAGCTATCTGCAACCAAAATAAAACATATTCCTGTAAAATTTCTTAAAAGCATCTTGGTTTTTTTGGTTCCACTGCAGTCGGTCTTTCATACAGGGGCAGATCAATATGTGTTGACTCTGGGCCTCACTTTCTTTTGTGACAGGAGTAGAGTGTTTGTGTCAAAAATTTGTCTACAATGTAGCTAAAGGGTGAGGTTTTATTATACATTAATTTTTTTCTTCTTCTATAGAACTTCCTTATGCACTGAAACCCATGGAGTCTATGAAGTTATCAAGAATAAAACTACATACATCAGAAAATTAATTATTTCTCTACCAGTGCATGACAATCTAACTACCATATGTGCAAAACAATTAAAAAAAAACCCCAAAAAACCAAACAAACAACTACCCACAAGATCCTTATTTGTGCATTTTGTAACCTGAAGCAATTCAGTTATGAGGACCTTGCAGGGTATACAGGGTCTGCAGTTGTTATCTATTATGAGTAATGTTGATGTTATAGTCCTTCCTCTCCTTGCTTCAATCTAATACACTATTCTCTTCAATTTCCCCTAATGCTAATGCTGCATAGCACATGTTTCTTCAAGACTGATAGGTTCATAAAATATTAGCAAAAAAAAATCCACAACCCTGTATTTTGAGCTTTAATATTCAAAACAAAAATAAAACACACACCCCCCCAGCCCTGTATTTTGAGCTTTAATATTTAAAACAGAAATAAAGGCAACCAAACAAAACCCACACTGAAAGCTGGAGTGTTTGTCTAATCAGCCAGTGCTGGATTTATAATTCAGATTTATGGAAGAAGCAGTCTTTATGCATATATTTAATACAATTGTATTCTTCAGATTTTGTACTGAATGGGACAAGGAAATGAAAACTTAATCTCTAGAGAAATACAAAAATACAACTGACTGAAAAGGAGAAAAAATTAATATTGCTTTAAATTCCAACTTGACTAGGAACCTACTGTGGGTTTGTATGTATATTAACAAACTGATTATTTCCCTAATCCTAGTGAGATTTTCCTTTTTGTATGCTAGGCTGGCATGTTTTCCTCTGTTACTTTCACATTAGATGTTGAAGGTTGAATTCCAATATAAATGCAGGAACTTGCAAGTGAATATTTCCAAATAAATTTGAAGATAACTGCATTTAAAATATTTTTTCTTCCTTTTTTTTTTTTTTTTTTTAGATAGCAAACATCAAACTTACTGAATAAATCAGTTAAAAGCAGATTTCTCTGCTGTATTTCTTTTTTTTTTCTTTTATAATTGTAGGAAGGGGAATCAATTCTTTACTCCTCCTTACAGGGTGTGATCTGACAGCCAGTAAAATCAGTAGAAAGAGTGGATTGTGGCTGCACATCTCAAGTAGTGACAGGCTTTTGGCTCATCTTGACAGAACTTTGTCAGCTTGCTGTGTTTCATTTGTTTATTGTCTCTGCTTTTTGCCTCCAAGACAAAGTGAGTTACAGGAGATGGAGGGGGTGAGTTACTTGAGAGTAATGAGTTAAAAAGTAGGTTGAGTAACTCTGGCAAGATAGTCTCTACTGAAATAAGAAAAGAATCTGATGCTTTTCTAACTTGTAATTTTCTTCTTCCTATCCATGTAGTATGCTTTTTTTAGGACTTGTCCTCGTAACAAGAATGCACCAGTTTAACTCATTTCCATTTTCAGCTAGATAATCCAGTGCAGCTTTGACATGGCTGGGTCAGAGCAAGTTAGAATGGTTCTAGTGCCTGACTGAAAATTGTCAGTGACTGGCTGCATCTATTGTTCTCCTTCATCTTCACAGTTCCTTTACCTCTATTATCAGTTTGCCCATACCCTTGCCATTGTTTTGGTCTGATCCTTGCTCATGTTGAACTAGATTCCAAGTAACTGATCATGTGTAGATAAATTGATACAAAAATATTTTTGTGAGAGTTTTCTTTTTTAGATAAGGATTTTACTTTGTGAACTTTACAGTTCTTTTTTTTATTCTAATGTATTTGTACACATAGTAGTAGTAGCAGCATATTTTTCTTTTTTTGGGGGGGGGGGGGGTTGGGTTTTGTTTTTGTTTGGGTTTTTTTTTGCTTCAAAAAAGCTGACACTGCAGCTTTTTAAGGTGCCACTCTATTTTTTTTAACATCCTAGGTGAAAATTCCTGTCTGAAGCTTCTTACCACCACCACCCCCAATTTGGTGGACTTCTGAGAAGCAACTGTGAGGCTGAGGGTCCTATCCTTATGCAAAATGTGTTATTAAATCTTGCAGTCCCAGCCTCCCAAAGAGGTGATAGTTCTGCCGGCTGAGACATTAGCAAGGTATACTGATGATAAGTCCCCAGAAGCAAATAGCAAAAGCTTGTTGACAGTATTAGTGCTATGTCCTGTAGTGGTTTTCTCTTAGTAGAGATCTGTTGCTATTGAGCTAATCCTACTGCTGTCCTTAATAGCAATTTTCACACTACTGCCCATAAAATGATCTTTAAAACTGTTGTTCTGATGAGCTTGACATAATTACATAATATGTATATGAGATTATTGCAAGTCTTTATTACCAATTATTAGCTAACCAAATTACTCAACAAATTAATAATACATTCCTTAAAACACTAACCATGTGTAATTATATATAATTTAGAAAATGTTCAGAAGATGAAGCACTGTGTTTTTCCACAATATCCTATCTGCATTGTTGTAATCAATTCAAATTGTGGACACTTGTGAGTTTCCAATATGTAATTTTGCCTGGAGAAATAAAGTGTTTTGTCATTGATGCCATGGAAATATTTTTTGTTAAAGATCATAAAAAGCCTGTGAGAAATGCTGAATGTAGTCAGACACTGTATTCAGTTACAAGGATAAACTAGGAGAAACTGTTTATTTTAACCAAATCAGGTGTAGAATTCAGTTCATGATCTGGATACGTAAGTAACTGTCAACACAATGATCTGATTTTGCAATCTTAATGAATTATCTACTTTTACATATGTAAATCTTCTATGAAGTTAGACTTTTGTACAGATTTCTGACAAGCTGTGCATGTTACATGATTCTATAAATGTAACATGTTGATTGTACGTTTTAATGTGTGCCTTTCCAAACTCTTTGAGAAGCTAAACTAAATTTAGATAGGGTTATGAGGACAATGAACAAATGTAAAACTGCAGAGAGCTACATTTTTCCAAACAAAAATGGTTCTTTTCCCACAAATGATCTATTGCTTGTTTTTCAGTTGACACAAAATAATAGACACTTATCATTGGTAGCTGACTGGTGAGGTTTACATAGGATGTCTAGTCATGGTGAGAGGTGAGCTCCTTGAGAGAATTCTTCAGCTTAAGAATTGAATCTTCTGAGACCTCCATTCTCTCAGCTCTAAAGGGAGACTGTTCTCCTTATGTAAATGCTTGTATTGTGTACACTGAGCTGAGTGGTATGAAAATGTCTGAAGAACTGAAAGCTGGTTTACCCAACATAATGTAAGTTTCTGGATGTGTCATTCAAAGTGATGATGGTTATACAAGTATGACAAAAACACTCTATCCCCAAAAAATGTGTACTGCTAATACCATGGATATCTTCTTTTTGGTCTTATTTATTAATTTAAAGCTTTATCTTAAATTTAAGCCTACTGGGATTCAGGATCCAAAGACTTTTTCTGGTTTTAAAAATTCTCATACATTTTTACTGAGCTGCATCAAAGGGGCATATATACAGCTGGAGATGAGAGCTTGATGTGACCTTAAGACCTTTTGACATATGGCTTTTCCACAGATATTACAAAATCTGGAAGGGAGCAGTCCCTTACTGAAGTATCCACTCTACTTTGACACCAGAAGAGGAAAATTCAATGGGCCAGTAAGGTGTTGGGACATCTTGGATACATACTGGCCTCTGCATTAAGGCTGTGGCTGTGTGCTTTGATGAAAGCATTTCATGAAGTTGCTCATGAAGTTTGCAACACCTCTTGATGTTACATTCACCATAAACCAAGTGGTGCAGGGAAAAGAACAACAGAAACACAAAAATAAGAGGACTGAAAAGAAGGACTGTATACATGAAGGACATTGTATACATGTCCATACCAACCTTCTCAAACACATAGTCATTATACAGCTTTTGCTACAGAAGACTGAGGATTTTGCAATGGAGGGTTCCCCTTTGCCCCCAGGTTGTTAGCTATTGACAGGCTGCAAACAGATCCATTAATTCTGAGGTCTTCTCTCTGCTGTTTGAGCACAGAGAGTGCTGATTATGACACTGATACTCCACTCCCATCCATTTTTACCCGGCCAGGTTGCCCCAGACTTTGGTTCAGTTTTCTGCATCAGCTGTGTACCTTCAGCCTGGCTGTTGGATCAATGTAAGCTGGTTTCTCCAAACAGGTTGTGAGCCAGCCTCTTTCTCCTTACAAATCTCACAGAGGTCTGTAATGTATTCATTTTTCTGACATTGAAAATGAATTTGCTTTGTCCCCTGATGTTGCATTATATGATGACTGACAAGAATCATTAGAGTCATTTAAAAAAACAAACAAAACTTGAATACAAGTCTCTAAGAGCAATCCAGTCTGAACTCTCTAGAGGGAAGCATTCTTCTCTTCCATCCTAGCAATTACAAGTGTGATTCTTTGCTGTGTTGGAATTGAACTGATGCCATATCACAGAGGCAAGTGCTCGATGGAAGGCTCCAGGAGGAAGATACAACTCCACTACTGGAAGAACATATCACTAGATCCTCATCTTACTTTGACAAATACTGTGAAAAGGAAGTACAGGGAAATGGAGGGTATCTGAGAACTTCTTAGAGGAAATGTCCTGTGAAAGTCTTTATGCAAAGCTACTCATGTGCAACTAATCCTACTCAGTCAGGTTACAGTTTTGTTGATATAAGCTATTGTGCTGTTGCCCTTTGTTAAAGGTTGCCATGATGACCAGGATACTCAGATCCCTTTCTGACTATCTCAGAGCTTGTACCGTTGCTTGGGGTTACTCTATTCCAGATGTAGAAGTTTGCATTTTCCTTAGTGGGACCTCATGACATCTTGTTTGCCCATTTCTTGCAGCAACCAGAAGAAAACAATCACGTTAATTTGAGCAAGAATAGTAAATTTTGCTGCTACATTTCTTACAGTGAGTTTCAATCTGTGCAGCTCTTTTCTGATGGCTTGCTTGCATATTCTAACCTGTGACCTCAGTGCCCTTTACAACAAATTTTCAGGGTTGCCAAGTTTCACTGTACTTAGAAATTAAAAAATGTGTCTCACACAGCACCTCATTTTCTTCTTTTTGACGATATTCATGTATATTCAATCATCTGAAGCAATTTAATATACAGAAGTTTTCTGGAAACTGCAGCTTCTTTCTCCTTGAACTACTTTTAGTGCTTATCCAAATTGAGCTATGCAAGAAAAATCTGGGCCAGTTCATTTACTAAGGTTGGTTACTCTTGTGTTTAATATTCTCTAATGATCCACTAGTGTATTCCTGAATGTGTGTTGCTATCCAATAGATTATAGTACAGATACATAAGCTGCATAACAAAAGGAAAGTAGTTGCTGGAGAGGGATGACTATTAAGTAATATATTCATGAGCAGCTAGTCTCAATTTGGCTGTGTCCACAGATTATTTGGATCTTTTTAATTTAAGAATCTTGATGGACACAAAATGTAACTGAAATGAAAGTCTCCTAGAAATAATTGATGAGGTAATGTTCTTTTAGGAATAAGAATTAGCTGCATTTGGTCTTTAGCATCTAACAAATGTGAGTGAACACAAATACTGCACTGTTTAAGAATGCTTTTTACAGACAGTGCTGTGCTAATGCTTGGTGTGTAATGCTTTCAGGATTTTCAGCTCTGACTGTCACAGCTTCCACTTATCTGGAAGATTTGCTTTTAACTCAATATCAAATAAACATGAATGAGGCTGGTCACTGGTAAGTGACTATTCCATTATTCTGTAAATGCACACAACACAACATCAAGTTCTGCCTAACATCTGAAATTGTGTACTCAGAAAGGCATTTGATAATAGGAGGCAAACTTTGATTGGAAGTAACACATTCAAAGAACATTTTGGTAAAAACTGTTGTGAAGTATAAACAGAACAAACTCAGTCTTTAAACTTAAGTGATATAGCTTTGTTTTTCCTCAAGAGAGGAAAAGGAAAATAAGAGTAAAGGGGAAAGAAAATAATAGTCCTAGGTCATATGTGGAATCCAGACTCTTCAAATGTTTTCTTATACGCAAAACTTGATTTCAGTAAGTAACTCTCCTGAATTAATGAAAGTACTCATATGAGTGAGCTAATATTCAGCATTATAAATATAGATTAACAATGTTTGCTTAATATACAGATTCATATAATAAATATACATTAGCAGTGATGATTTAAAATCACTCTTTTTTTCCTCCATTGTTTTTCTGTCTTTTTTAAGTCAAGAGATTGTACCCTCTGCCTTGTTCTTAACATGTTAAAACTGAGATTCTGTCCTTCCTTCACTGATTATTAATAATAATGTCCTGTGATCCTTTCCTTATCTCAGAAACCTCAGAAATAGTGAGAATGGGTGAATTAACACCTTAACAAACATAATAGCAACATATCATTGTTCCTTTCTCCTCTTCCACATTTCCAAATAACAAGACAATGGAAAATGAGTTACTAATGGGTAGAGACATGGTGAACACAAGACATAATCAAACTCTTCCATATATCTGAATATTTCAAATAGCTTATTCTCTGTAGCACAGATACTCAGTGCAGCTTTTTGTCTTTTTCTCCAGTCCCTTATATCAAGGCTAGAAAAGAATAAAGAAGCCATGGTTACAAGTGTGCGGTTTTGCTTGGGATTTTTTTTATTTGATTGGCTGGTTTGGGGTTTTTGGTCAGTTTTGTTTGTTTTTCCTTTTCCCCAAAATAAAGGACTTATTTTCCTCATACAATTAGAATGATAGCATCCTGGGAAACTTCCTCTTAAGATCTGCTTTAAGGCTTGCTTCTAGCCAGAGGTCTACTCAATTCAACCTGAAGTGGAGCTGAAGTGTGAATTAGCCTTTATACTGTAGGTACACCTTAATTAGTGGTCACATGAGGACTGAAATTTTGAGGCTAACTTCCAAACATCCCTGCTTTGGTTTGCTTTAGGAAATGGTCTAAATTTCCTGAAAATTACATTCCTTCAGTATGAAATCATCTGGCATATGCATTTCAGAAGCACATGCAATGCATTCCAGCTGCTAAAGGGAATTCAGCCCATTGGCTCACACTAGAGCTAACCAGGTATACTCTGAAACATTCCTGCTTTAGACTTCAATTCCTCAGTGCCATCTGTTTTCCTCTGCAGCCTGGACTATTTGCCCAACCAAACATTGTTGGTGTGGATGAGTGCATAGGAATTTAATGTGAAACGGGGTGCCCAGTGATTAGAGAGATACTGGGATACAGAGAAGCTATATCAAAACTATGTTTGGACTTGATGATCTTAAAGGTTTTTTGCAACCCAAATGATTCTATGATTCTATGACTACAGCTGTTCTCTGGATTGTGAATGTTTTTCTTTGTTTCCTAAAGAGGATTGAAAAGCCTCATCCATGGACTGGAAACAAAATAAGGATGAGAAATAATCAAGTGAATACATGTTAAGAAAAAAAAAGCAAAAAAAAAAGCTAGTCATTAGTATTTATTATGTTTAGACATACTATTTTTGTTCCTAGAAGAAAACATGGTACTAGTTTCTTGGTTTCAGAGAGAACTGCAGAGTGCAAGGAAGACTAACCTGTCAGAAGGTATCTGGGTGTTGCGGACTGTCTTATGGCAGTACTTGAAGAATCCTCCTGCAAAAACTCCAAAGGGTTTTTAATCATAAAATTGTTTTTGATGCAGCAGTCTTCACTTGATTTTTGACTGTGGAACTGAGGTAAATTAATGAAACAGGGAGTAGTAGGAATGTTACTGGTTTTGCTGATGTTTATTTACTTGGGTTACACTCCAGAAAACATGTCTATCAAATACTTTCCAACCAGGCTGAGCCAGATGTCAAGTTACTAGTGATATGGAGAGGACAGTGTGGTGCATAATTAGTTGATTATATTCAAAATCAGTTCTGTTAGGTGATCTTTTATTTATATTGTATCAAATACATAGATAGTGCTTTTGTTGCATGTAATGACTGTATCAGCATCTCAAAAGACAACCCGCAAGCTGCCCCTTAACAGCAAGAAAAATGGCTTCTTTTTTTTTTTTTTTTTTTTTTTATGAAGCTCAGGCAAAACTATCTGTTACAAATTACTATTAATCCTGGAAGTGTTGATCACAGTGTCAAGGCACTGATTTTTGCCTCAGCTTTTTTCTTTTTCCTGTTCTTTTGTTTTAGGAAGACAACTGCTTTTGCATTGTGTTGTAGATTAGCTTTCTGTAAAAATATTAATATCTTAATATCATGTAGGTATCACTCTGTCTCATTTTCAAAATGTAAACATTTTAGTTTCTTTAATTTTGTTTTTTTTCTTACTTTACAGAACAGAATATAGCATACAATGCAGACAGAAAAGAACAAAGTCCATGTGACCATAGGATCAATGATGTTCCTTAAAGCACTTCTGATAGATAGTCACAGTTCAACAAGACAAAGACAAATGTCTTTGCAGGCTGTATTGAAATGGGAACTGTCAGTCATGACTGGATTACTGAAATAGTTGTTGCCTGTTTCATTTAATGACACATTTCATTACATTCATTTTCTTTACCCTTAAACGAAGGAAATCAGGTTTCATTCTTCTTTCCCCTGTCCACCTGTTGTGGGTTAACCCACGGGAGCAGCCAAGTACCCTAGAGGTCTTCAGTCACTTCCTCCCACACCCTTAGCGGATCAGGGAAGAGTAAGAGCAAGAAAACCTGTGAGTTGGGATTAAAAGAAAAAAAAAAAAAGTTTAATAAATGTTGTATAAGACAGAAGGAAGAGAGAAAGAGATGCAAAGGCAATCACTTGCCACCTCCCATGGGTAGACCAGTGCCCAGTCAGTTCCCAAGCAAAAGTTGCCTAACCTCCCTAAAGCCCTTCTTTTGCTTTTTATTGATGAGTGTGACATTATATGGCATGGTATATCTCTGGTTAATTTGGGTCATCTGCCTGTTTATGTGCCTTTATCACCTGTTGCACAGCCCAGGGGCAGACTGAAAAGGAGAGGGCCTTGGTGCTGTGCAAACACTGTTCAGCAGTAGCTGATGTAAATCTAAACCATCATGGTACAAGCTGCTATGAAGAATGTTAACTCTATCTCTGCTAGGCTCAGTACACCCCCAGAACACTCATTTCTCTTTATCAAATAGATTAAATCAGCAGTCCTTTTCTTCTAAAGCTGATGGTGTAGGAGACAGTAATATTGGAGAATGAGATGATTGCTAAAATATTATAGCTAGCAGTACAGAACCTATTCCTTTAAATAAGAGAGAAGTTAGTTCAAATTTTACAGACTTAATTCTTTTTGGAGTTGTAGAGGATTAATTCTGTGAGAGCGAATGCATTTGACAAGGAAAATATCTGACAAGCAAATCTGAGAAGGATAACATTTGCTGGATTCCAGCATCTATGTGCTTCGTCGAGGAAGGTCTTGGTCATTTTCAATCTGCCACTCAGAAAAAAATACTTATTCTGCAGCCTCTAACTTGAATATGACCGATAGATAAAGTGCTGATCACAGAGAGAAATAGAAAAGAGATAAAAGAGAATACAAAATATCGGAGAAGGGGGAGAAGAGGAGGGTCATAGTAGAGGTCTGTCTTTGTAGAATGGAAATATTATGCAGAGAGTCACTTTTATCATTAAATGATCCTGCATAGATTCCTGACATGCTGATGAGAGAAAAGGTGCTAATCACAGTACCAGGAAACATTCATTATGTGTAGATTTCCAAGCAAATAGATTATACAGTATTGTGGATTATTTACAAACAGAAGTATGGGATGATTACATTATGACTTTGGTGTCTTAAAAGCTTCCTTTTTGTTAGTGTCATCAATAAGCTTTATTATTTTGAGCTTTGACTCCTCAAGGGTAAGGAATGTGTTTAATCAAACGGAAAAAGAACTGACCACTATTTGCTCTTTTTCCTTTCATAGCGCTTTCCTTTGTTCACTGTTAAATGTCTCTCGAATACCTGGTTTTTAGAGTAACTTGCCAAAGAAATATTGTGGTAATGTTTTTGAATTCTGGAAAGGGCTGTCAGAATCCAGGGGTAGGTTTTTCAGTTTGACTGTTTTTCAGACACACTTTAGTGTACAGTTACCCTTTACAGGAATCTTCCAGAATAAATAAGAAAAATTTGACTAAGTCATTGGATGATGTCAGATGAAAGTTAACTTTAAAGCCATTACTGAATTTGTCAAGGTTTGGTGTAGACAAATTACAGTGAGTGGTATTAAATCCAGTCAGCAGCCTCTCAAAGGGGGTGCTCCACCAAGGCTCATTACTGGAGCCAGTTCTGTTCAATATCTTTATCAGTGATCTGGATGAGGGGATTGAGTGCACCTTTAGCAGGTTTGCAGATGACGCCAAATTAGGCAGGTGTGCTATCCTACTTGAAGACAGAAAGAGTCAATGGTATGAGGTTCAACAAGGCCAAGTGCTGGGTCCTGCACTCGGGTCACAACAGTGGGAATATGCTACTTTGATGGTTATGTCGACTAGCCACTGTTGAGAGGAGGTGGGAGCTTCAGCTGTTGGGGTCTTGCAAAGGGCTTGTACCTTTGAAGATGTCTTTTCCTGGGATGGACTGCGATGGGCTCTCCTTGAGCCTGCCCAGTGTGGTGGCAGGAAACAGGACAGGTTTCCTGAAACCTTTCTGCTTTTAGACCTTTTCTAAATATGTCTCCTCTAGTAGGTGCCCTGTTCTATGCTAGGTAAACTCTGACCAGCATTGCTTAGTAGTCGAAGCCTTGCTGGAGAAGCTGAGGTCACAGGAAATTTAATCATACCCATTGCCCAGCTTGGCCATTTGGGACAGAAGTTATTTCCTTCTGCTACTCAGAAATGGGGTGAAGGGGATTATCAAATAATCTAGGAGCACTAAGGGTACAAGATGGAGAAGCAAAATGAGAAAGAACATGTGAAAAACTTTGTGTTGCTTTCTAGGAATGACAGAGCAAATGAAATGCTTGATACATCAAATATCTTGCATTTACTGTAAGGCTGTTTTCAGTTGCTTCTTTATATAAACTTATTCCTCCTTGATAAATACAGCACTTTTTTGTTCAGATAGTAAATACTGTACCTCTTGTTCCACATGGCTAACCAAACAAGGTTTCTGTAGTATCACAACATTTATTAATAACATTAAGGGCCAAAAATACATTTTCCTTTCATTCCTCAATTGTTTAAACTCTGCCATAGTTCTTTGAAATGCATTTTCTTCCTCAGTCTACTCCAGTGTTATAAATAATACACACTTTTTCCTTTCTAGAAAGCTTTTTTTTCCTTTAAAGACAACAATAAAATAATTCAAATCTTACAAACACCATAGAACTGATTCCACTCCTATATTGTTGTAAGAGTCAAGCCAAATAGCATCAGCCTATTCTAAACTCCAATAAAACCTTAATCTACATAATAGAAGTATTTCTCTTGTGTATATCATAAGTACATAAAGACTTACATTTCTTCGGTTTATGCATGCAATTTTCTCTTGTAATAAATCAATCACATTTTTCTTCTCTAATTCAAGTTATTTCAAATATATTTCATTTTTCTTTGTCACTGTAATTTCAGGTTTTTAAAAGTGAATTCCCTTGGATGACTTATTTTCTACACTTTTAACTTTTTAATAAAATAAACATGCAGCAAGGTGTCTAACTCAGCCAGGAAGTGATGCAGATAATTGCATTGTCCTTTGAATGCAGTGTAGCTTTATTAATTCTTAACCAGTAAAATTATTTTGAAGTATTCTCCTTCATCTCTGGATATTAAAATGCATCTGCACCTTTTCTGGTATGCCTTATACATGTTTTTATAAACTGAAAATGGTCTGTGGCTTTTCCAGGAGGTTGAGATTAACAAAATTCTGAAATTGGATAGGATAGAGGGAATTAAAAACATTATCCAGTTTAGTGTATTGCACAAGGTGTCTATTATACAACAGAGCTCATAATTATGATTTCTAGCAAAGCTTTATAGGTAATATTTTCCTGTTAATTATTTTGTAAGATACTCATATTTAAAAATGTCACACATCTGGGTTTTTTTTGCCTTGGTAGCAGCACATTATAAACACAAGTCAGGTAGGTCCGCATAGTGGAGGGAGATGCCTGTTTGTAAAAAGAAACCATGTTAAAAGACAAATGTGTCATAAAGATGAGTTCCCTTTGCAGATGACTTGAGGCAAACTAAACTACTACTCCAATTGGTACTCTTTTATGCTAGTCACTGATGGCTTTCTATTTTTTTTAGATATTGTGATCAACAGATGTTTATGTGGTTTATAGACCATTTAGAAAACAAGGTACTAGGTAACTTTCTCTGATGAATGAAATGGCATACCCATTCAAGTTATGTTTAGAGATTTTTTTTAAAAAAAAACCTATTTGCAACTCATTCTACCCTTTTCTGTTATCACATTTATGCCGCTTGATATTTTCAAGCAGAGGCTTTTGCTGGATGTATGATCTTGAAGTTCAGCAGCAACAGCTCTTTTCTCCTAAATCTGCAGAACTGTATTGCTGCATTATGAATACTTTAATACTGTAAGGAAATTAGAAGGGAAAATTAGATTCCTTTCTCTTTTTTTGGTCTTGTTGTAGTGAGATCATTTACTTCTCTTAAAACTTGAACGTAAGCTGCAGTTACTTATAGGTAGAAATGCAACTGTATGCTGTCAGCTGCTGAGTTAGCTGATGTTTTTAGTTGGCAGTATAATGAGAATCACTGTATCAGAGTTCACTAGTGAATGGTTCTGATGTAAAAACTGTAAAATAGTATTAGGAGGGAACAAACTTCATCTCGTTTCCCTGCCTACACTTCAGATTTTATTGGAAAGCATAATGTTGGGTGGTTTTATCCACCACTCATTTCTGTAGATAATGGAAAATCGTTTTGACTAAAGCTGCGGTATTGCTTTAATAGTTACTGCCTTAATGAACATTTCCGGATGAGAACCTGAGAGTGAAAGGTTGTGTGGTCTTGTGGTAGGAATGAATCTGTCAACAAGATGTGGAAGAAAGCAGGTTGACGGTAATACTGTTATCTTAACCTAAAATGATTGCATAAAAAACTCCTAAAAATGGCTCTAAATAATTATACAGCCACCTTTAAATTTCATGTAACTTTTGACTGCTTCACTGTGTGTTTCATTGTCCTTTTCCAGTCTCACATTTTCACATACTTTTGAGAATGACTAAAAGAAGTTGTGGCCTATAGTGTAACCTTGCTTTACAGACAAAGTAGGTGATGCCTTAATTTCACTAATATGATTCTTTCCCAGTCCCTATTTCACCTGTTATGGGTTGGGTTATCTCCCATGGCAGAGCATATGTTGTGGTGTATCTAACACCTTTTAATATCTTTGAGTTGAGCTAATTTTCAGTGATGTGTGAACATTTCTTCCTCATCCCAAACCTGCTGTTTGTTACCCTATGCCAAAACTTTATTTATTCCTTCATGGAAAAATACCCAGGATCTTCACAAGAGCTTGACTGAAAAAATTTAATGGAGAATTCCACTCAGTATTCTTGACAAGCTTATTTCTTAGATTGAATCTTGAATCTTGAATCTTGGTGTTGAGCTCTGTGATTTTCCAGAAAGTCTGTGAGTTGTCTGTCTTTAGGTATTTTCAGACTGACTGGAGCAGGCTATGAGCAGCCTGATCTATATATGAAGTTAGCCCTGTTTTGGGTAGATGACTAGGTTGTTAGATTAGATTAGCTCCAGTTGTCTTTTATAACCTAAATTATGGTTTGATTCCAGGGAGATGGATATTCTTTAGATCACAAAAAGGCAAATGTATATACAAACAAAAGCAATGTAAGTCAATCCATGAAGTAAGCTCTTTGTGTAGTTTTTCCTGCCTACCACTGAAGCATGCACCTACCAACTAGAAGCAAGTACTTACCAACTAGAAACATGTATAGGTTTTTAAATGTCTATACTTTTTCATTAATTTAATTTTTTATTAAACATTTTAACAATTCTGATTTAAAAAGAATCCCACAGTTGCTTCAAATTAGCAGATTTCTGGAACTTGAGATGTTGGGCCATCTGTGAAGTTGTGTGAGGTAGAGAGTAGAAGTTTGAGGAACATGGAAACTACATCTAGGTCTGTGGATAGGAAGTCATCCTTCCTGTGTGATACTGACATATTCACTATAGTGAATAAGGAACATGGTAACCATTGAAAAGTCATTCACACTCCTTTGATACGGTATTTGAAACACAAAACAGTTTAGAGTCTTTTGTAATGTTACTCAGTAAAAGTAAAAATGTTATCAGATAAGGGTCTGGGGGGAAAGGGTTTTGCAAATTTGACTAGATAAGGAAAACAAGCATCTTGCAGTTTTCTGAACATCAGCATAGAGAGAATTGAGAATGTCAGTTGGGATGCAGCCTGAAGCCAAAAGTGCCATTAGAAGCACTGAAACATGCTATCAGGTCATTAGAGAAGTAGTAGCTTTGCTGATGACCACAGGTTTGGACCTGGCATGGTAGAGGCTGCTGCAGACCACAGCCACAGCTTCAGCTGTGGGCTTAATTTTTACACATCTGATGTGTATCCATTTGATATACTTACTAGTGTTAACTTACTGTTAAGTCTAAAGGCTATCAAGTGATTCCCAAGGCAAAAGCCAATTAACATCAATGTTTGTAGGTATTAACTAGGCTATTGAAATCTGTGAATTACCTGGTAAATATCCTGCAAAAATTCTAATAATCTCAAGGTATCTCTGTATTACTGAGGAAACTGTTAGGTGAAGATGTGTTATGGGTATGATTATCTTAACATAACACAGCATCAGATGCACTGATAAGCTGGTGACTGATTATATTGTCCCCAGAAGGAAAGTACAGTGTGGTTACAATGAGACAGGGCTCAGAATATCACTTTTACTGTTGCTTTCAAGTTGAGGCCTCTTGTCAAATCAAAGCATATTGTGCTGTAACTTTATTTAGCTATAAGCAGTGCTGCTTGTTCAGGAACTTTAGGAAGGGACCATAAATCAGTAGGACTTTTGACATGGTTTAACCCCAGCTGGCAGCTCAGCCCCACACAGCCTCTTGCTCACTCCCTGCCAGTGGGATGGAGGAGAGAACTGGAAGAGTAAAAGTGAGAAAACTTGTGTGTTGAGATAAAGACAGTTTAATAGGTAACATAAAAGCTGTGTATGAAACCAAAGTGAAATAAGGGATTTGTTCACGACTTCCCATTGGCACGCAGGTGTTCAGACATCTCCAGGAAAGCAGGGCTCCATCACATGTAATGGTGACTTGGGAAGACAATGCCATCACTCCGAACTTTCCCCAGCTTTCTTTGCTGAGCATGATGTCATATGGTTTGGGATTTCCTTTTGGTCAGTTGGGGCCAGCTGTCCCAGCTGTGACCCCTCCCAATTTATTGCACACCCACAGATGTGTGAGAGTTGTGTGAGAAGTAGAGAGACTTTGACTCTGTGTAAGTGTTGCTCAGCAATAATGAAAATGTCTCTGTACTACCAACAGTATTTTCAGCACAAAGCCAAAACATAGCTCCATAGCAGCTACTATGAAGAAAATTAATGCGATCCCACCTAACACCATCAGACTTTAAAAAATGCACTCATGCTATTGTGTCAGGACTCCCATGTCTCATGCTAATAAAACCCAACAGTACAATTTAATTGTCTGTTGCAAGAAAATCAGAGACACTGAAAATGAACTTTTATTCAGAGCAGTCACACAGTTCTAAGATAAGACAATTGAATGAGAATATAAGATCTTTAGCTGAGGGGAACAAAACACATAGAAAAAAATTGGCTTAGTCATTCACCTAACATTCCCCAGTCAGACTATTAAGAACCCAGGAAAAACTCTACAAGCACTTTTAAGTCTTGATGCACTTTCAGTGCGGTTCAGTACTGTCTCCTATTAATATTGTAGCTACTGTCATGAGATAAGCATGTATGATAGCAACTAATACAGCTAAAGTGATCAAATCATAGTATTGAGGTAGGTGAGAGTAAAAATTCATAGAAATTCTCTCAAGAATCTGTCAGAGTCTTTCTGGGGTGGAATGTGTTTTACATCATAAACTGACTAACCTTGACCCTGTGTTTTGGAAACCTAGTAAGTGACACACATATGGGAGGGAAATACAAACAAAATAGAAGAGACGTCATGAAAAATACCTGATGTTTTGGACAGTCATTTGATTAAAACATTTTACCGGTATCTACATAGAAGCATCACAGTTGGAATTCTGAAAGTAGATAAATAGGCAGATAAAGCAGCATTACAGGCAAGCCAGGGTTGCTTTGTTATATGCCGTTATATAGCTTCTTCAGAAAGGAAAATTCAGCTAGCACATTTTTATCTGGGCACTAGGGCTTTGTACCTTGGTTGTCTAAATAAATAACTAGAATCATTGAAGCTGTAGTAAATGTGGGGCAGTGGGGAGGAAAAAGGAAGGAGTACACAACAAGCTATTCACAAATGGGAAGATGTGTAGAATGGGGAATTGTTACTATTGCAGTTATGTAGGAATAACATGTAAATTTAGAACTAAGTTGGCTCCCTTGTGGCAGCTTTCAGAAGAGTGCATCAGTAGCGGATTTAAAAAAAAAAAACATGATACAAATTGCACTGGTACCATATTGTGTGTAATTTTGTCACTTTAAATAAATGTGACAAATTGGTGTATGATAAATGGAGAGATTCCCAGGTGAGTCTGCTTTAAGTACAATTATGTCTAGGGGTCTGGTGAACTCTCCTTCTCAAATGTCTCTGTTGAGAGAACAGAGTATTTGAAGGAATAAAGAAGTGTATTGCCTTAACTCTTTATCCCTTTTCAGCTTTCGGGCATAAAAGGAAAATCTGTCATTCCAGTTAGAAGAGTGACAGTCCTGTACATAAGTCCATAAACCAGTAGACCAGAGGAATTACATCCCTAGAGAAGTCTTTGTAGTTTTGCATATTCCATCTTTCTCTGAGATGCTGTTTCTTTTCCCATGGCTTGGATGTTTCTCAGGAATGACTTACAGACAGATTGCAAACAAAAATAATAATATTTCCCATAAGCCTTGTTTCTAGCTCTTTCTTTTCCTGAGGGTTTAAAGAAAACAACAAAACAACCCAGCTGGTGCTTCAGAAGCAGATTGATTCACAATATAATGAATGTCACCCACACTATTTGCTAATGCATTTACAATTTTGATCGGAAACCAAATCTTTGAGTAAAAAGATAAAAGAAGACTTTAAAAAAAAACTGCACTGTGACCAAGACCTCAAAATGAGAGAAAAGTGGTTATGAGAAGGAACAAAATTGCAGTCAGTTTTGAATAATGCTAAACATTATTTCTCTTTATAGTAACACTAGTAGTTATTCTTAAAGTTTAAGCACTATTGACTTTATATAACAGAAAATCTTCTGTTGTGTCCTCTTGCTTCACACAGACAAGAACATTTTATGGGATCTTGTGTTTCTGGTATTTAGGGACAAATCCATCCTAGATTCCATACAAACTACTGTATTATTGCCATTTCATCAGGAAAATATTGCTTATTCCTTTTTTTTTTTTACCCTCCCTGTAACCAAAATACATTGAAAATGGCAGTTTGTTGCCAGATTAGCAACAGTCAGCTCATGGTATGAAAGTAAGGTATGAGACTAGAAGGTGTAGGACTGTGAAGAAGGCCCTGAAAGGAGATGTC
The DNA here is from genome assembly GCA_025345505.1 of Todiramphus chloris collaris. Lineage (NCBI taxonomy): Eukaryota > Metazoa > Chordata > Aves > Coraciiformes > Alcedinidae > Todiramphus > Todiramphus chloris. The sequence continues at coordinate 113,943 of JANVCC010000047.1, forward strand.
CAAATCTGAAGCTGAACAGGAGTAAGAATTGTCTTCTTGAGTTGAGCAAGGACAATACACAATTGCAAATAAAATAAGAAAAAACATAATAATGTAAGAATCATTATGTAGCTGACAGACTTACTACCATCATCTTCAACCTAAACTATGTAGTGAAATCCATGGGTTTTTTTTCTGATGGCATATTAAAATATAACAACATTTAAATACTTGGAACAGCAAAACTATGCCCTAAATGTCCAAGGAAGATGGTGTCTATGCAGGATGATGGCCAAAGTTCTAAGACTGCATGGGACTTGGTAGATGGAGGAGTGTTCTGGCTTCACATGCCTGAAGGTGAAAGAATAATGTGAGGTCACACAGAGGAAGGAAAACACAGTTTGCTGGAGGCAATTAATGATTTCTTGAAAATCCAACTGTAATTTCAGTGTTGGATTTTACAGAAACATGTTGCAGAGCCCTGGACATTTGGGATATTTTTGGCTGGGCGCAAAGTCACTGGCTCTGTGCCTGATCCACTGCTGGAAGAAAATAACTTTGTATTAGGTGTATCCTGCTTTACAGATCCTTGTAACTACAAAGATCACCTCAGTCTCATATATCTTAGTTGTATCACATTGACATATGGACATAATGAATATTCTGTTTGATGGGTGGTCCGTCTTTGACCCTTTTTTTTCTATTTTCTTTGTAATTTGTGTGTGTATGCACTCAAAATAGTAGCTGAAGCGGAGTTTTTTGAATGTGTGGCTGATTGGCAAGACCTCCCTCCTTTTGGAGAGAGGTAGGAGTTTTTAGTGGAATTAGCATTAAGCCTGAGCTCCTGTCTGCAGTAAGTCAGCTCAAAATGACTATTACCCTACCCTAAGAACAGATAGTATACTACTGTTAATTAGAGACATTGGGCTGTTTGATTAAGTGAGGCAATGAAGCTATGAGTGGTATTGGTACTGGATTTATTTAACGTGCATTGTAACTGTGCATTAAGAAGGAGATGTAGTTAAACACTGACATATTGCATCCTCAAGATCAATGTCATTGATCAGATTTTCTTGAGTAAAAACCAGGGGAAACATGCTTTAGACATTTAGGTTATCTATGTGCAAAATTAAACAATAATGACCCATAATTTAAACTATATTGTTTTATAGACTTTTTGGGGAAGTCCACAAAAACCATATACAAAGTGTGTCATTTCTAGTGCAGTGGAAACAAATGTCTCTACGTGCTCTAAATACTACCTCTGTCAGTAAATGCTTCCTTTCTTTTAGCTGTGGCCTTCTTGCCCTTTATTTTCCCACTACTGCCCACAGTAAAGATTAGGTATCAAATTTTAATCTGAACTCGATTTTTATTTTTCACCTGTTGGTAAACAAACTGTATGGAAGGTGACTTGAGAATTTTACCGCAATTAATTAACACTGCTTTGCAATATTGTTAAATTACCTAAAAAGCAAAATCAGTGCAGATACAGTATTAAATTATATTGGACCTTTTGGTTAACAAACAATACAATAGTGTATTTTAAATAGTGGGAAAGATAGGAAAAAGAGCATTCATCTCTCCCCCCCATCTCAGTAAAATGATTTTGTGAAAATTGGTATGCACTATACAGAGGTTTTCAGGATATTGGATGCCTGAGTGCATGCCACAATCAAATTTTGTTAGTTTACAGAGACAGGTATAAAAGTGTTTGCTCCATCTGGTTGTAATTCTGCTTTTCATTTTATACTTTGTTGCATATGTCAAGAAATTCACTCATTTTGACATTTTTGCATGAATTTTCGAGTAACTGAAATTACGTCTGAGATGATCTGCCAAATTAAACAGTATTTTTACTGGCCTCTGTGGTCTTAAGATGGGCATGAAAGAAACCTTTCCCTGAATCTCATGACTGCAGATGCATTTAGGTCTGACTTGTAATTTAAGCAGGGAGTTAGGGAGTCTTAGTATACCCTCTGATTTGCTCATATTCTTTTGAGTGAGTTTGTTATACTATATCAAGTTATGCAGACCTTTGTAAGCCAAATGATTCAGTCCAATGCTTTATTCACAAATGTACATTCTTTATAACATGGTTAATATTAAACACTTTGACTCTTGTAAAGTGCAGAGAATGGAATAGGACAACAAACAGGCAAAACCAGGAGGTACCACAAGAACGTGCAGATTGTTGATGGAGGTCAGCTGTAGCTGTAGCAGCTTCACTGTTGTGTGATAGTTTGTTTGCTCAAGGGCTGTATATGTTTGGCAAGCGCTGAAATGTCAATGTCAGTCTGAAGACTTGCAAGAATAGAAATTACTTCCGTATAAAGGCTCCTTGTGTGAAGGTTTTCTTTCTCTTATTTCCCTGAAACCAAATGCTGCATTTGAATTCCTTTCTGATTTACCCGAAACATTCAGAACCTTGGGGCTAAACAAATAAGACATTCCCAGAATGCCCAAGTTCTCAGATTAAGTACATGTGGAATACTTTGCTGGTATCAGAAAAGTACGTGTGCTTTCTGCAGAATTAGTGTATGGATAAATACATAGCAAGTCAGAAAACATGATTATGGTAATCTTCCTTTCCCTTATTATTCCTGAATAAGTCCATAAATCCTCTTTGAGGAAGATGATACTTCTTGGAAACATGGAGCTGAGCAGCGTGATTCAATGCAGCCAATGAAAATATTTCAAAAATAACATTTTAGCCTTGCTTTTGTTTGAAACATGGTTGCCAAAAGCTAAGTAATTAAACCACTTACGATACTCAAGTGCGTGGATGATATGTATAAATCTGAGCACTTGCAACTCCCATTGACATTAAAACCAATTTTACCTGAGTAGGAAATAAATTGAAATAGACAGACGAGGCAGACAGATCTAACTCTGCAACAGCAATCAAAATAAAGAAGGCCCCATACAACCCAAACCTGAAAATACTTCCCTGTGTCACTAAAAAGATGAATTTAGAGGCATTGCTATGCTCATTTGAGCTGTGATTGGGCAGTCTTCTGAAAAATTAGTCTTATATCCACCAGCTCTTTTTGTATGTGTTGTAGGTGATGATTCTACATGGTTTCTTATGGAAACCTTCCTGAAACAGATACTTGGTAATTCTTGTCTGTACCAAATTAGTAGTAAAGATGTTGCATATAATAATGTTGATATAACTGCATAAAATTGCTCTGGCTGCAGCTTTGCTGTTTTTAAACTTGGCCTGGCTCTCATCATGGCCAAGGTAGATAGCTCTTCAAGGCAGCAGAACCCTGGGGACAGCAAAATGGCCTTGGCCCTGCTGCCTGCTTCTGTTATGTCAGAGCACTACGAAAAGCCAGCAGACTTGATGCAGACAGACAGATGCTGCTGAGGCTGGTGAAGGATCCCTTCCCAGCAGCACCACTCAGTGTTTCCTGCTTTATATCCCTCGTATTTCTGGTAGATGCAGCAGGACCAACTCTCCAGGAACTTCCCTATCTGGGCCCCTTCCTCCTTCCATTTCAGGTATCAGGATCTTCTTCACTTGTACTCCTCATTTCCTCACAGCAACAACAACCCATTTCCTCAGAGTATAGTGCAAGAAATCTTGCATGGGATCAGTGGTGAACTCTACAAAAAAAACATTGCTGGGTGTGCCTGTGTTAAACACACAGAGATGAAACTTTGACAGCTTCTCTCACTATTAATAAGGTGGTTAGGCTCCATTATGAAAACCAGTAAAACAGTGGAGAAAGGTTCGGGGGCTGTGATTCCTCTGGTAGCCATGGCACAGGTTTCCTTCACAGTTTTAAATGAATCTGTTAGCTCCAGTGTGATTCAGCCCTATTGGGATTTCTACTTTCCAGCTCTGCAATGGGTATTGCAGAAGATAGACTGCTAAAGGATAACGTGTAAGTCTAGGTACTGGGAAAAAAACCCAAAACAAACAAAACAAAAACTAAGCACTAAAGAAACATACTTTTCCTAGTAGATACATAGATAATACATATAGTGTTGCACAGATAGTATGCCAAGAGCATATAAAGATGAAACACAATACAGTGAAGTTCTTAGTGCAATTTCATCAAATACATTCCTAAAGAAATCAGCTTGGTGTGTTGAACAAATATCCACATGCATTTTTACTAAGTACACAATTCCATAATGGATGAAAATGAAGTCTTTTTCTATTATAACATTAAAATACTGATACTTGATGTGAAGATTCCAGGAAGTGTGAAATGCAGTTGGTAAGCAGAAATTCACTTGGCAGAACTCAAGACAATAGTAAATGGTAGTAATGGTCAGAACAACAGTAGTACTTTGATTTTATACAGCACCTTTAGTTGCAGTATTTTAAATAATTTTACAGAAAAAATTAGCTCATCTTCTGAACCTACTAAGAATTACATTTAGCAAGATCTTTATTTGCATTTTACCTATGGAAGCAATGAGATTCTGAGAAATAAACAATTCTTCATAAGTTCGTAAAGCGTTCAGTAATTGAAACGAGGACTCCTGAATGATCTGGATTCCCCTCTTCTGTTCTTCTTTGCTTCTATTTCTCTAGAAGACACTGCTGGAAGAACTGGAAAGCTACTATATAGAAAAAAATAAGTAGAGAGGAAAAAAATTATCCCCTTCTTCTCTCCCATCCCAATAATAAAGGGAAATCATACCTGTGGACTGGATATAAAGTGAGATTTATAGAATTATTTACTCTGCAATAGACTAAAATTTAGTTTCCGTGGCAACCACTGTGCCTTCTGAAATACAGAATACCTTCACAGTAAACATACATGGCACAACAAAATCTTTAACATATCTTGTGTTATTTTTAATAAGGAAAAGTTTACGCTGCATATAAACATATACTACATGATCTTTCATATATTTTTAATGCTAAGTTCTGTAATGCCTGCATTTTTATAAAGGAATGAATATTTTTTTGTCAATAGTGGCCCTTGTATGTTGTCCCTGAGAGGACATTGCTAGAAAAACAGTGATTCAAGAATGCTGCTGATGTATTATATGTGGAAGTCTGTGATAGCTGCCTTATTAAAATTTTATGATTTATATGGTTCACATCTCTAACAGTGAGGGAGGTTTTCAATGAAGTGTGATTTTCTTCGTACTGATCATGTGTTGATGATAGTCCTGCTTTGAGTGGGAAATTGGGACTAAATTATGTCTCTTGTAGACTACGTTTCTATGAATGAATTTGTGCTGGCTTTGAAGTCTCATGTCTCCTATAGGTACTTTTTCCTTAAACCATATATAGGTGTATTTAAAATATTATGAAACATGCCAGGTATACAACAGAAATAATGAGATTCTTTTGAGAAAGAGCAGATGGAAGAAGGCTGGGCAATTTTAATTTTATTTTATTTATTTGTCAAAAAACAAAACAACAAGGAACAAATATATTCTACTACAATCCCTTTGGAAAGAGGGTAAATTTAGTTTACTTCCACCTTATCTACTGAGTTCTTCCTGTCCTAAATCAAGTTGTTTGATATCATGCATCCAAGTATTCATAACCTTGTAATAGTCAGGGAGAAGGTTGCTGCCAGGAGGAGAAATCCTGGAGTTTTGAATTCAATAAAACCATGGACTTACTTCAACGTGAGGCTTCCAGTTTTCCCCTTATGGAGAATTTTAATTAGCCTGGTTTTCACCTTAGTTCAGAACATAACTGAATTTTAAGATGTCCATGGAATGGCATTAATGTCTCAGTGGAGACTGAGGACTAACACAGTTGTACAATATGTAACAAAAACCTCTGTAATAAACCACAGTTGGACAGTTTTTTTTCTCTCATTGCCTCTGTAAGTAATAATATATTTTCACACAATTTTCAGGTATTGCACAGAGGCAAGCCAGTCTTTTTGTTTATTATTTATTTTTTGTTTTGTTTTGGTTTAATTTTTTTTTTTTAACTGGTCATTATATTGCACTGGAATATGCTGAGATTGTATATTTGCTGTGTTTGAAGGCAAGAAACAATTTTATTTTTGTACATTATATTACAATTAATACAATTAGTACAATTAATATCTACTATATTCCCTACAAAAATCTGAAGAGATTTTTGTGATCTGATGCAGAACTGCATCAAAATAAATCCACAGGTTGCTAGTGTATGGGGGACTGATTCACAAACAGAACAACATTCTCAAATACGAATGTGGTGTTTTGTTCAAAGTAAGCAATGAAGAGAACAGTTAAGAAAATGTCATAGCAAGAAGGAAAGAGGCACAGGAGGGTTTATTAGACAATATGGGACTATTTCTTCATTGCTGAAGTGGGCTGAAGTTAGAATTTTCTGTAGTTGGAGGTCTCACGTGAATTATGCCTACCTTGTCTGTCGCTTGAAGAATGAAGAAGGGTTAATGTATTACAGTAGACTTCAGTAGGAATGCCTGTCAATCTAAACACAGTACCTACGTACTCCTTTAGTAGCTGTCACACCCTTCTAGTGATTTTCTATCCAGAAGTCTCATTATGGTCTTTAAAATTAGTTGATAGTATCTTATACTTCAGACACTAGATGGAGATGTAGGAGGTTCCTCTGTTATTAACAAGTAGTGGCAAGTGAAACAAACATGTTTCCTGATGCAGAATGTTTCCATTCTTTGGAGCAAACACTGGAAACTGTGAATATGCTGTTTGAAAAATTTGTAATGTTTACTTTCTGTCAAAATGTGAAAACATTTCAGCAGAATTCAGATGATCCTCAAAACTTTAGTCTTTGCTTCTAGGATGCAATTCTAAGCCATATAACCAAAATTAATAAATTCAATTTTCTTCAAAAATGTCTCCTCTCTGTTGTTTATGGAAGTCTGGGCTGATCTGATCTGGTGTTGCATGCATTGTAGCTAGGTAAAGTTGTTGAGATAAATCCCATCCCAAAATTTTAATCAACGCCAATTTTGATATGTACCAGTGTAATGAATTGTGAAATGTCCTGTTTGCTATGAACAAAGCTGCTTGAGTTTAACTTGGTTTAATGGCAAACTGCATTTTTCCAGTGTAATGTCTTCATTTAGGAGAGCCAAAGGCATAGGAACCTGGTGTCCCACTATCCACAAAGACTTTTGTATTAAACTACAAATTACATGGTGCACTGGGTCATAGATTCCCTCCACACTGGGAGAAATAATTATAAGGTATAAGGTTCTTTCAAAGAAATAGCTGACAGGAAAATATCAGGCTCTATAAGAGTGTTGGGGAAAAAAAAAAAAAGGGGGGGGGGGGGGGAGAAAGATTAAGTTTAATGTTTTATTGACATGATATGAAATAAAACATACTTGTTCCATTTAACATAATAAGAGGAAATTCTCAGATATCTGTCAAAATGGCTCTAAATAACATATCTTGTTTGATTTTTCTCAATGGAAAATAGCAGATTTCCAGCAATAGTAGTATTTCTTCCCTGTATTCTCAAAACTAACGTTTTTCCTCAGAAAACCATTAAAGAAAAGCCATAAAAAAAAATTGAGAGTGGCTAGACTGAGGGTCTACGCTGGTTACCTGGTGACACGAGCATTAGTAGACTTCTGCCTTGTTCCCTTGCAAAATAGCATGAGGAGGATTGAACAGGGAATAGAAATCCCTCTTGTGTATACTCTACAACAGCAGAATGACATTTAATCATAAGGCTACACAATAAAATGTTACTGACACCTTCTCCTTAAAATCTACATTATTAATATCTAATTTTTACTATGCTGTTTTGTTTGGAGTTTTTGCCATAGTTAAGTTACTGCATTTACCTATAACTTTTTAAAAAATACAATACACCACAAAAAAAAAAAATAGTATTTCTGAATGTAACAACTCCTTACTAGCTATTCACATATTCAACACTTTTAGCAGCTAAGCATGAAAAAGAAAGAACAAAAAGAAAGAACACTCCCAATCCGAAGAGATTTGCATTGTATTTCCCCCTCCAACACCATTAAAATCAGGTTAGTTTCACAGAACTAGATTGGGAGGTACTTAAACAATATTGATGGGAATGACAGTTATTTCGTGGGCTCTTCAAAAATATTTTTGTAGTGAAAAGGATATAATTGAAATGGAATTTTGATTTTTTGAAAACAAAACAGATAAAAACTCTTTTGGGGAAGAATAATATTGATGAAAGGAAATACTTAAAAATAATTACATATTTTGAATTATTTAATAGGATTTGAAATTCTAGCAGTAATAGCATTATAAACAAGGATCTGCAGGAGACCTTCATTATGCTCATTGGTTTCTTTCCGATGTCAATCAAATCAAACAAAAAAAAGAGTTTTAGATATTGTTTTCCTGTGCAAAAAAAAGGGGATCAATTGAACTTTTAAAGACATCAGAAAATAGATGTAATTTAGGATTAAAATAGTCTGTGGGTAAGTCTAACAAGCATCTTTGGTATGCACATAGTTTCAATAGGATCTCAATTTCATAAAACAATATTTTTTAACGAGTTGTACCTGTATCTGTCCATATTCCTACTTAATTTTTTTCTTTCACTGTTAATTGTTATGTGGTAAGGACTGTTGGCTCTTAGTAGATCTTGTAGTTTAACCCCAGTAGAGAGCTCAGCCCCACACAGCCACTCGATCACTCCCTCTGCAGCAGTGTGGGGTTGTGAAATAGGCAAGGTAAAAAGGAGAAAACTCATGGGTTGAGGTAAAGACAGTTTAATAGGTAAAAAAAATGCTCACGAAAGCAAAGTAAAAGAAGAGATTTCTTCACCACTTCCCATCAGCAGGCAGGTGTTCAGCCGTCTCCAGGAAAGTGGGGCTCCAGCACATGTAGTGATGACTTGGGAAGACAAATGTTATCACTCTGAATGTCCCCCCTTCCTCCTCCTCCTCTGCATTTTAATTCTGAGCATGACATCATAAGGATGGAATATCTCTTTGGTCAGTTGTCCCAGTTGTGTCACCTTATACTTGTGCACTCCTTGTGCACCTCCAGCCTACTTGCTGCTGGGGTGGTGTGAGAAATAGAAAAAGCTCTGACCCTTTACAGCCCTGCTCAGCAATAATGGAAACATCCCTGTGTTATCAACACTGTTTCCAGCACAAACCCAAACCACAGCACTATAAAAGTTACTATGAAGAAAGTTGACTCTGTAGCACTCAAAAGTAGTACAGTAGTCTGCAGAAGTATCTCTTAGACAGAAATTCACACAGACACACTCATACACACACATTTTTCTAGCAAGCTTAATTTAAAATTGTTTTGCAATTTTTATTTCATAGAAACATGGAATTATTTAGGTTGGAAATTACTTTCAAGATCATTGATCCAACCATTAACTTCATACTGATAAGACTACCATAAAATTGTGTCCTATGTCTGTAAGTCCTTTAAATACCTTCAGCAATGGTGGCTTCCCTGGGCAGCCTGTTCCAATACTTGAAAACCCTTTCAGTGAAGAAATTTTTCCCAATATCCAATCTAAACCTCCAGTGGCACAACTTGAGGCTGTTTTCTCTTGTCCTATCACTTGTTACTTGAGTGTACACATTGAACTCCACCTTGCTACAACCGCCTTTCAAGTAGTTGTAGAGAGTGATAAGGCCTCCTTGTCAGCTCCCCACACTCCAGACTGAATAACCCCAGTTCCCTCATCTGCTCTTCATAACACTTTTCCTGTAGACCCTTCTGCAGCTTCATTACCCTTCATTGGACATGCTCTGGCACCTCAGTATCCTTCTTGGAGTGAAGGTCCCAGAACTGAACATAGTATTTGAGGTGCAGCCTCACCAGTGCCAAATACAGTATGATGATTGCTAACTTGGTCTTACTGATCACATTATTTCTGATACAAGACAGGATGCTTTTGGCTTTCTTGGCCACCTGGGCACACTGCTGGCTCATATTCATCCAGCTGTCAACTAACACCCTGAGGTCCTTTTCCACTAGGCAGTTTTTTTTCCACTAGGCCGCTCTTCCCCAAGCTTGTACCATTGCATGGGACTATTGTGACCTGTGCAGGACTCAGCACTTTGCCTTGTTGAACATCATCCCATTGGCCTTGGCCCACTGATTCAGCCTGTCCAGATCCCTCTGCAGAGCATCCCTACCCTCAGGCAGATCAACACACCTGCCTAACTTGGTGTCATTTGCAAACTGGTGTCATCTTCAAACTTACCAAGGCTACCTTTGAGCCACTTGTCTACATTATTTATAAAGATATTAAACAGAACTTGCATCAATACTGAATCCTGGGGAACACCACTCCTGACCAACTGAATATATCTACAATCAAAACATTACCTTTAAATAGTTCTTATTGTGTAATGCAGTTTGCACCCTTGGGCTCTTGAATCTCCACTTGGATGTGAAAGTCAGCCTGTATCAAAACAAGTACAGAATAAATTTTTGTGTAAATTTTGAAGGAGCTTAGGAGCTGGAGAGGAGGTTATCTGGCTCTGACTAATGTTTGTGTTGAACCTCTGAAAAGAAGATAGTGGATCCTAAATAAGCTGTATAAAAGATGTGGAAACTTTTGCCCTTGATGATTTCATAGGCCAAATTAAGTCTCTCTTATGTACATTACATAGATACATTATTAGATAATAACATTATTAGATAATACATTATTAAATAATAATGTTATGTCACGGTGACAATCCTATTCAAACATTCTATTGGAAATCAATGGACTTGCAAGTGTATCAGTAATGTTCATCAGTGCAGATAAAACCTTCTGTAATGTCTTTATCGCTTTTCTTAAAGTAGCTCAATTTTCTGATTAATTATTCATTTTCTCTAATGTTTGAAGATAGGTCAAGATAAATTTAATTAAAAAGCATCTGCTGAACAGTGTGGAGGAAGGTTCTGTGGGGGGATCTTTCTGATACCTTTCTTCTCCCCTTGACGTTTAAAGAAGCTATCCTTCTGAAGTTATTTTGTCAGGTTTCTGTCAGGCTGTCTTTCCCACATTTTGCAGCTCATTGCTGCACTCTCTGATAATCTTACTACACTGACTGGCTGCAGTTATTACCCTTTATATGAAGGATCTATGTTGAAAGCCAGTTATGAGTTTCTGTCCCAGTGGATTGTATGATGAAGTTGAAGCAGGCTGTCATCCAAAGCTGTATAATAGCCTCAGCTGGGAAATACAAAAGTGCCATGGATTATTGATAGAGTCATATCTGCAGTTCTGCTGACAAATTTGATGCCTCTTTTTCTAGGTTTCCGTTATTAAGAAATATCTCTGTTAGTGTGTCTTCCCTTCTCTCTCCCTGTGTGTTCCATATGGCTTGGCTTATGATTTGTTATTATACCTTTTATTCCAGGGAAAAATGATGTTATACTTAATAACCCTAATGTTACAAGGAAAAATTACGACGTTAACAAAATGCTAATGATCTCAATTTAAAAAAAACTTACCCTAGAAGTATAAATTTAACAGACCATTTTAAAATTGTCTTTTATTCTACTTTTTCTCTTTCTTTTAAAGTACTTCATAAAGCATTAAAATGCATCATTTTTCCTTGTCTTGAATATCTGTAGTACAAAGGAAAAGGCAGAGGAAGGAAGATATTCCAGCAGTTCTTAAAATTTTAACTGTTGGTAAAATAAGTCTTTCACTTATTCATTAAAATTATAAACATATTGGCATAAAAATGTTCTGCTTTCTTCATGCCATCATAAGGCATATTGTTACAGAGAAAACTGAAGACACAATTTTGAAGATCTGGATTGACACAGCTGAAAAAAAGTTGACTATTTTATATTATCGTGGAAGATCTACCACTGCTTCCTCTGTGTTATAGATCAGTTTTTCTCTAGCTGAAGTGTAAAAGCTCTTTAATGCAAAAAAAACAATGGTAAATTATGATGGCAACATGAATTCTGCAAAGCAGCTTTCTTTTCTCATCATCTTATACTCAGTCAAGATATGGAAGAATGAGAGGCAGTATTTGGTTAAGGCTGAAGTGTGTGTCCAAGACGGAAATCGTGTGACACCAGACATGGCGGCAGCAGTTAAGGAAATAGGAAAGATCTCCTTGGTCTTTCAAAAGCCATTTAACTAGAACCAACTAGTTAAAAAGCATTTTTGATAATCATTTTCGAAGAAGGTATATACCACTGCTCTTGACTGTGATTAAAGTGTTAACCAACTCTGCCCCAGGTAATAAAAGGTTTTCAGTGCTCCCATGTGCATCATTCAGTCCTTCCTCCCAACACAGGATCTGGCTGGTGTTGATGTCTATCAGTCTGTTAAGACATAATGGGCCTGTGTCACTGAATTTACTTCTGACAGGGGCCAGTTAGGATCTATTGGAGTGTCTTACAGTGAGGCTGCAATGTTGAATGCTGAGCTGCCCTTTTAACTTGTTTTTAAAAATCCAGAACAAATGTGGAAAAAAGGAAAACCATCCCCACGTTAATGAAAACAGTGATTGAACAAGGACACTGAAATCACACTCTAAGCAGTGTTTTAATGAAGTTTCACTAAAGAACAGATATTCCAAAAGACCCTCTCACATACGAAAGCCTAAGTACATATTGGTGGTGAATCAGTTACTTTGTGCCAAATGTCCCTTTTGCAAGGGAGCATTAAAATATTATGTACAGTATGTAAATACTGTGGCCACTTCACTTGTTAAGTTAGAAACAGGTATTGTTACAGGGTCTGTTGGCTTGGTCTAGTCAGGCTGCTGTCCTTTGGAGGAGGAGGGAAAGGGAAGTTGTTTCTTTCCTGAGTGTTCTGTCAGAAGGGATAGTCTCCACAGCATATCGTGGAGCAGGGAACTGGGGAGTCACAAATGAGCTGGAAGCCTGCAGCACAGCAGGGACTGGGCAGGGAAGAGTCAGGTATTGCATCCTTCAAGGTGACAGACTGCAAAACTTATCTTTTTGGACACTTAGAAGTGACTGTGGTGTCTGCAATAACCAGGGAAAAAATGTCACAGATTCTGGATTGAGCAAGTCTGAAGGAAAGACACCAGCTTGAAAGAAGGCAAGACCCATTTGAGTTTTCTTGTAATCAAAATGTTAAAAAAAACCCAATTAAAAAATCCATTCCTTCACTTAGCCTTCTCAGTTCTTTCTTATGAGAAAAAAAAAAGTAGAATGGAACATTATGGTTTGACAGGCTCAGGGACCCATCATCCCAACACCATAGTAATGATACATTGAAGGAGTGTGTGCAGAGTGTATCCCTTTTTATGATAAACACAAACATAAGATAACTAATCTAAAAGTGTTAGCCTGTTGCCTACCTTGACTTAGTTTCTTTAAGTAGTAAAGAGACAAATCAGAAAAAAAACCCCAACCAAATTGAAAAAAAGTGATTTTGAAGACAGAAATGAATGAAGATCTTAAGCTGAAAACACATTGCTTGGCTGGACATACTGAGATACTGTTGTATAAACTAGTGTATATCAGTAATGATATCTTGGTATCTGAATCTATGTGTATAGACATTTCTGTATGTATTTATACAGACTGTATGCAGACAGACAGACACACACACACACAAACAATGTGATTCATTATGGTAGTTGTACACATGTACCCCACCAGTACATATCCTTTTATCATAACTAAGACAACAGCTCTTGTGTTTATTACCATGGGTTTAGAGCAAAAAAAAAGTCACATGTAATCATAATGTAATCTTTCAGTTTTTGTACAAGAACACACTCTGAGATAATTCAGAACAACATATATATAAGAAAGAGCTACTGTTGAGGACCTCCTTTGATGAATAGTATTTTTTTTTTAAGCTGACATGTTTTGGATGACCATAAGACGTGCTTATGTCCAAGAAGCATTCCTGGGTATCCTGTGCAGAACATGTAATGTAATGGAATGTGTTTTCTATATTCCTTCCAAGCGCTATGTTGCCATTGCTGTCAATAGCTGACATACTCAAAGAGCATCTGCAGAATATGCACAACAGTTTAATGGTGAGAATTTCTTAATCCTGTTCATGAATGTTGAAATCTTATAGGAGGTAGTAAAAAAATCTTTTACAAATACTTTTATTTTCTTGCTCCTTCTCTATTACTGCAGACTATGGTTGCATCATCCAGACTCATGGTTGGTACTAATAAATCTTGCCCAAAGAAAGCAGCAGCAGATTAACCACAATGCTATTTTTCTTTTCTTTTTTTTTTTTTTTTTTCTTTTGCTTTCTTTTAAAAGAAAAGCTGTCTTATAAGGGACTCAATGTGGTGATTAAGAAACTGAAATTTGTTTGAAGAACTGTTAAGGAACTGACTCTTACTTTCTGCAAATGTTGGTAAGAAGTTGCCGTCCAAATTGGCCATATCTTACTAATTCATTACAAAAGAATTTATTTTTTAAAAGAATTTATTTTTAAAAATAATTTATTTTTTTAAATGAATTTCCATGTTTCTAAATTCAGAAGATGGGGAATGTAAGATCTCTGCCAGCTAAGCCAAACTGCAGATTCTCCTGAACTAATCACAGAATCATTGAGGTTGGAAAAGACCCCTGGGATCATAGTGTCCAACCATTAACCCTACTCTACAAGTTCACCCCTAGACCATATCCCCCAACACCACATCTAAGCGATTCTTAAACACATCCAGGGATGGTGACTCAACCACCTCCCTGGGAAGCTTATTCCAGTATCTCACTACTCTTTCCATGAAGAATTTTTTCCTAGTGGCTAGCCTAAACCTGCCTTGTTTCAGAAGGTTGAGGCCATTCCCTCTGGTTCTGTCACTAATTACCTGAGAGAAGAGACCAGCACCAACATCTCTACAATGTCCTTTCAGGTAGTTGATAGTGATGAGGTCTCCCCTCAGCCTCCTCTTCCTCAAACTAAACAGACCCAGCTCCTTCAAAAGGTCCTCATACGATCTATTCTCCAATCCCTTGACCAGTTTCGTTGCCCTCCTCTGCACCCGCTCCAGCACCTTGAGATCTCTCTTGTACTGAGGTGCCCCAAACTGGACACAGCACTCGAGGTGAGGCCTCACCAGTGCTGAGCACAGGGGGACAATCACCTCCCTGCTTCTGCTGGTCACACTATTTCTGATCCAGGCCAGCATGCCCTTGGCCTTCTTTGCCACCTGGGCACACTGCTGGGTTATATTCATTCGCTTGTCTATTATAACCCCCAGATCCCTCTCCGCCAGACAGCTCTCCAACCACACTGCCCCAAGCCTGTAGCCTTGCATGGGGTTGCTGCGGCCCAAGTGCAGGACCTGGCACTTGGCCTTTGGCCTTGTTGAAACTCATGCCATTAACATTGGCCCAGCGATCCAGTCTAAGTCTCTCTGGAGAGCCTCTCTATCCTCACGCAGATCGACACACCTGCCTAACTTGGTGTCATCTGCAAATTTACTGATGGCAGACTCTATGTCCTCATCAAGATCATCAATAAAGATGTTCAATAGAAACGACCCCAGCACTGAGCCCTGAGGAACACCACTTGTGACCTGCCACCAGTTGGGTTTAGTACCATTGGCCACTGCTCTCTGGGCCCGTCCGTCCAGCCAGTGCTTGATCCAGCAGATCCTATTCTCATCCAGGCCATGAGCAGCCAGTTTTTCCATTAGAAATCTATGGGGAACAGTGTTAAAAGCCTTCTGGAAGTCCAGGTAGACCACATCCACAGCCTTTCCCTCATCCAGCAGTTGGGTCATCTTGTCATAGAAGGAGATCAGGTTTGTCAGGCAAGATCTGCCTTTCCTAAACCCATTCTGACTGGGCCTGATCCCCTGGTTGCCCTCTATATGGCTTGTAAGAGCACTCAAGATGATCTGCTCCATGACCTTTCCTGGTACTGAGGTCAGACTAACAGGTCTATAGTTAATTTGGATCTTCCTTTATGCCTTTCTTGTAGACGGGTGTCACATTTGCTAACCTCCAGTCCATTGGGACCTCCCCAGTTAGCCAGGACTTCAGATAAATACTGGAAAGTGGCTTGGCGAGCACATCCACCAGCTCTTTCAGCACCCTTGGGTGTAACCCATCCGGTTAATGGGATTTACTAAGATCTGTCACCTGGTGTCTTTGGTTCCCACAGACTGGAGTCTCCTGGGACAGTTTGTTTTGATAATGCCAAAATAGGGTATGGAGACAGATGTGGTTGAAAAATGCTGCCAGCTTTTTCATTGTGATCTATTGACTATGGCTGCATCATCCTGATTGATGATTGGTACCAATAAATGTCCCCCAAAGAAGGCAGCAGCAGATTAACCCCAATTTTTTGGGGTTTTTTTTTTTTTCTTTCTTTTTTTTTTCTTTTTTTTTCTTTTTAAAGTACCCCCCTCCCCCCCTCCCCCCCTCCCCCCAGCTTCTGGAAAATTCCATAAAGAGCAAAAAGAAAAAGTGGTTACCATTTAAAATAAAATCAAATCTTCAAATACAAAATATAAGTATGCACTCACTTAGTCAACCACTAGTAGGTGAATGCTGCATTGGCAATAGGAAGAAAAAAAAAAAGAAAAAAAGAAAATTGTATGAGTGCAAGTGTGCACTTCATGAAATCTCAGCCTTGTCTGCGTCAAAATAAACAGGCTAGGAAAAAATAGAATGCCTTCTTTTAAGACACTGTTCAGTTAGGTCAATAGACACAGTTATGAGAAGAAATTGTGCAATATATCTTTCATTCTAAGATCAAATATCTAAAATACACGAAAATGCACTTCATGGGCATTTTTTTTTACAGCTGGCAAATGCAGCTGTAATAATGTGTGTGCACATGTGCATATGTGAAGAAGAGGGAAATTTATATAATTCAAGGTCTGGCAAGGGTTTTTTTTTTTTTGTAGCAAGTAAAGAGAGCTGTACCTTAGCAGCCCTCTTGAATCAATAGAGTGAAGTTGAGTTCCTTATTGATTCTCTTGATAAAATGATACAGTTCTCTCTCTCTCTCCTCTGTAATACAGTAGAGCATTAAAGAAGCAGAATAAGTACGTTTACAGCCTTCTTAGTGCAGCCCACAGGGTGCTATAAATGCACAAACTGGATATAATTGAAGCACATATTAACTTACCTTCTGTTGTACAGGAAGAACATAAGCAGGCTGTTAATGTGCACAGTGTTGAAACTCTTAACTTGGGGGATGAGAATTAGCTTGCAGTAGTAATTTGGTAAGCACCTGGGAAAATTGCAAGCTTCATTTCCTGCAACGTGGAATATGATTAAAAAGAGAATATATTATTATCAGGGGTACCATTTAAAAATGGGTAGACAGCATTCTATGATGTTAAAACGGAAATTGGAAGTTGTATCCAAATGTTGAAGATGCTGCATGTTAATTATTGTCTACCACAGTGCATTGAAAGTGCAATTCAATTATTTGCTTTGTCAAGCAATATTTTGATTAACTTGAACTTTAGTTTTGTACATCTGGTGTTTTTCAGCAGTGTTGAGGTATGCTTCCCTGCCAACAGTGTCTTGAAACATCAGAAAGAACATATGCCAAGCAACAGTAAGCCATATTAAATACAGGAAAGGCAGCCTGCCCCCCCCCCCCCCCCCCCCCCCCACTCCCATACTTTTTTTCTTTGTAGAGAAGGAGAAAAATAAACCTTTCTCAAAGGGCATTCCGTAAAAGCACAGGGTTGATTGTGTATTTATGGATATGGAGCCTGAAATTATATTTGTCTCTCCTGCATTGTCTTTAATTGGCATGATCACATTCCTATGATTACTGTATGAAGTTATGATAAACCCTGAAGTTGTAATGCACAATGCAAAATACTTTTGTAGAACCTGACCAGTAAGAAGTCGATAGATTAGTCTTTGGTTATAAACAGACAAATTGACCATAAGCATTTCTGGCTTGTCATGTCCTGTTTCTCAATTCTGTATAAAATTAAGCCCTTAAATTTTATTATGTAGCTATTAATTCTATAAAGGAAAAAAACCAAAACCAAAACAAACGAAAATACCCAACAACAACAAAAAAACAAAACAAAACAAAACAAAACCAAAGCAAACCAGTACAAAAAAAAAAAAAAAAACAAAAGAAACAAAAGAATCCAACAAAAACAAGTAAGAAAAAATAAAATTCAAAATATTCTTACAGGTATCTTTTGTGTGGGTGCTCCTACTCATGCTTTCAGAAGGTATTTTATAGTGGACTGTGGATGGTCAGTTTGTGAATTTACTGTGAGGGTTGGTTGTGTTTTTGTTGTTGTTTTGTTTTTGTTTTGTTGTTGTTGATTTTTTTTTGTTTTGTTTTGTTCATTTGATAGTCCCTTGCAGGAGCTACAATACAAGTGGGGAGTGGAGATGATGTTACAGATAGCAGTGACTTCCCCAAGGGAAACAGCCTGAACTGAGGAGGAACTGGCAGCTGCAGGGCAGAATATACATTACATTAATTTACCCAAAGGCAGCCTTCTGCTGCAGAACGTGCTTCCTTAGACCTGCTGGAGGATTTATGGCTGGCTCATCCTCTATTGCTTTTAAAATTTGCCCTGCTGCAGCTCCCTCCCTGTAGGCCATACTCAGTCTCACAAGATTCAGTTAGCTCTCAGCATTTTTTTCCCATTAAATAATTGATTTTTATGTAGCATTCATAGAGAAATTATTTAATTATCTGAAAGCAAGTGTCAGGTGGCATGCAAGGAGATATTTTGTTACCAACTGAAAAGCCTCAGATACTTGATTGTGTAGAAGAGAGCTGGAAACAGATGGCATTTATAGGAAGTAAGAATTAGTAAAAGGTGAAAGTGTGGAAATGGAAGTTTTTCCATTTCCTGAGCTGTTTGCTCTGGGTAGTTTCACAATTGGTAATTTAAAGTATTAACAAGAAACATAATTGGAGTAGAAGCTTTTCAAGTAAATTATTTTTTTCCTTTGAAAACAATAATCTTTCTTTATCGTGATATGACATGGAATTTGAGTGGCTTCTTCAGTTCAAGAGATCTGCATGATGCAAAACAGTGAATTTAAATTATTCAGCAAAATAACTTGTTTAAGAGATTGGGAGCTGGTATGAGAAAACCTTGATTCAATTTGCTTAATGACTTTTGCGGCATCATGAACAACTCATGTACTCCCTCCTTGGCCCATTTTTCTTCCCTGCCACAAAACGGTGATTTGAGGGCAAATAAGTTAAATGGCATTAGGGAGATAGGATGGTAATGAGCAGAACTGAATTAAAAACCTTCTGGAACAGCTTTCCAGAGCACAATAAGTTTGCCAATATACTTAACATTAAAAAAGAGATTTTTGAGGAAAGGTGGGTGGTAAGTAAACATTGCTCAACGAATGATGAAAGAAGATGTTCTAACAGACAAGTGTTTCAATTCTACTGAATTATCTCAATTTTGTATATACAGAACTAGAAAGAAGGAGAGAGGATACAGATCACAGAATCACAGAATGTTTGGGGGTGGAAGGAACCTCAAAATATCATGTAGTCCAACCCCCGTGCCAGAGCAGGATCACCTAGATCAGGTCACACAGGAAGGCGTCCAGGTGGGTCTTGAATGTCTCCAGAGAAGGATATTCCACAACCTCCCTGGGCAGCCTGTTCTAGGGCTCTGTCACCTTCAGACTGAAAAAGTTTCTCTTTACGTTTACATGGAACCTCCTATGTTCCAGCTTGCAGCCATTGCCCCTTGTCCGATCATTGGATATCACTGAGAAAATACAGATAGACTTGTGAAGAGAGCACCAGAGTAGAATTCAAGTAAATAGGGTGCTTCTGGTGGTCTTCCTGTTCAGTGTCCACATTAGCAATAGTTTACAGAAAAGTATGACAATTTATTTATTTATTTTTAAAATAATCTCAAGGGAAATGGTGAAAATTGAGAATGTAGATGGGGTTTTGTTTAGTTGGTTGATTGGTTTATTTTACATGTAGTAGCACAAAATCTAGGCATCTATTTCTGTCAGTATTAGATTTTGAAAAGAGTTAATATGGGACTCTTGAATACACAGGAAAGTCATTGCTTCAGGGATATCGGGGCACTTGATTACTGTTTTTTACACACATTACTGTTCATAATGTTTGTGTAGCTTAGAGTACAGGAATAACAGAGGTTTTTATTTCTAAAAAATAAAATTACTGGAAAGAACCTGTACTGTTCTAGGGCTTTCAGGCTTTTTATGTCAAAGGAAAAATTATTTACAGTCAATTTCAGAATCAAAGTGTTCTTACTCATCAAAATGATCAAAGTTTCAATTAAAAAAGTTTTTACAACTGACTTTCTGGTGACTAAAAACAAGGATATGTGTTTTGGGGGGAAAGCTACTAAGTCATTTTATACATGCGTGTGCCGATTTCTTTTTTGTTTTCTCCAGCCTTTCCCGTTTCTGTAGATCCCAAGGTGCATTATGGCAGCGGTGTCTCTACTCTCACTACAGCAGTTGGCAATGACATGCTGTGTGCAGTTACCTCCATGGGGGAGTATTCCTTATTTTGTGAGGATGTTTGAAATAATCTAATTTGACTGAACATGAAACTGGACAAGAGTTTATTACCACAATGTTTTATAGCGATGAATACCTTTCTTCTCATCTTGTTCTGCAACAAGCTTTCTAAAAATTCATTTATTCTTTCCTAGGTTTTTATTAATCTAAATGTTCTTCTAAATTTTTACTGATAGCAATAATAGAGTTAGTAGGAATATCATTTACTCATTCTTTTATGAAGAGAACTTTCAGAATTTAAATCACATCTGTTATTCTTTCATCATTATTGTGTAAAATACCTGTATAACTTTATGGAATTATCCTGAATATGGATAAAGCAATGATCGGCTTAATCTTAGAAATGACATGTAAATAAATTACAACAGGTAAATTACTTACTTCAGGATTTTTTTTTCTGTTTGGAGTTTTGGAAAAAAAATTTTTGAGGATTTCTGTGTAGTTTTGTCCCATCTTATCTCTGTGTGTTTAAATAACTGACAAATTCACCATGAGTTAAACGATGATAGGTTATTTTAGAAGCTGAAAATTCTATCTGGATGTTCAAGTAAGGTGAATGATATTTTCCTTCAGATGATTTAAAGCTGCTTACAAAATCAGAATAGTAGCCTCTTGTCATATCCTTGAATGTTAAGTCTTATGATTTTTTCTGTTTATTAGTTCTTTTTATTTTTATAGGAAATAGGATGACTGATAACCCTGTCTCGTGGAATAAAGTAAAGCCTTGAGGTTAAAACTGTCTAGACTCTTTTTTCAGTTTGCTTTCTGACCTTTTCTTGTATTACAGCAAGTGAACAAACATCTGACAAACCTTTAATTTTGGCAGGTTAGGCTACATGTTATTTTAAACAGAAATACAGTTTAAAGACAAATGTCTTCAAACTTTAGTACTGTCATTTTTCACAGTTCAGCTGAACTTGAGTACTTCTGTGGGTTTTCTTTTTTTTGTTTCTTTAAGTAAATACATTTTTCTAGCATTTGAATTATTTTGTAGACTTTAAGCAGGATTTTTAAGCTGGAAAACAATTGCTCTTAGCTTTGAGCACAGGCAGCAAAAAGGCAAAATTTTGCTTGTTCCTTCTGATATCAGTCCTTTGAATAGCTTGACCTATTTTCAGACATTATTGCTCCTCTGACAAGTCTTTTTATTAATATCAGTCTATAAATGTTATGTAAGTTTATCTGGTTTTATTTATCTCATATTTCTGAGAGCAAGGGAATACTGATTACACCATTCTTTATCAATCACACTGCCGTAACAAATATTCCAGAAGTTTTAATGTGCTGAAAATCCATGGGCAGAGAAATGCCCCATAAAAGTTCTATGTAAGCATGCATGAATGTTGTCTACAAAAACTCGCCTAAAATTGGAAACTGACACTCCCATTCTATTCGTGTCTTAATATGGAAGAGGCCAATGTGAGATCAGGTGTGACTGGTGCCTGTATGCAGACTATCATGATGGATGTGAGACATGACTTCTGCTTCAAGAGATAAGATGGCTGAATTGCCCAGGCCCTGGGACTCCCTGTACCAAACAGAGTTGACAAGTAGTTTGCTGATTAGTCCTTTGGTTTGTAGATATTTGCCAGGTGAGCATGGATGGTTGTAATGTAAAAAGTCGGTTTTACATTCTGTGTGCAGGATATTTGCAGCACTTGCACTGTAGATGAGGCTGTTATCTAGAGGATTTTGGAGAAGTCTTGGGGGAAAAAAAGAACTGAACTGATGACCTTGCAGTCAGATGATGTGCTGGCACTTAAAACTTTTCTTGCAACTCTTGCAAGATCTCCAGAACTGTGAAAGCACAAAACCCACTTTATTTTATATCAGATTTCCTGACACCCTAACTTAACACCACAGAAATGCATTGTGTATATAAACACACAGTTCTATGTTAAGACACAAAAAGTTATGATAATATCCACAAATCAAGGATTTTAATGTGCTTCCATACTTATTTTCCTTTGCTATGTAATAAAAGTTAAAAAGCAAAACCAAAGACAACATATGGAATTTCATTCTATTCCATCTCATGTAACTATACAGCTGTCCCGACCTGTTTTATATTAATATCACCACTTGAAATCTAAATATTTCTAAGAAATTTTTCTTTTTCAATTTATGAAAATAAGAAGAGGTTCTTTTCCTTCTTGCAGGACCAGAGATTATATGTTGTATTGAATTTTGAAGAAGGATACTTAGTTCTGAAACAAAATGCAACATTTTCATTTTGTTGGATTTAATATTTCATGTGGATTGGTTTCAACAGAAGGCAGCCTTGGTTAAATTTTCTCCACAAGCAACTATAGTTGATATATTATTTATCTATCTACCTCTATCTATTTATTTATTTGATTCTGGTTTAATGCAGGCCTTGCCTCATATTGAGCAGATAGCACTTTGTGATCTATAGAATGAAAATGTCTCAAAATGGTTTGTGGTGTATTTTGTAAATATACAGTATTTTCAGAAATACAGAGCTCTGATAATAATTCAACCATGTATATACATCTGTTTTCTTGGAGTTTGACAACTCAGCTGGGATTTCATTCTGTTCTTTCAGGTATATTTTACTGTTTGGTATCTATTCTGCATGCTAACTACTGTGGAGCGTGAAAGGCTAGAACCAGAATAGCTTTCTTTTTTCAGATTAAACAGAATTCCCCTTTTGTGCTTTCTCCTCATGATACTATGATTGTAAATGCTGTAGTGCCTAAAAAACTGAGGAAGGACTGAAATGTCTAGAGTAGGCATTCATGAGTTGGTGTATAGAATCATAGGGGGTTAGAAGGGAGCTATGGAGACCATCCTGCCAGAGCAGGATCACCAAGTGCAGGCCACACAGGAACAGATCCGGGTGGGTCTTGAAAGTCTCTAGAGGAGGAGACTCTACAGCATCGCTGAGCAGCCAGTTCCAGGGTTCTGTCAACCTCACAGTAAAGAAGTTTTTCTTCATGTTGAGGTGAAACTTCCTGTGTTCCAACTTGTGACTGTTGCTCCTCATCCACTGAAAAGAGATATATATGTACAGCTTATATACAAGGTTCTTAACCTTTTCAGACTATATGTCTGAGGCTTCAGTCTGAGTATGACACCCTCTAAGGTTAAGAATCTATGTTTTATACATTTGAAGAATGTCTCTCTTTTTCTCTTCTTGATGGAAGAAAATGATAAAACTGATCTTTTAAGTGAGTTGTCTGAACATTTTAAAATGCCCTACATCTATTTGAGCAGTTAAGTATAGAGGATTTGTGAAGTCAGAAGTGTTTTACAAAGAAAGATGAAATACAAATTTGCGAATATCACTATATCTTCTTTGCTTTTATGAGCAAGGTTTGGTAGGTTTCATTTTCTGCTGGAGAAGACTGGAGATAATGGATATTGTCACAGTTTAGGGTCAGGGAAGACACTTTTTTTGTTTAGGTGCAGGAGGTTTTTATTTATTTTTATTTTGGAAATCAAAACTGTTGCAGAAAAGTAGTCTGAAGCTCAAACAATGCTAGAAACTGTACGCTG
The DNA here is from genome assembly GCA_025345505.1 of Todiramphus chloris collaris. Lineage (NCBI taxonomy): Eukaryota > Metazoa > Chordata > Aves > Coraciiformes > Alcedinidae > Todiramphus > Todiramphus chloris. Next base: position 137,808 of record JANVCC010000047.1, read on the forward strand.
GAAATGCTGACTCATATCTTAAAATTCTTCAGCTGAGAAAATACCATATGTACTATTTAACTAAATATGTCATTGAGACACTATTTGGAGTAGTCAAAGTCTTAAGTACCCTTTTCTATATTCGATTTATTTATATAGAGATTTATATTCACTCTAATTTCCCTTTTTTAGAGTAAATAAATGTTAATTTAAAAAGAGTGGTTATAGTAATCAAAAGGATTTTGAATAAGTAGGTTTTGTACTCTGCCAGAAAACCACTTGAACTCTGGCAATACAGAGAAGTTTCCAGAGTTCGTGGGAATACTGAGGTGTTTTTGCTCTAATCCCACTACTGATAAGACTTTGAGATACTGAAGTTTTTTTCACTGAAGACTATATGGCTAATATCTTCTATCAGGAACTATGTGTGGGAGATGACACAGAGTTCTTTTTGGGTGTAGCCCTTGTATAAAATACTTTATAATAAGCCTTGATTGTAGATGATGAAAATATGGGTGACCTTATGAAAAATGACTAATAGTCCACTGACTATTGGACACCTCTGGACACCTGATTTCCCTCTTCCCCAGCACAGATGAAACATTGGTCAGTGCCTTCAATGTAATGTTATTCAAGGAGCTTTAACAGTTCTAAAGTGGATATGCTTAAGTAGAAGCTATGAAGGTGCTACATATCAGTTGAGAGAGATAATTTAATTGAAGAGCAGCTTTTGAAATTTTTTTGCTGCACTTGGAATGATAAATGGAATTGTGTGGTAATTCCCACTCTCTTGAAAACTGCAGTCAGCAGTTTGGGAAAAACGTATCTAGTTGTTTGTCTGGCATGTGAAATCTGACAGAAGTCTTGTCTTTTCTACTTTGGGAACAGATTTTCAATGTCAGTTGACTAAGCTGAGAAAAAAAAAACCCAAAAAAATGAGTGTTGGTTTTACACATCTGACCACAGCACAGTGCAATAATCCATTTAATATCTTTACCATCAGTAACTGATTTATTGCAGCTAAATTTTGAATTTTCCTGTTGTCTACTCTTGCTATGATTCAGTGTCAGCTTTGCTCCTGAAACATGTTCCTGATAGCATTTCCCAAAGTTCATTGTATTAAAGTGCTCCAGGAGTCTGTTCTCAGCATCTATACTAATTTTAAAGGACTATATCTTTCTATAAGAGAAAATCTGGGAGAGCACTGAAGTATTATTAACCTTCAAGGAACTGCAGTCTCACTGTAAAATGGTGCAGCTTCACTAGATTCTATATGGAAGTTACAGTCTAGCCAGACTAAACAATTTCATAGGTGGTGATTTTAGCCTATAAGATTTAATTCCATGTCAGAGCCACAATAAAACATTTTGAATGTAATGTTAAGAAAGAATCTCACCTCATTTTAAAGCCTCTTTCTCTTTGCTATGTCATCATTTTCCTAGTGAAACACTGCTAAAATTGGTGATTTCAGTTTTGAGAAAAGCAAGTTTTGAGTAAAGCAAGTTTTGAGTAGGTTTGATCCAGCTGAAACTTAACTCATTTTATTGGATTTTAATATAAGCTGCTAAGAACTGCTAATACAATAACTGCTGTTCTTGTAGATGTCTTAATTTTATTTTGATATTAAACATTGACAAGATAGGAAGCAACAATCATAAAAAACCAGACGTGAGAGTATCACCAACCTGAAAGAGGTATCAGAAACTTTTATGTACTAAATTGTTCTTGATATGGATATTCTTTACACAGAAATAATTATTTTGTTTCTTTCTAGAATTTTCTGGTTCTAGTATTTTCAGGTTGATTCTTTGGCATAATGCCAGTATTTTCTTGCTTGGCCTATAATGTGTCCCTCCAAGTAATTTTCTTAGAGTCCATTGCAATACAAAACAAATGATCAGTAAAAACCCTTTCAAGATAAAACCTTTTGCTGGGTTATCTCAAAAAAAAAAAAAAAAAAAAAAACCCCAAGCAAAAAAAAAGTCACCTTCAACTACGGAAGGAAAAATAATCTGGTTTCAGCATTTCCTAGTGTAGTGTGTATGAATGGAGATACTGAGTATTCAGTGGGTAGGTTTTGAGATAAAAGTTTGGAACAGATATTTAATGGTATTTGGAAGAGTGCTCCAGAAAAATTTGTCTACTGCTATGATTAAGAGGAGCAAACTTGTTTATTTATCCTGACCTCCCATTCATTCTTCAGGTTTTTTCATTCTCTTAGCAGTTATGTCTTAGGTAAAAGCTGTTTTTCCTGCATACTATACTCTTTCCTTTCATCTGAGCACCTCTGCTAGACTAATTTGACCCTTAGGCAATTAAACTGTGTTCTAAACTCTGGGCAAAGAGGGCACACTTTTTTCTTTTAGGTACCTGTTCTAGAATCAATCAGTTGCATAATAAATAATGTTATTGCTTCACCCCCACCTCCCTGTTTTTGGCTTCAAGCAAAATATTTGGGATTTCCTTATCATTTACCACCACATGTGTAGTAATGAATTTACAGATTTTTTTCAGGCAGGTTTGCTTTCTGTGTAACACAAGTAAGAAAACATTACGCATTGGCCTTTATTATACATGTCTTCTATAGATGGTTTCAAGCTAAATACTTGAAAAATTGAATGTTTGTCACTTAAGTGTTTTTTTTTTCTGGTGCTTAACTGCCCTTAATGCTGGAAAACTGTGTCTTTGTCCATTTATAATTTATCTTGAGGCAACTTCCAAATGCAGAAGCTCATTCTGCTCTCTGACAGAGTTTTTATTACACCTATTTATTGTCCATCCATATACTTGCTGTACCACAACTGGTGACCTCTTGGTCTTTTTGCTCTAGGAACCAGGATGAACCGAAGCATTGGTGTTTTGATCTCATTCCAGGAAAACACTGAAAGGAGCACACAGCTTCTGGCTTCGGTGTGCACTGGATGTACCCTCTGTAGACAATCGAGCAGTTACTGGGTGTGACCCTTGAATACTGGACAAGTTTTAGAAATTAAAATAGGAAAATGAGAGTTCTTGTAGTTCTTTTATCAAGATAATGCCCATCAGAGTATGTATTTTGGTTAATAGCTGTTTGAAAAATGGTTTGGAAATTTCTGTTCTGGCTTTGAAGGGGCTTAGAGTTCTTGAAGAGGAGGGGGAGGATGTTAAATTGAGATCATAATTTAGCACAGATGTGTTACTTCCCTTTCTTCTCCCCTTTTGTTTACATTCAGTTCTTAGAATTCACTTACTAACAATATTAATGAAGAACAAGAAAACAAGGTTTAGCTGTGGAAACATGATTCTTTTAAGCATCCAGCATTTATTTACTTCTAGTGAACTCCATTGTTTTTTTGGCATTAGAATATAATGCACATAGAGAATAGCCATGTTGGCAGAACTTCTCTGTAATTGCTCTAAAGCTACGTAAATAGATCATAAAAGGCTTTTAAAGAAGACATTATGGTCTGCTCTTTCAATGATCCATATTTGAGAAAACACTTTATTAGCCAACAGAGTAAAAGTCTATTTATATTGAAAAAGTTGAAGTCAGCATTTCATCAGGTAATCTCATGGGGTTTTTTTTTTGTGCAGAGTATTAATATGTTAAGTGCCTCTAAATTAAATTTTGTATCCTTTGGTCTCTCTTTTTATCCTCCCATTAGCATCTCTCAGTCATTTAATTTTGCAGAAGACAGACTTGCTAGAACAATGATTGAGACATGTGAGAAGTCCGTTGTTAACATAGCTGACTCACTGGTTGTGACAATATTATAGTTTGCCTACAAACATGTTTGTAGTCAAATAACCTGCATATATTCAGCAGAAAATTAGCTGGTCAGCAATTATCATTCCGTTGTAAGGTAACAGCTGTGTGGTTTCACATACACCCTTTCAAAGATATATTTTCAAGATGTAGTAGAAATCCGTTGTTTACTGGGAGACGTAGGAAAGGGATAAAAGTCTTGACAATTTTGAAGAGATGTCTATTTTCATTTTGGTACAAGATTTTACAGAACAATCAAGCATGTAACCGATAGTTCTTTAAAATCAGTAATGCTGATTCACAAAGCATTTATATTCTATGTAGGGATTTTTTTTTTCCTCTGTCCTCAATAAGCTTGTTATGAGAAACACACATAATTTATCAGTATTTGGAGTCTGCCTTTATATAATCTTGCAGAGTTCCTGAACATATGATGTTCTTAATAGAAAAAATTAATTATTTCTAGTCCAAACACCACATAGTAATGAATTTCTCTTAACATCTCATAGTTTTACTCTATGCTGGCATCCTAAAGTGTCAGGGAAGAAATGAAAGTGAGGTTGTGGCTGTGGATTAAATGTAAATGATGTGTATTGTACATTCAGCAGCTTGTTTCTTCCTATTCTAAATTTATCCTACAACAAGTTTATCACTACAGTCTCTGAATGACCTGTCAAAAGTTTCGTAGTGTGAACTGTGAGTTGAATCAATTAGTAGCTTGTCATCTACATTGTATGTACTTTAAGTTTCATTTGGGTTCGTTAAAAGGGAGCAATCATGCTGTGACAGGTAGAAAAAACCTGTTGCAACATAGTCATTTAACAAATATCCCTACACAGGTTCTTGTAACATTATAATTATGATCACATATACAAGAATGTACCAAAATGCAAGCTAGAGAAACTTGTAATATTTAGTGGTTTTGTTTCTTATTTTTGCTAAGTAGATTTTTTTGTTTGTTTTAAATGTGTATTACAGAAGTTAAATGGTATAGGTAAACATACATAGTTGAGTACAGTTAGAGTGGTGGTATCTCCTGAAGAGTCCTCCTTTCTAATGGCAACTAAATGCGTGCTCATGAAATCTTTGTCTCACTTGAGATCATCACATTTCTGTGGACAGAAACCTGTCACCTCTGATGAGAATTAATGAAGTTCTGCAATGTTGTGTAATGTTAAAAACTGTTAAGAATCATCACATTAGATTGCATCATTTGATACCATGAATGATTGATAGCTGTTTATTAAACCTGATGTTTGAGTACTACTAAAGTGCTCAGTAGTGACGAGAGCATAACGGTATGTGAAGTGGTCCTGAGAAAAAAGTGATACTGAGTAATTTTTTGAAGTGTTAGCTGTTTCTTGGTACTAGCCACCAAGTTTGTATTAGCTGAAATTACTTCTCTCTGCCTATGTTTATCTCTCTGGCAATAGAATGGAGAATAGTAAGTCAGTAGTTTTCCAAGCAGAAAATGCTTTTTTTTTAAAGCATTCCCCCTTTGCATGCTCATCCTACATGTAGTCATATGAAAACTATGCAAAAAGAATCACTCAAGTTTGGTTGGAGGTGATTCCCCAAAATTGCACCACTCAGAAATGACGAAAACTAGATGACACAAAGAGGTATAAGATGTGTAAGAGGCGCTTTCAAATGGGTTCTGACAGAACTACTTTTCTTTCATTTTATTTTCTGTTGTTGCATTTATTTGGAATGAGATGTTGCATTTAGGTAAAATCATTTGCTATTAGTTTCAGAGCAGGCTGAATACCTGGTCAACAAGCTCTAGTTCACAACATATTTGAATGATGACAGGGATTGGGTATTTAATTCTTGTAGAGTACTTCAAACATGACAAGCACTGTGAAAGTGCTAAAAATTAATGACCTCATCTGTTAGTAAGAGTAATGCTTTCAATGTTGGAAAGTATACTTGTAAAAAATGGTTGTTACAGTTATAAAATATTTTTCTTTATTTTGGAGCTTAATTTGTTTGCAAAAACTCTTTATGCCTAACCTGCTATTGTTCCTTCCTATAAATTACTGTTATTATAAAAGTTCATAGGTCAGCATTTGTACATATAATTTGTAAGCCCAGCATTTATAAGCAATAGTCTTATGGAAGGGTGTGTGCACTGGTCTAGCATTCAAAACTGCTCAGATATGTGTCAATAATCAGTCATTCACATGAATGGAAAAAGTAGGCTGAAAGTCTGACATTGAGTTTGGTCAGATAACTAAACCAGCATTTATCTACTTCTGGCAGAAATGATTGAGCCTAGGGGAAGTGGACAAAATTATGCTGGTTTATCCTGGAATAGGATTAAATTTTATGATACATTTGTTTGCCACTGAATTTCATCTTATGTTTGTAGTACCAGTTACAGGGAGATAAAGCAGCTGTTGATTTCATTCAAGAAAGATGAGATTAAGAATCACTTTATAATTTGTTTTGCCTTTTAGAAATAGAAAACTAATTGAAAAATGCTGGAAAGAATGGAAAATGAGATGCACCAGTTCTGTAGTATCTGGTGTTGATTCTGATGGTATTAATAGTGGTATTATTATTCTGTTATTAATTTAGTATGCTTAGTGTTCCAGATACTGTAATTAAAAATATGTACCTTTAGGCTTAATGTGTAGTGGAGACAATGAACCAACAATGGGATACCAAGTGAATAGAATCTGTTTTTCTAGTATTAAGGAAGTCTGGCAGCATTTGTGCTTGACTAGACCCCCACATTAATGCAAACATATTACCACTGAGTTTGTGATTAACCTTCACTGCTTGTGTGAAGCTCATTACCAATACTGACCATTGAGATGAATATTTGATTGAAGACTAATGATAATATGAGTCCAATCTGCAATTGCTGGAATGACTCCTCTTAACATTGTGAAGATAAAGGTTGGGGTGCAACATTTAAGAACTTTTGAGTGTGTTCCTGAGCAGATCACCTTATTTTTAATTCTTGGAGGTCTCAAAAATGTTGTGTGTTTCCAAAGTGGCACACAAAGATCTCATGTTTTTTTCACGGAAAACAGGCTGATTATTCAAATTGGGTATTATGGCACTTCATTGCAGGCCCTGATTATCTTTCATCTTATTAAAAAGCTGTTGAAAAATAATTTATGATTTAGTTGCTAACAGATGATAAGATAAAATATTCATTTGAGATAATGGCACAATCAGATTATATTTTATTGCTCTCAGTTTATTGGTCTTGATAAACGGACAGTGGATTAATTATACTTCTCTTTTACCATCTCCATAACATGAAGAAATATCACTACTGGGAAAGGAATTACTTCATTCAGAGTAGAGTCTTTTCGTTTTAATTACATAATTTCAGGTAATAAAAGAAATAGCCATGACTATTCTGTGCCTCATATAACTAATTTTGAAACTGTATCCAAATTGGCTTTGGAAAAAGGACTCGGTGAACAAGCATTTAAAGGTGAAAGTAAAGTCTTACTATGCTATGCCTTCTTTGTGTATTCAGAAATCAGAAAAGAAGCAGAAACTTTTTTTTTTTTTGTCAAATCTCTGACAGTTTGTGGTTCAATCAGTTTTCAGATGTAAATAAGATGTCTCTACTGAAGTGCCTCATTTCACTCTGCTAGGCTTCTTTTTCCAGTTTTTTCTTCCTGCTCCTTCTTTCCTCTTAACAAAATAAAATACAAAGATCAAGGGAATGTTAGTGCTGATGGAAGATGTCAGACTGACAGCCTTAGAAAATGAGGGCCTTAATTATCCCAAGAAGATGGACAGCATGGACAGCACAAGTGCAGGTTCTCTTTCACCAAACCTTTTATTTTATTTCCTAATCTGAATTGAGCATTTCTAGAGTTTAGAAAACAGTTTAATCTCAGCAGCTCTGAGGTCTGCAGCCTAGCTGTCGAAACTGCTGAGAAGGGAGCCAATTTGTGGTGGGTTATTTTTAAAAATGACATATGTATCTATACACTAGGAACTAGTCTGAGAGCATCATCCTGTGCCCTATCAAACTGTTGCTGTGAAAGTGACAGCTCTCAGTTGCACACAGCTGTGTTATGTTGTGCTGGTGACCTCTGGGTGAAGGGCACTGAACTCATCTGACACTGGAGCCAGATCATCTCTCTGGTCTGATTTTCTCCTCTGTTTTTGAATTGCAGTTTCTTTGATCTTAAATGGAATGGAAGCTATGGTCACTTACCTTAAGAATTAGCTCATATCTCAGAGCATCAGAAAAAAGATGTTAGGATGTGCCACAATGGTACTGTGCTAGCCTTTATGTTGATGCTAACTGGTGTACTTAGTTTTGCAACTGTTTGGGCAGAGTTCTCAAATATAAAAATAGAGATAGATAGATGATAGATAGATAGATAGATAGATAGATAGATAGATAGATAGATTTTGTTCCCCTCCCCCCATGTATTGGAAAACCTAGAAGTATGTATGTTAGACGCAATAAAACCCAAACACCTTCCAAAACACTGAGCTGGCAGCTAATGTGTTGGCTTTTGAGTTAAAATGAATAAAAATTGCTACAAGGCACTGCTTAGTGCTTTAAAAGTTTGTTTTCTTAAAAGGTAGGTTCCTCTTGCCCAAACTGCTGTTTGTGGCAGAGGAAGTGATAACTCCCATCATGCACAGATAGGAGCTGAAGTGGGCACACTGGCACTGTGAAGGGGCTAGAGGCAGAGGCAGTGCTTGCCTTTTTAAATGAGCTGTATATAATTTTTTTTTTTTCTCATAGGATGCAGAATTTGGAGGCTGTGAGACTGCTTTCAATTAACAGATGTCTTATGAAATGCAGACAGAAAAAAAGTGCCCTGAATCAGGGGACTGTGACTGAGTCGAAGTAGCCTGAATACTGGTATAACATACCTGCTTTGCTGTTTTTTACACTACCAAAGGAAAAGGTGGAATATATACTATGACAGGTTTCTTTGCCTGATTGAGTTTTTTAATTTATTTAATCCTGGATTGCATCAGGATCTGTGAGTTTCACTGAGAAATTATTTCAGTTATCATGCTTGATTTTCTTTTTTTTTTTTTTTCTTCCTCCTTCTCTTTCTCTTACAGATCATTAAAATTTGTGCATGGGTAGTATAGTCTAGAGGTCACTTTTGTGCTGGAGGGCCTCAACCAGCTGTCATACTTATTACTGAATGCTGCTTGCTGTTTTATGCTGAGAAGTGATAGGGAGGAAGAAGAGGAAGGAGAACATAACAAGAGTTTTGTACACTGTCTGTGTTACCTCTCTTAAAATAAGAAATATTAAACTATAAAGGCTAAATCATATGACACAGAGCCTGAGAACAGATGTGGAAAACATAAACTGAATTACATGTAAACTCGCTGATAAGCAATCTTGTCTGGAAAAGCAGACTAACTGTTGATACTGTGTGAATGCTATGTTAGGGCAAGAAGCTCTTGATTCTGTATGAAAGATTTACAGAAGTAATGAAATAAGAAAGCATACTCTGGAAACAAGAAAGCATACTCTGGAGAAGGGAAATGTAAAAATCCTTTTTTTTTTATGTTGCAATTTAATTATTACAAATACTGTTCAGTTAAATTAACTAGTCAGTTAAAACAGATCCTTTTTGTTGCATTTTAGGATATTTTGAAAATGTTGGGTGACTGAAAATAGTTTTTAAATGTGTCAAATTTCTGCATTCATAGCTTTATTAACCTTCCTTGTTTCATCTGGGAAATGACAAGGACTTATGTTTGGGTCATACTAATATATTTTTGTGTTTTTTCTTAAATCTTTTTTTTCTCTCTTTCTCTCCCAGTTCCTTATTGATGCACCACTGAAAGAGATTGTGGGAAAGACAGTTTCTTTGTTCAGGAGCATATTGGCCTGGGAGCACAGTTTTGAGGAAACACCAGGAGGAGTCATGTGGATAACATCATAGAGTTTATTCATCAGCGTCAAACCAAAGTGAATAGCACCATGCAGAAACCTGCCCAAACCACTGGTGTTAGAGAAAGCCTGACAGAGCATGACAGGTTTGTTAATTCTGCTTTTTGTTGTTTTTGTTGCAAAGGATTTCTTGCTCCATAGGAATTTCTCACAATAAGCTAGGCTCAGTATATCCAATAAGCCACGTCCTAAAAATCAAGACTAGAAATATATATTGGCAGGAGGTTAAACGTGTAGTCTGTCTAGTCAAATAGCTAGGAAAAAATCATTGAAAACAAATGTTCTATTGAAATATTTAAGTAACTTTAAAGCTACTCTTCCATTTCTCATGTGTAATGACTGATCTTTGGTCTTGTTGAAAAGTGATTACTATATTTCTGAGATGTGAAATATTCTTCTTTTTTTTGTGTTTTTTAAATACTTAAATATTCAAGCATTTTTTACACTTGTGAATTATAGAAACTCATGTAATTACTATGTTTTATGTGTTCAGAAGTTCCTTATAACATTATTGTGAGCTTTCTTGGATTTAGTGAAGATGAAAAAGGGAGTATTTTAAATAGAACTGTCTAAAAGATAACGAGGGTCTTTTGCAGCATCTGTGAGATTTCAGAATTTGTTTTCATCCCATTCTGGAAGTGACCAGACAGTCCTATGAATTTGAACAAGCCTTCATTGGAAAAAACAAATGCTGCATCTCTGAAAAACATTTGAACACCTATGAAATCAGTTTTCACTGGCTATTTTCTAATCAATAGTAGTCTTGCAGTTCAAATCACATTTGTCTCAAAGGCAGTCGCCTGCAGTGCCTTGAAGCATTAATCTCTCAATTCTAAGCAGGGGCCATTGTCAGTAGCTGTTGGGTTTTTTTGTGTGGTGGTGGAGTTTTTGTTGTTATGTGCAACCTATTCTGTCCTGTCAGAAAAGTCCTCATGCTTGTGAAAATGTAGACTTTTTGATCAGTGCCAATCAGCTAATTTTTTTTCTCAGTTGTATTTCTGTGTGTGCTGTAGTAAGTTTGTTAGTGTCACAGGACGTTAAGGTTCAGTGTGAACTAAATTGGCCTTTGGCCAGTATTACATCTCAAATAAAAAGTGGGAAGAAAAAAATGTGAGTTTGGGTAGTGGTTTAGGAAAACATCCCCTGCATTAGGAGATACTTCCACAGAAAGCACTCAATTAATTAAATACAGAGAAACATGGTGTTTCTGTTTCATGACCTGCAAAGTTAATGCATTCTCTGAGGAAGAAATGGTAACTGTGGTGAACTTCCTGTGCTCCTCACACACTAAGGACTAGGGGAATGCATTCACAGTTATTGCTTTTGGGGGGCAGGGGAGGGGAATGAGGAAAGCTTATATTTTGTTCAGAAAGCAGAAATATTTTACAGTGCGTTGGATGGAGGAAAGCAGTGTAGACTGGCAAGGTTGATTTTTCTTTTGTTGTCACTATGGTGTGTTTAGGATATGGGTCTCAGAAGATTGCCTATATTAATATAAGCAGCTATTACTGTTACTATAGTAATAGGATAAACATTACTTTGAGTGGTAAACTGTTGCGTGATTAGAAAGGCATAGTTTATAATCATGCTTGTCTGGATGAACATGTTTTCTGCTTGATGGCCTTCAGGAAGGCAACTGGTTGAGGTTAAAAAGGTTTCAGAGTGTGAATGGATAATGAAGACAATTTGCCATCTGTCAAGCAGGAAAAAGAACATTCAAAATAGAATCATGCAGTCCAGTGGGGTAGCATAGTAATAGCTGACAGCAATTATACCTGTTGTCCCAGTAATTATTATTTTATTAGGCTAAAGACTAAAATGACTCCTTTGCTTGTGTAGAAAGGAGTGTGGCTTCTGAGTACTGCAATCTCATGATACATGTGGACGATGTCCATCCATTTATCATACACAAGGAAAAAAACATTACATAGAAGAAATTAGTTTCTGTTAGAGAAGGTGGTCTATATCTCTGCCTTTAGTTGTCCATTTTATTTGTGTAAAGATATTCCTAAGCATCTTTAAAAGCAGTCAGATCTGGTGACTTATTTAAAATTGATTAATAAATTAAAATTTAACCTTGATTAATATTCAACTCTGATAGATTTGTAGTTTGACCCAGAACCATGTACAACATCCAGGAAGTGAAACCATTGAACACTTAAGGAAATGAGATTTTAACACCAGATATAAGCCACACTGGGGTCTGCACATCATTAGCAGAGGCAGGTTTTTTTCTGTATCACAATTTAAGTTTTAGATTTATTGAAGGTGGAAACTCAGAAAGAGACAGAACAGTGAAAACTTATACATGTTAAAAGAAAGAGAAAGACTCTGAATTCAGTGTTTCTGAGAGATGGATGGCTTTACAAATCAAACACAATCTGTAACCCCATTGCACCAGAAAATCACAGCAGCCATTGCTGAAAATAAACAATCACCAATGAATCATATCTCCAGATGAAATACATGGAACAAGCTGCAGGTACACCAGAATGGGGGTAGAAGGATAATAACTTCTGCTTATTCCTCTTGCACACAGGTTGGTAGGTCTCTCTCAGATGGAGTAGGATGGAAGGAAGTGGACACTAGCTCTGTGCATTAGTTTTGGTGCTGTGTTTAAATTGTCTCATTGTACACTATGGAAATTACTAGCTATTTAGGCACACCATAATATAATAGATTACACAGAATGCAATATAATGCAACATGATATATCATTAATCTGTTATAGCAGGTTAAGAAATTTAAAAAATAAATTAACTACCCGCACTGAATAAATGATCTTTGGAGAAGAATTCAGCAGATTATCCACAATTTTACCACCTGGATGTCTCTAATGCAAAAATTAATGACCATAGCTTTTGACCATCTGTTTTACAAGTATTCTAGCAGGTGTGAATATCTGCTACCCAACAATAAAGGTATTTTCAGGTCAGTTATCTTCCTAAACACCTTAAGGAAAACATTGTTAAAGCTTAAACCCCTGGTTTTTTTAGCTATAACAGTACTGTCTAAACAGTAAGGGTAATTAAAGGTTATTATATAAAAGGTCACAGACCATCTCTGCTGCAGAAAACAAAAAAAACCCCAAACTTTCTCCTTTCAAAGAGTAAATAATCTCTTGGTTAGTTTGGAAGTGGAAGATACATGTGGGCTGCCCCTTTCTCAGGTGTAGAATGTGTATGTGTGTGTATATTTGTAGGGTAGTAAAGGGAGGATGTCTACTTCTTAACCTGGAAAACTTCCATTGAAAATTATATTTTGCAACTTGTTTTAGTGTATTACTTAAGATTATAAAAAGTTTAATTTCGAAAGGTGTTTTTAGGACTAATGTACTTCTAGTCTCTTAAAGAGAAAGTTGAGGGGAGGAAGAAGGAATAAAAACAACTGGGAGTTTTGACCTGCTTTTTGAACCCACTGATGTTCCTTCTCTACAGATCAAGTTTATTAGTAAATTATTTTCTTTCTTAAGTGATATTTGAACCAGGTACCATTCACAGAACTTATCCAATGAAAACTTCTAATCACTGCCAGCTCACCTTCATGAAACAACCTCATACCGTGGCCTTCTAGTCATGACAACTTTGCTGGCCTCCACTGCCAGCAGTCATACCCAGGCAGCTATTTGGAAATAGACACAGGAAATACTTCAGTAGTCATGTTTGCCTCTGATTTTTCTGGGTTGTTTTTTTTTTTGTTTTGTTTTGTTTTGTTTTTTGTTTTGTTTTGTTTTGTTTTTTGTTTTGGTTTTTTTTATTCTTTTAATTCTCACATTTGTGTTGTCAATATCAGCTTTTGGCAGTTGTGACTCCTGGGAGTCTGACATCTCATTTTTATCCCATATATTTATCTTGTATCCCTTGCATAAGATATCTGTTCTACTTAAGAAGATAGAACATCATTAGGAAAACAGTGAGTCAATAAATATCTGTCACTGTAGTAAATCACTAGAAATATTTTTCAGTAATTCACAGTGACCTATTTTTTGTTCTTTTACTACACACATGTTATCCTAATGTGTTATAGATTACATTTGTTTATACAAAATCACATGTCAAAATTGTTTTCCAAATTATTTATTCAAATGATTTCTAACCTTTCATTTGTCCATATCAAATACTTATTAAGTGATCACTGCCTCAACATTCATCTATTGGCATGGCACAGATCACATTGCGCACTTCTGCTCTCCAGGAACTGGGTATTCTTCTTAGAACCAGCAAAATAATACTTGTGCATCAAAATTTAAACATTCTTTCCAAAAATGTGGGGTTTTATGCAGGCAATTAGTGTAAGAATAGGCAGTGAGAGCTCTTATGGAACAGAAAGGTGATTTTATTACAGAAAATCTCTAGGAAAGTTGATTTTATCCACTCACACTCCCACACCTTAGAAACACTAAGACATGTAAATCCAACTGCTGTAGACAGGATAGCTTGTGCACGACTCATGACAAGGGATGTCAGCTGTCAAGCCCTCACTACGCCTCCTGGTTTTCTCTTGATTGGTGACAAAAACCTGATTCTTGTGCAGATATATACCGTCTAAGACAAAGCTTTGTGGTTCTTTTTTCTCAGAATTTTGCTTCTTTAATCTTCCACAGATTTTTATATCTGTGCTGCTTACTATAGCTAGGGTAGCTAAGGACAATATGCACACAGGGAACCTGCTCTCAGATCTTGTCTCAGGGCTGTCACCAGCCACCAAATGTATATGTATATGTTAAAAATTTGTTAAAGCATTTGCTCTAAAAGCAGGCTACAGCCTGCTGTCACAGTTCCTCATTTCACTTCTTATTCCTGCTCCTGTCTCAGATGTATAACTCTTGTGGTCTGCTCTGATAACTGGACCGTATTTACCTTGCATAGATTTGCTAGCATGGCTCTGAGTTCAGGTAGTGCTCTTGTCTGGTCACCTTAGAATAAGCTTGCAAACTCCATACCACCTAGACCCTGGCCTGTATTCTAACTAGATTCTTAACCTTTCTCATCATTCCCTTTCTTTCTCTGGTTTCTAGATTCAGTTCACATTGTTCTGCATTTCAGTCTGAATCTTACTAATTTCTGAGTGCTGCTTCCACTTCAGTTACAGGATATATTATCTTCTGGTTCTTCTTGCTTAGACTGATTCCAACAAGGAAATTAACTGACTTGCCTGAGATGAGGGAAATGGAGGGAGCAAATACGCATTAGAAATAGTGAAAACATAGCTAGAATTTGAAGTTCCACTAAAAACCATTGTTCATTATATGAAGTTATGATCTTAGTAGGCTTCTTTTCACATTTTTTTCTTGTTATTACTAGTGGTTTTAATTCTTCCTCTTGCAGGAGGTGGATTTCCTACTAGAAAGTTGCTTTTATGTTTATTCATCATCACTTCACTCAAAAACCTCACACTTTCTTGAATTTAGCCTTTTAAAACCTCTGTGAAGTAGCATGAATGTTATTATCTTCACTTAACATAATAAGAAATTGAGACACGTAAATCAACTTAGGAATTTGTGAAGATATTAGGAATAGAATTGATACTACATTAGACACAACAAGACACTGTCACTAGAAGTTCATTCCTCTTTGGAAATTAGATTAGAGTAATTGGAGCTTGCAGTCTTTCCTGTTCCTAAATATTGATGATGTAGTAAAGCTTGCTTTAAGTATATCCCTATTCTTCAGTCTTCCCGCTTAGCAATTTTGCCTGAAACAGTGTCAGATTGGGTCATATGAGCTCTTACTAGGGAAGAATGACTCCTGTAATATAGTCTTTTTTTAAAATTCTGTTTCTGTAACTGATCCTTCATTTCTTGTGGCAACAATAGAAAGCTGATTGTAGAGACGAGTGAGAAACCTAATTGTGATAAGGTAACAGCATGGCTAATGGGATGGGTATACCGGAAGAAGAAAGAAAGTAAAGGGTAATACATAAACAAAGAAACAAAACACTAGCAACTAAGTGTTACTGAAGAAGTAGACAAAGCTCAAATTTTCTGCCTTTAGGAAGAGATGTGGTAGTTCCATGGGATGAGTATACATGTAAATTGTAGGCTGCTCAAGTATTACAGTGATATAAAATTATAAACCAAAGAAAAAACTTTGTATGTAGCCTCAGTTTTAATGCAGCTCAGAAATCCTTCTGAATCTAATTTGACTTTTTTTCTCTCTTCATTTTGAAAGCATCCTTTTTCTAATGTAGACTGTTCTTTGACACATGGAAAGGCTCTAGTCTAAGTGTCTAGGCATAATTCAGTTTTGCCTTGGCTTATGCTTATCTTAACAATATCACAGCTGACAGTTTTCCTTTCTGTGATTTATACCTGTGTTTTAGGCTTTTTATTACACCATGGTACGGGGTTGGTGACAGAGAAAGGCTAAACGAGTTTCACACAGCTTCCATATCTGGAAGCCTATTCTATTTTCTGAATCTTTTTGTTTGTTTTGTTTTGTTTTGTTTTGTTTTGTTGACGAGTCCTAGACTTCTTTATTTCTCTCTACAGATAAGAACAGAATGCACATCTCCAACATCAGCACTATACGTCCTTCTCCTCGATCTACCAGCATCTTCTCCCACCTTTTGTCAGACTCTTAATGATAGAACAAAATAAAATTGAATGCTTATTTTACCATATTCAGTTCACTTATTCTGTTTTCCATTTTGTATTTGTGTGTGTAATTTCCTCAGAGGAAAAATACCTAAGACAATTTGTCTTTAATAAATAATAATAATAATTTTTATACTATGTGAGAATAGAAAGCCTCTATGTTGTGTTTGAACAGACTACCATAGTGAAGGAGAACACGTATGGTGATAGATGGGTGCTGGAACATTTGAGTCCTAACCTTCCATGAGCACTTGCTACAGATGTGTGAGGAAGACTGGTCTGCTTTCATGTTTGT
Source organism: Todiramphus chloris collaris (assembly GCA_025345505.1). Lineage (NCBI taxonomy): Eukaryota > Metazoa > Chordata > Aves > Coraciiformes > Alcedinidae > Todiramphus > Todiramphus chloris. The sequence goes on from JANVCC010000047.1 coordinate 154,333, forward strand.
AGAAGAATTTGTAACCAGGTTCCTTGGTTTTCTCATGAAACTGCTGGGATACTCTGGGATCTTCACTGATGCAAATCATGTTCATTCATTTTTCTATAAGCTTGAACTTAGCTTTAATTTTCAGAAAGTTCTTATTTATTCTTCTTGCATGCTGCCTTCTTTGTGAGTGTATTTTACTAACATTCTCTTTACTTAGAGTGGCAGGCAGATCTCTTTTTGGAAGTATGTCTGCTTTTGAAAAAATACGTTGTGGGGAATTAGCATAGGGTTGAAATTAAGTATGTACTCAGATTGCATCCCTGAGGTGAAAACAAAACTGTTGGTGTTTTAGCCCACTCTTGTATCCTGGTTTGAAACCTGAAGATCATTTCAGGTAGGGTTGAAATTGTCTAGTTCTTATGGTGCTCCAAGGAGTACCCCACAATCTCACCCTTGCTTTACATCTGTACCATATGTGGATCCCAGGGTGAGGAGGAAGAAACTGGTAAGAACTACCCCTGTCCAGAGCAGATTGACCTTAACCATGCTACACAGTGGTTGACCCTTGTCTTCTCTGAGACCCCCCACATTGAGAGACTGGAAGCAAATGGGGAATTAAAGTTATTTGACAGACTAGTTATATCCTGTGTTTAGACTAGCCTGTGCAAAATTATACTTAAGCAGTATGACACCGCTGTTGTTTAAACAAATGAGGTTATGCCATTCTACCCCAGGTTAAAATATGGTAGAGTGTGCCAGATCATCCCACTGAAACTGTGACTGCACTGTACTGCGCACAGTATGTTCAGGTTTTTTTTTTTTTTTATATTGCAGAGACTTTATCTTTGTGAGTATAGTAGGTGTAAATCTATTCATTCTAGCAGTTAATCTGGTCAGAGCCAATATATTTTGTAGACCGTCTGTGTTAGGGCTTAATTCTTGTAATTATTTAGAGTAGTATAACTCATTGCAGACAGTGTGTGCAAGTCATGTAGTTAATCTGGTTACAGCTCTCAGTGCAGTCTGTACAAATCACACATCACAACATTTTAATTGCATTGTCAGTCTGCGTTGCATAGAATTTGTGAAAATCTCAAGGTTATTTAACTTTTAGTTCATTATGGTAAAAAAGTGAGCCTTTTACTCCTGGACACAAGAAACCCAGCCACAACTAATGGGCTAGGAAATGTACTGATTTTTTTTACCCAGGCAAATTAAATAGGACGTTATCATTAGAAAGCAATGCTCCCAAACTGCAAATACAAATTTCATAGCTGCAAGGACCAAAGATCTGCATATCTAAAAATAATTATGGAAATGTGTGCTGGTTAAGTGATTGTGGATGACAGAACCTTTTTTGATGCTCCACAGTAAAAGCCAGAATCTAGAGGCTGAATTCACATGTTGTGATCTATTCCATATGGTAGTGCTGTAAACTACACACAGGTCTCAGTATTTGGAAGATTTATGCAGGATTTGGGAATTCTGTTTTGTGTGCAGGAATGAAAAACATGCATGGATAGCAGAGAGCAATGTGTAAAAGTTTTTATAGTCTCAGAGCTGCTTGCAAACTCAGAGTGCAATTCTGATTGCTCCCAGGTCAATGCATCAGTAGTGGCAGTTAGTTAAGTTTCTATACAAAACCAAAGTGAAATGGAAGTGTTTCTAGCATATTGTTCTCAAGTTTTTGGTTCAGGGAAGTAAACTTGCGTATAATGGTACCAGAGAATGTGTCTATAAGAAGGTAATAGGTTTTGAGTAAACTTGGTAGAGAAAGGTCCCTAAACTTTTACACTACCTAGAGCTTATTTGGACTGTATGGTGTATATCAAATAGATAATATTATTCAGCTTAGTGAAACAAATATAAATTTTCCTTTCTCTTTATTGTTCTTAACACTGATTTCCTCTTTTAATGGCTGACTAAGACTCAGTGAGATGTGCAGAGGGATCTGGTTATATATATCTCTGTAAAAAGAGAAACAAACCTGCAACTTTTCATATCTTAAATTTGTCTTTAGAAAACTGTGGTTTGATATGAGGGTATTCCATAAATTAACATTTATATCCAATCGTGATTGTGCTTGTCAGGAGCAGGCAATAGGGAAGTCAGGTCTGGATACACCACGGCAGCACGGTTGATGGTACACGACGCCTGTAGACAGATTAATTAAATTAAAAAGCCCTGCCTCTCAGGAGGAATGAAATTAGGCTCCAGAGCTTTCTGATTCCTTGAGAAGCTTGAGTGCAATGTCTCTTTGACACATCACTGTACTCTATGGCTCTGAGCTTCAGCTCAGAAGTGCAAAGAACAAGTCTCCTCCAGAGTCTCTGCTTAGTTTCTCTGCATGCATGTGAATCTCCTTTATTGGTTAAATGTGTGTTTTGGCAACTTAAGAGAGTGAATTGTACTTGCTGTCAAATACATATGCCTGCATTTCTGTGCTTCCACTCCCTCCAATAAAATAATTACTACAGTCTTGATCACTTTTTACTTCATTTCTGGATGAGAAATAGTGCTGCTTAGGGAAAATAAGCTTTCTGCATTGCATCTCTTTCTTTAATGACTACTGCAACAAAATGAAGAGCTTCTGTGTTGTTTTTCCATGATACAAGCTCAGTCCTAAGTCTAGTTTATAATATACCAAGGAGCCCTTGACTGGGACTTCAGTGTGTGCCATATGTGCAGAACCATTCCTGCCATGACTCTCCCAAATAATCTAGCAGGTATCAGAGGAAGCTCAGTAAACAGCCTGTACCCAGCATCTCAGTGTTTTCACATCATTAGAATTTTCAGCAAAATGCAGCCTTTTTGTTTTGTTTTGTTTTGGGGTTTTATTGTTTGGGTTTTTTTGTTTGTTTTTTTCTTTTTTGTGAAAGATACTGTAAACATTAACTCATGTTTTCAATTATAATTGCCTGGGAAAATAGGTGAACCTTTCTTGTTTCACTGTTTCTTTTTCAGAAAGTGTCTCTGAATCTTCACCGTAAGCCAGACAAAAACACATGGAGGTTCTTTCTAGACCTTTAAGTAGTACTTTCAAGACAAAGAAAAGAGCTATTTGAATGGGCTAAGGTGGTTATAGCATTCCTTATATGTCTCTGTCTCTAATTTCATGGAAAAAAAGACCGCTGTGCAGATGGATATATACCTAGTAGCTTCAAGTGGTAGATGCCACGTGTCTGGAGAAGTTAGGAAGGGATTGTAGATAATGAGGGAAGTGGAGACCTAAGGAATGGAAGACAGTAAAGTATGTTGTTTGTTACAAGATTGTAGGTCTCTGCTTTACACATACAGCATCATGTAGGGACTCTTCTTCAAACTGAATGGTGTCTATATGAGTGCAGTGGCTGTCACTCTGTTTGGCAGGGGTTTATCGCATGGTTTGCTGGTTAGTCTTTCAGCCACTAGCCTAACTACATTCCCTTGTAAAAATAAACCCCCCAAAAAGCTGTTTTGCAGAAGAAAAATACTGCTATTTTGCAGGCTGTCTTGCACTTGACCTTTTTCTATATTGTTTTTTTTTTAATACTTTTTTTTAAATTATTTTTCATTGTTTTTAATTTTGAGTACTTCTGGATTTAAATATTGAAGAGTGATTACTGAAGAAAATCTAAATTTAGGATATGTAAAACATCACAGAAAACTTGAGCCTATAAAGCTCCTCTCGCATACCAGAGATATGAATAATAATTTTATCTCTTTTTTTTTTTTTTCAAAATCCTATAACATCTGTTAGTGTTCCCTAAAATTTGATTGAAAGAACTGATTTATGCTATTTGTACCTGAGATTTGTGTTTCTGTGAATAAGATCACCAGTTCTATGGTAACTGTTTAGCATTCTATTCATGTTCAGGTCCTTTGTTTGTGCAACATTTGGAATGGTCATATTCTTTTCTGAAGGATGTTTTGTGGGAGCAGACAATTCCCTTATATAGTGGAGCACTCACTGAACAAACACTCACTCAATAGATGGTGTTTTTTATGAAATATTGCAATTTATATTACTCTATGGCTGGAACCTCAAAACATAGACCAAAATAATACCGTTTTGGCACTGTATGAACACAGCAAAAACATTTTTTTCCTCCCATAAAGCTTACAAATATGACATAAAAGGTAGCAGACAGGATATCAACAAGAGAAGTGAAAGGAGATAGTGAGAATGTATTGATCAGCATGAGTGATCTCAGCACATGAAAGCTGTGTTAGCTTTTTCTCAGCTGTCACAGAAAAGCAGTCTACTAAGAGGAGATACAAAAAATGATGGTGACTCAGTCAGTGGATGTTTATATAGAGTTTTTCTTAAACCTGCGAACATTATGACAAGGCATGCAGGGATTTGTAATAAGTGGTCAGGCTAATGTATCTGAGAGAATTTTTTTCCCCAGGGTGGTATCATTGGTGAAGATAGCCATCAGGGAGAGCTGCAGCACCCACATCTACTTGAATGGGTCTGCGGGAGAGGGGGTGCACATCTGTAACCTGCATGGCACAGCAAGTGAGAGGCTGCGTGTAAACCTGTGAGGAAGGGGATGTGTGTCTGTCTGTGCCCACGATTAGACCTTTTTGGTATTACTCATGAAAGGATGGTAATAATCCAAAGTTTAAACTTTTTAAGACACTTTGGAAATGTCTTCTTACTGTGTTTTGACTTTTATATGACTGATACTGATCCTGTATCTATAAATCACTAATTGCTTGTTAATTACATATCAATAATAAATCCATAAATCATTTCCATCCTGTTTTGTTTTAAACCATGTGCATTGAGCAGTTTTTCCCTGTGTGAGGTATTAGCTGGGAATAATTCCCTGTGGGAAAAGCAAAGATTGAAAACTGAATGAAAGAGGGTTTTGGCTAGCTCAGGAGGAAGATTTTGGGTGGGGTCTGGTAAGATTGTGTCTAGTAAAACTTAAAAGAAAAGGAAAGTTTGAAGTGCTTAGAAGAGTGTAATATTTGAGGAGGGGATGGTAAAAGAGACAAAGTGCATACTTTGAGGATTGAAAGGGACATCAGATTGAAAAGCAAAGGAGAATAATACTGAAGCAGATGAGAGATGTTAAAAAGGAATTCAGGAGATGCAGCAGGTCTTCAGGGGCAAGTGACTGACTTATAAAATAAGAGTTGGTCAATAGATGATGTCTGAAATAATAGTGAAGGAAAATATGGGATGAGACAGGAGTGAGAAAAAACTCACAAAGAAATCAAGTTTGTTGGGTGTTTTTTTGGGGGTTTGTTGGTTTTTTTTTCCGTTTTTTTTTTAATTTTATTTCTGCTGCTCACTAGTGGGATCCTATTCAGAGAAAGATACAGTAACAGGATTTAAAAAAAAATCCCAACAGCTTCAGATGAGACTTGATGCAATGAAAACTTTATGACTTACACTGGAGAAGTGTATTAATTTGGAAGATAGGCCAACACTGTGGAAAGCTGAACTAGTGACTAGAGTGGCTTGAAGAGCCATATATCATGAATACACGACATTCTGGGTGCCCTGAGGACTGCCTTCTGCCTTGTTTGCTGTATCAGATCTTACTTGTGAAGTGTTCCATATCAAAATTCTTAGAATTCTTGAAGTCTCTACACTTGTTATTAGTTTATTTTAAAGTGTTTTTCATTATCTGTAGTCATTTTCCATTATATGACCTCTTATGGAAAACCATGCTCATACTGCAACATTTTACTGTATAAACCAGTGTTAATAAAAAGGGAAAATGATTAAGTGGGTGGAAGTAGGGAAGGAGAAAGTAAACAGCAGTTGGTCTTCACTAAGAAACGAAAAAGATCTGTTCACCTATTTTCATAGTTTTGGTGTGAAAAAAAGATAAAATTTGTTTCATTCAAATGGTTGTTGCTTTAAGTCCTGAGGTTCAAATGACAGAATAAAGCTATAGACTGAGGTTAATTCACATAAATGTAAGCTTGCAGAAGGTATCTGTGGGAGACACTCTGAAATGGAAGTATTTTGCCCAGTATTATTAGCAACCAAAAGACACTACAAAAGAAAGTGGTTTATGTAACTACTTTAAGAATAACCAGAATACCTCTGAATTGGTAGCAGTGACAAAGTTTTCTTGAAAGACCAACAAGAACTAATGCATATTTGAAGGGAGGACACAAATGTTTTGGTGTAAGGAAAATGCTTTGATAAGTATTTCATATATCTTCAAAAATACTTTCTCTCTTACAGATATTAAATAGGAATCTAACAAATATTAAGACTGTCATTGCCTAGTGTCACAGTTTAGGGGGATGCTCTCTGTTAACCCTCCTCCCTCCCCAAAGGGAAGAGAAAGGGAATAAGAGAAAGAGACTTAGTGATTAGAAAAGGAGACTAGAACAGCTTTAATGAAATTGAAATTAATAATTATAAAGATGGAATATATACAAATATATACAAAACCAGTATTGAACTCAACCCCCCTGGTGGTAGTTTCATCACCATCACCACTGATGCTGTGGAGCAGGCACTGGGAGAGTCCCAGACTGGGCCCCGCAGCAGACGGGAGATGTGTTCAGGAGCTGGATTCTGGTACCGGGTTCAGGAACACGCAGATCGGATCGAAGGCAGAACGGACAGGGTCTTCCTTGGGTGTTCCGAGGGAGGAACCAAAAGAGGACCCGAGCCAAGCCAATCAAAAGCCGGATAAGCCATCCAAGAGGGGAGAAGAGCCCAGAGACCCTTTGGATCCCTTAGCTCTATGCCAAATATGATGTCTATGGGCTGGAATCCCTCATTGGTCAGTTTAGGGTCACTTGTCCTGTCCACTCTTCCCTGCAGGTGCAGCCTTTCACTTTCTGCACCCCCCAACGTGGTACACAAGACCCAGCAGTGACCTTGGTCTGCACACCAATCCCTGGTAGTAACTCTAAACATGAGGTGTTATCACTGCCAGAAGCAGACACTGTCTGTGAGAACAGGCTGCTGACTTCAGACAGTGCAGGGAGTTAGAAGAACTGAGCTGAAAAGTAAAATTACAGAACAGAATTAGTTCTGTTCTCACTCAAACCAGGACACCTAGTGTCACTAAAAACATGTCTGTTATCATGTTACCTCTCTGAATGGAGGCCTAGAAAAGCACTGTCATGTATACACTTCATAAATTCATAAAAAATGTCTTTTTGTACACAAAATCTTTATTTACTGATAGAAATATGTAAAACTGGGGAAAAAAATGACATACAGGTTGTTTCAAACATACCTTCTGCTTTGCATTACAGTTATAAGCATAAGTTAAGAAATACAAGTGCTTTGCAGGGTGAGTATATAGAATATAGAATGTTTTAAATGTCTATGTTTTAGTGTTAAAATACCTAGAAGATACTTCTAAAATAGAAATATAAAAATGCAGAAACACAACTAGTGACCACAGTAAGGTCCCAAGCTGTTGAACTAGTTCCTACAATTGCATGGCCAGCTACTCTGAAAACAAAACAAAACTAAAATTGCCTTTATTGTTACATATTGTCTCTTTTCCAAGAGGGAAGTCTATAGTTCATGGTTTTCTGAAGAATTCTTCCTTCTCTGGTCTTGAAAACTCTCCGCTTGAGGCATTTAGTGGAACATTAATGTCACGGGTTCAGTATTAAAAAGGATGAATTAAGTGTTTGGCAATAGGGATTTAGTGATTTTGGTAGCACTGTAAGGAAGGTAAGATTGAAAGTGAGTTTTTATCAATCAGTACATATGGTGTGTTAAAATGTGATGGACCGACTGGTGTGAGGGAGGATTACACTGAAAGGAAGGAAGTCCCTTTCACTCAGCACTTAATCAACAGGTAAGTTATATGAACCATTATACCTACTGGCTATTAAAATCAACAATCTTACCAGGAGTAGGATTTGTTGAGGCTATGTATTAGAGACAGGTAGAGCTCAGCTTTGCACATTTTGGTCATGTTTTTTCATGGTAGTAAAAAGATACACCTGAGCATACATTTGCCCCCTAAATTCTTTGAAACCCTCTTGTGTCCTTCTGTCCTGACATCCTTCCCAAATTATATACCTTCCTGAGGTAACACAACAGGTGTGGCTTTAAAAGTCCAACATAATGTGGTTGACAGTTGACATCATCAGCTCAAGACTGCCATACAACTTCATAAATCTTCTCAGATTCACACATTGTAAATGTTGAGCTGTGGGACTGGTAAATTTTATGACTGCACATTTCCAGCTCATGAATTCATAACTAGACATTTGCAACTTGCAAATCTTATTTAATAACTGTGACCTTAATGTGTAAAGACTTCATGCACTATAGTGACAGAAGAAAAACAGCCGATTGCTGTGGAATCCAGCCTATTGCATTTGGCTGTAAAAATCTTAGAGCAGAGAAGGTCATTTTATTGCTGAAGTTTCAGTGCAGTTAAAATATTTGTCTGAGGTTTGCATGTAATAAAAATTCACATGGTAGTAGTTTTAAGATGGCTGTTGAGTGTAGGCTTAGGTATAAGCATCAGTATGTTTAGGCTTAGGTATAAATAAACAACACAAACTGTATTGATTATGTTAATATTTATCATGATTACCTGGTAACTATTGCTAACCCATAAGATAAAAATTCCTATGTTCAGCTATTTAAAAATTAAGCCTAAGGATATGATAATAATCTGTTTAGCTATTAGCATAAGATTTATGAAGAAGTCTGTTTAATCAAAACTTGAATCAAGGATTTTTTTCTGTTATTTTGTTGATATGTTACAGTTTCACATATTCATGCAGAACAGTTTATACTGTGATTGAGGTGAGACTAGGTATGGCACTGTATCTAGGAACAGGCTACTTTGGAAGTGTTTATGAGTTATAAAAAGTAAAGAAACAAGAAAAGCATCAGTTGTAAAGAACTTCCTATTCAACATCTTAACCAAACAAGAAAACAAATGAGCAAACAAAAAAATCATCTGAATAAATCACCTTCTTTAAGGATGTTCATAAACATAGACTAATTTTATGCACAGACCTTTGCATTTCTAAGAATCAAGTCAAGAGTTCATACGTCTTTGCCAAAGGATTTACTTTGTGAAAAATTTTCCCTTGTCACCTAGTGTTGAACAAAGCCCAGGCTCTTCCTGAGCTTAGCCGAGGGTGGGCTGAAGGCTCTGCAGTCCCTGGAGCTGGGTTAACAGTAAATGCCTACACACATGGTTTCTGCTGAATATGATTTTTCCTGTCCTTTGATATAAAAAAAAGAAATCTAAACTGACAGCTTGTGGAAAGCAGTGCTAGGAGATAGTAACGCTTATTTAACCCATATTGTTCATAATAAATAAATAAGTAAACAAATTAATAAATAAATAAAGGCAAGGGGAGAATGATGGCATCTTCATACCTTTGTGTTTTTCACGGTACTATTGCATATTTTTAAAGGAGAATGTTAATTATCATAGAATCATAGAATGGCTAGGGCTGGAAGGGACCTCCGAAAGTCACCTAGTGTAGCCCCCCCTGCAGTGAGCAGGGATACCCTCAACTAGATCAGGCTGCTCAGAGCCTTGTCCAACCTCACCTTGAATATCTCCAGGGATGGGGCCTCCACCACCTCCCTGGGTAGCCTGTTCCCCCGTTCAACCACCCCCAATGTAAAGAACCTTTTCCTGATATTCAATCTAAATCTACTCTTCTGTAATTTAAACCCATTACCCCTCATCTTTTCACTACAGGCCCTCGTAAACAGCCCCTCTCCAGCCTTCCTGTAAGCTTCAGGTCCTGGAAGGTTGCTATTTGGTCTCCCCAGAGCCTTCTCTTCTCCAGGACGAACAATCCCAGCTCCCTCAGCCTGTCCTCGTAGGAGAGGTGTTCCAGCCCTCTGATCATCTTTGTGGCCTCCTCTGAACCCACTCCATCAGGTCCGTGTCTTTCTTGTGTTGAGGGCTACAGAGCTGGACACAGCACTATGTGAAATTCCTGTTTTGTACTTCCATCAGTGGAACTCTTTGACTGGGTTTTCAGAGGAAGAAAGAGATAAGCTAAGAAAGCATGATAAGCCACATCTGAATCAAATTCGAGACCTTTCGGGGTTTAGATCATAATGGAATAAAACCTCACTAGTTTCTTGACTGAATAAGACTTTTTTAAGGTTAAGTCTTTCGCATATTAAAGTTAAAATTGCTTTCCGGGAAACAAGCTCTAATATGAAAATGTATGATCACTCCTATCAGTAAGAGGTAATTCCTTCTAATTCTTGTTTCAAATGCTTTAGTTTGACAGGTTTTCAGATATATAATATTAATAAGCAAAGTATTTTGATTTTGAAGTGTATTTTTGTTAGACAGCAAAATAAAATTTCAATATGGCTATGATTTATGAGAGAAAAAATGGCAAATGCTTAAGAGTGTTAAAATGTTTTTACTTTTGTTTATGCAAACACTGGATTATGTTTTAAAGATAACTGCTACTATTGTTGGGCAACACTTGAAATTCTTGGATTTCTCATTCTTTTCCTGGACAAAAGGGATAAAAATATCAGTTGCACACTGAGGTGAATTTCAGTGTATTTTTAGATGGGTTGTTTACTGCTATAGGTTTTCTTTGGCCTATACAATGCTTGTCATAAATTGATGCAATTGTAGTGTATTGTACTCACCATCAGAGTTCCCCCAGTTTCACAGTAGAGATTGGATTTAGACATGAAAATAATCTTGGAATGAAGTGAATTCTTCTGAGACAATTAAAAGAAAGAAAGAGTTTGTGTCAAGAATTCTGCTTGTCATTTTGTGTTAATACAGTATTGCTTGGTTTTGAATGAATTAGTTTAAAGGAAAAAAATCATTCCATATTTATAGAATAGTGTCTAAAACTTTGTTGCCATCTAACTCACTTAAAAGAATGCCTGAGAAATAAGCCTCTTAAAAGAAAACATTTTCTCTAGGCTACCCTAAAACATACTGAATAATTCATGGAAGCCATTGAAATAAATGCAATAAAGAATGAAGCAGTTAAATAAATACACTTTGAGCTCTGAGTTTATATATTTAACTATTTATTCTATGTGCAAGATTTGGTCAACAGTGAGACAGGGAAGTAATATTTGGGGAAAATGTACTTAGAGGATTATTTTTTATATATATTAATTTAAAATAGACTAAGCAATTGAGGATAGAGTCCTTGAATGGTCAGTGAAAATTTTAGAAGACTAACTTGTTGACTGAAAGTATTTTAAGGAAATTATAACATGGTTTTGATGGTCTTGCTCCTGGTGCTGGGTCTCAGGCCCCTTTGTTGCACATGGATTGCCACTCCCAAGTTCTGCACCCTGGTCAGCCAGAACAGGGCTAACCATGACATAGAAAATCAAGAAACAACTGACATTCTGCAGTTTTGGCTATCGCTCCCTTCTGTGGTCTGTGGATGAAACGGTGCAGTTGTGGCTTTACCCAGCTGCCTTTTAGGAGCCTAACTGAAGTAAACAAGAGTCCCATGAAAGTCTGTTGGAAAAGAAGGCAGAATGGCCTCTAACACTTTTATGTGAAGCACAACCACATGTAATTGAGAATAAATGTCTGCCCATCTGTATGTCTGTTATCATAGAAGTTCTGGCCATAAGGATTGCTAAGCAATTTCCAAAATGAAATAACTAGCAGGCAACATTGAAACAAATCTGAACAAAACTAAACTCCTTTTGAGGAGTAAATAATTTTTTAATTTGAATCTCGGACATAATTTTGTAGAGTATTAGCTATTTATGATATATTTCTTGCTTTGATTGAGAAAAGATATGATTCTCAACAGCTGTCTTTCATATTCCCAGTAATAATTCTACATATGCTGCAATAGGTAAACAAAAAATCCATAAACAAACCTAACCCAACACCTTCCCTCTCACCCCCAGCCAGAATCTAGCTATATGAATATTATTGTGCATACAAAAAATGTACAAGATTCCATAATTCTTTTATCATTCTCATATTTTTCTCAGTTTCATATTTTAAGGAAAACAATAGTCAAACAAAAACAGAAAAAAAATAACCCGCAATGTTTAATTTTATTTCCAAAATAGATGAAGTTAAGCTGCTGGATTTTGTCAGAGTAGAAGGAAATGCCAAATTATCCTTGAAACTGTAATAATATCTTTTTTTGACCTGTTCCAGAGTTAATTTTAATGCTAGCGTATTTATCTCTGGGAAATATTCAGAAATACTAAAGTCACCTTTTTTATTGTTTTTTTAAAAATTCTTCTTATTTACTGATTCAGTGATTTATGAATGTAGTGGTATTATGTCACTACATGGAAAAATATATTCAATATAAAAAAATTGCTTTTTTGATTTGTGTTACAAGGTGTTTTTAATAAAACGAGATTCTTGAGATGAGACATGTTAGTCCTGTGAAAAAAGGAAGACTTAACACTACAATAAACCTAAGTTTAAAAGCAAATGTTCCAAATGAAAGCACTGAAAAATAGTTAGGATGGTGTCACATATATGGATGCTTTCAAGTTTTGTAGTTTTTTCTCTAAACAGTGCAAATCATCTGTACTTATTTTGCAGTAGGTATCCCTTAATTTAAACCAATGGAAGTATGTCCTGTTGACATACATTGTAAAAATAATAATAGATAATAATAGTCCAATAGCCCTTTTTTTTTTTTACTTTCAGTGTTCAGAACTTACAATTGGAGAGCAACACATTGGTCAAAATGCTCAGTGTATTGAGGAGTTGAACATGCACATCATAACATTATTTTCAAATTCCTCTATTCAATGCCAGGCAGAACATGTGCTACTTTTAAAAATGAGCATAGTTTCCCCATGCAAGATCTGCAGCTAAAATATATACCTATCTTATTGTTCTGAACAGCATATATATATAAGCCAGAGCTTTCTGTTGTAAGAACAACTGCTCAGTGGAACTGGAGATGAGCTCATAGCCTTCTTGCCTCTCTCTTAGACTGCAATAAAATAAAATAAAATAAAATAAAATAAAATAAAATAAAATATAATATTAAAACGTGAAAATACCCAAGTGGGAATGGTTGTACAGTTCTCATCACACACAGAGGCAGACATTATAGGAAATGGGCCAGTTTAGCACTATGCAAACCATTAGATTTGGATATTTAACAGTTTCTGATCCACCTGCTGTGAAAAGAAGGCTTGAAGACAGATACAGGCACAATGAGGGACTTCACCTGCTCTTGATATCCCTGGAAACATTCCTCTCTCTCGATCTCTAACATTTGCAGACACTTAGGTTTTCACAAGTGATTTTCTATGATATGGTTCTGTGATAATACATGGTAAATATGGACAAAGAATTAGTCTAACACAAATTTTGCCAAAATCAGTCTTCAGTATAGGAGGCTTAATGTGAGGTAATGGTCCCTGAGAGCATGAAGTTTGGGAATGGTGACCAAAGTAAAAGATGGAGCAAAGTCATTTGACCAAGAGTTTTTCAGATGATGTAGGAATAATTTCCTAAGTGTCACTATTTTTTCTATGATGATAAAAATCTTCCAGTGTCTCAAAACTTTTATTAGGAGTACTGAAGAGAGATGATCCATAAGAATATTTTAATGTACTGCTTCTCTATAATTTCTTCTTTCATTTCCATGAGGAAAAAATTCTGCTTCATTATAAGAGTTCACAGTGTTAGTTTTATCGTTTGTTGGATGCATCAGAGACTAACTGTGAATATTGCTGGCAAATCACAGATTTCACGAGTGGTGAACAGCATCCAGAGCACATTTAGCATAGCTTTGAGTGTTACTTCTTGAGTTTCATTATCTTTTACACAAAATATACTAACTCAGTCCAGTTTTGCTGCTTTCCTTCTTCCTGGAATTTCTCTATGGCCTCAAAAAACGTGCAAATGTTAACTGGAAAAGAACATTTATAGTATTTGATTTTTCTGCTTTATACTTCCAAATCCACTGCAGAGAAGGTTTTATGTAACTTCACCCAGACATTCTCAACTTTGTACCTTGATCTTTTCTAACTGTAGCTATTAAGCAGTACAATAATTTTTTTTTCCTCTCCATTGACTTAACATGTAATCCTTATTTCCGCTAAATAAAAGGACAATGCCATAGGTGCCACAGTAAGGTTCATTGTCATTTAGGCATCTAGGTTTTTTTGTTTCTTTATGATTAAAATCATTTTACTATATTGTTAGTACAAATCAAGGGTTTGTTAGAGTTTTTATCTGGAGATAAATAACTTACTAAAAAAATTTAGTTCAGAAATATATTAAAGAATATGAAGACTATATATTTTAAATTATTGTCTCTTTAATTGTCTTTTAGGTCCCAATACAGTTCTTGAAATAATAATAGGTAGCATTCATTTGTTTTGCTTAGCATGTAAATCATGCTTTTTATTTACAGGTACCATATCTGGCTTGTATCTTTGTCCCAGAATGAATATCACTCATGGCAATAAAATAATTCTTTACAGCACAATTCCAAATTCTTTAATGAATGACACATGATATAGCTTCTTGAAAATTATAGCTCCTTTATTTTAAGACAGAGCTAAAAGGTTTTTTTCTGATAATAGATTTAGCTTTCTGAAAACAGTACACACAAAAAAAACCACCAAGAAAATTATTCAATGGGTAAGATTATGTCTGTAATAACACCTGACAGCTGGTTTTATTTGGAAAGGTTATTCTGACTATTACAATGAAAGTCAGGATTAAGAGGAGAATTTCCAGAGAGGTGAATTTAATCTGTTTTATACAAATTACTGCTCTTGTGGTTTAGACAGTTACCTCAGTAAGTGTAAATATCTCACTACCATCCTTACTTTTTCTAGTGGCCTGAAATTTTCTAAAGATGGTGCCACACCAAAAATCAAGTAAGAATTTTCTTCTAAGTGCACCTAAGAGTTTTTGTGGTGGGAAAACACCTATTTATTCATCTTCTAGTATCCAAAGTTCCCTTTAGATCAGATGACTGAAGTTGTCATGTACTGTCTGAAAGTAGCTGTTCGAGTGTATGAACTCTACATCAGACATACGGTCTGTAACCCACCACATCCCTCACATTACCCTGTTTTCTGATCAGCCAGAATTAGTTCTGGTACCTGGCTTCAAGTAGGGAAGCAGCATAGCATGGAGATTGGTTTGTTTGCTTGTATATAAACACTTACTCCATCTATTTTCAGAAAGCAATATATCAAAATGTACAGATGGCCAGTTGAACTCTTAATCCTTTAGAGACCTTTTCTGTGTATACATATACTGGTACTGTAAACATACGGTAACTGTAGAAAGAAAGAAATTGATCGTTATCTCTCCCTCTGTAACATGGATTATACATTTGCCTTTATTAGATTTGTCAAGACTTCACTGGTTTTATTGTTGCATTTTCAGGGTGGTGAATTTTGAAATAGCTGAACTGACTACAGCAGTACTTTGAAACTCTGGAGGTTATAATGAGGTTAATTAAAATGTTCCCACTTCAGAAATTTAATTGTACAAATCTCTAGATTGTGAGATAATTTAGTTATGACTTTTTTTTTTTTTTAATTGCCATAACCATTTATAGGTTTTTGTCACCTTTACTGCTATATATTAATTCTTTGAATCTAAATACTTTGTACTAGCAGGAAAGGAGAAGGCATAGTTTTATTGTGGTGCAGTTCTCAGTATTCCTCCCTGCCCCAGCTCATGTTTCCCTCTAGTTCCCCAGTCTTATGCAGTGTCCACAGATTATGAGTCCTTAGGTATTGAACTTCTGCCATTCAGGTGCATAAACTTATGATGTACATAAAGAGGGTCATTATTCATTTTGGAGGGATTGAAGAGGGTGCCTAGCTGCTTTTGTTATTTTTTGGCAATGTGTGCAACATTTCTCATATACATATACTATTTCTGAAAAATATTCCATTGTGGCAAATGATGGACTCCAGTTTGAGCCAGAGATGGATATATTCTGTAAATATAACTGACTTTTCTGGGAAATCTCTGAAAGTGTCTGACAATAATTAGAGAATTATCTTTTCCATGGAACACTAGAGCTAAACTGAATAATTGTATGTTTGGGATATGATGCCCAAATTTTGTAAGACTCTGGGGTAGGGACAGACAAAAGAATGTTTCTGGGGAGGAAAACCATGACTCAGGGCATTTGCAAGGGCTTTCATCAGATGGAAGAAGAAAAGATATATACCTGAGAGAAGAAAGAAAAGGATTTTAGACAAATACAGATGTACATAAGGGAAAAAACCCCACGAAACAAAAGACCAAACCAGCAAGAAACTAATATCCCTCTAGAAAAGGGGAAATTTTCATGATGATGAGATTTTCCTCCTCTGTTTAGCTTGAAAAAGGCAAGAAACTAGATGTCCAGGTATTGAGTGCTTTGTCAATTATGTGATTTATTTGGTTGTTACTTAAAACAGCAGAAATAAAGATTGAGAAGATGATAGGAGTAGTATGATTTCTGACAGTGCAGTTAGACACAAGAACAGCAGATTTTGGCTTGAAAACACTATGATCCTTGACCAGAAACTGACATTTTCATGTTTTCTGAGGAAAATTTGGCTTCAGTCACTCTTCACTGATTTCTCTGGACTTTTTCTTAAAATCCTGTTTCTGAGATTTTGTTTTTAAGTACTCTTTCCTGAAGTAGTAGAACTTGAGGAAATGCAAAGAAATCACACTGTGGTTTTCAAACTGTATTCATCTTTCCCCCTCCCTTTGGACTTTGAGGAAGGTTTGCTGGTACATACTTTTTGAATGTGATTAACCTGTAAAACAGTACTGGGATCAAAGTTTTGTGAATCCAATAGATTTTTTTTTTTTTTTTTTTACTCCTCTAATTCTGCTCAGATGTGTTCATTTGACGAAAGTTCAAAATCAGCAACATTTTAACATATCCATTTTCACATGGAACATTTTATCTAATGATCTTCATAAATATTAATTTCTCAAACATCTCAAAATTCATATGAAATATACATTATGCTACCCAGATGCTGCTGGTTTTATGCACTTATGTCATAAAAATCTAGTAAAGAGCATCTTTATGGGAAGAGACGTGACAGATTAACATGGCATTATGCAGTTGTTAGGAAGGAAAGATAACTGTTACAGTACCTATTGTATTCTATACCTAAAAGCTTTATTTCCTGTGTGGGAATACGAGATGAGAAGTGATTTCTAGTACATTTGTAGACATTACAGCAAAGGAACAGTCACTTTCTATTTGGAAACCTACTGCTGACCATATCATCTGTCAGCATAGGATGTGCAAAGGGAAATCCATATTAAAAAATCATTAATGTCAAGACATGGATAAATTAAACCACTGTACAGCGTCACACTCTTCCCAGAGTCTTGCAGCAAATCAGTGATAAGAACAGGGCATTAGAACAGGACTTATAAAAAGACATTCTGTTTTTTGGGTTTTTTAATCCAGAATTTCAGAAAATGCAAAAATAGCCACAGGTTTCCTCCTATTTTGTTTCTGTCCCTGAATCTTCTAATGACAAATGTGTCTATCAGACTTTCAAACCAAAGCTAATGCAAATCAGTATTTTGATATATGAGGAAAATCTAATAGCCAGAGGTGTCAATTATTTTATTAAAACTGTATAATGTGAGTTGCAGTTACTATATGTTGTTAAAAGAATGCAAAGCCTGGGAGATATCTTTGTTTCCTTTCTTGTTTTCTAGACCAAGAAGTTGCACAACTGTCCAATTGTTCTATTAGTAACCATATGACAACAGCAGTGGGAAATGCTGCTAGTACAGTTGCATTGGTGTAATAATGTGGGTCACATCATTTACATAATGAAGTCCTCCAGATGCATTAGTAAAAGGTATACTGATAATTCCTGTATTGATCTCTTGGAAGATCTGGACTCTAGCGCTTGATCTAACTATACGTGTGCACAAATAATGAATAAGTAATACTAGATCCTATGTTTAAGTAATGACAGATTGGGAACTCTCTGAAGTTAGAGAATTCACATTTGGAGATACTACTACTACTAAATTCATACCAGCAAGAGGTGTTCATCATTCACTGTAGCTACAAAGTTGATCTGAAAGGAAAATGTTAGCTTTATATTGTCAAAACAAATCGTTAACAGGAAATTTCTGATTAATAAACTTATCAGTAGTAGAATCCTAAAGAAATTATATGATGGATTATATAAAATGAGTTCTAAAGATTCAACCTCAGGAAAAAAAAAACCAACAAAAACACAAAACCAAACAACCAACCCTCCCCCCCAAAAAAATCTCCAAACACAACAACCCAAACCACAGACCTGGCTTTCATTTGTTTTTTTCCCCTTTCCCAGACAGCACTCTTCTAGGACACAGTGTTTTCTTTGGAATTAAATCTATAAGCTATATGGCAGTATTAGGAGGGATGAACATTTATGAAGCAGGTGTGAAAATGAACTTAGGTCCTCTGACTTCAATTGACCATCTGTTTCTTCAGTAAGTGTAGAAAAAATTGTGCAAGAATCCTCTGTGGATCAGTGGTGGAGGGAGACTAGAAAATAATTTTGCATGTGAATTCTTCACACTTTTTTTAATTAAAAGAAAAAACCAGGTAATAATTAAAATGAAATGCCAACAAACTGACATTATTCTATTCCTGTATCTAGTTACCTATATTCAGCCTTCTTTTTAACATGAACAAGCAGTGAGGCTCTTTTCCATCAATAAAATTTTGATTCCATAAAGAGATGAGAGCAGTGTTTATCTGCTTACTTCTTAATTATTCTTTATTATCAAAATACTTCACTTTTAATAACTTGCTCTCCTTTGTAATTAGTTTATCTCTTGGATTACACTGGAATTTTCCTTTGAGGATTTATTTTTATTTAATTTTCTTGTATAATTAAAGATGTCTATGTTGTATTACACAATTTCAGTCTTTACTGTAGTTAGCTGGTGCCTGGTGTGTGGGAATGGTAAGAGATGAGAAAGTTTTAGTCGCATTTTTGTGATTTCAATTTGAAATTCCAACTTATTCATTTTATTTAGTGTTTATTATCATGTCAGAAATATATCCCTGTGTATTTTATAAAATATTATTTTTATTATTGATTCTCTCTGTCTTCTAAACAAAAAGGCAGTAAATGGGAAGACATTTTTTGAGAAGTACAAAAAATAAAGGCAGTAATTTGTCATAGTAAATACAACAGAGAACTATATTTTCCAGAAACATATGACAGGCACAGCTCATACCTTGAAAAATATGCAGTGAAATCTGCTAGATAAAAAAACCACCAATTTATTTTGCTCTTTTGTGTAAGTTTATCATAAATTAGTTCTGTATTGGTTAATTAAAGAAATTTTCAGGCCACTTTTAACTAAATGACAGAAACAATATGTACCATTTGATTTTCTTAGAGGTCATATTCAGCATTTATCTAAAAATATGATTTTAAATCTAAAATTATGACAAAGGTTGTAGTGTTACTATAGTAGTGATAATATTTTAGAATCCTTCATTTTAAGTAGAGAAGGCCTTACTTGAGTACAGTATTTGCTTAACTGAATACTTTTGATTGAACAAACGTCAAAATATTGAAATGCTTGAGAAAGGGAAAAATGAGTTGAAATCGTCAGTACCAATATGAGATGGCCTTAAATTGATGGGCTTGTGGTGTATATCAGTTCTTGCATATTTATTTTTTTATTTGAATGTGGCATCTCTTACCAGAAACAGTACGCTAATGTAGTAATATGGCACAGTATCTTATATGTGCAAAGTGCGATGGTGGAAATTTTTTTTTATATCTCAGTTAGGAGATGTTAACATCCCAGTTACTATTTTATTTGTGTTCTTAATATAGATGAGACTTTCATTTCACTAGAGTTGTTTCATTAATATTGAAGTACGCTACTGTGACAGTACAAAAAATTCTCAACCTAACAGAAAACAAAACAAAAACCATAGAGAAAAAAGAGTTTTACTGCCTCAGATAATGTGAATTCATGTTTGTCATAAATACCAAACAAAACAAATAAGGAAAGTAGCCCCTCCAGCCTGCAAATGCCAGGAGTATCTATTTTTCTAGAAAGAATCTTCCCTAAAGCAGATTCAGTTGGAACCATTTTAGAGACATTATTGAGAATTACTGTCATGAAATCTAAATTTTAATTACCAGGATTGTTAATTTTGTTTCACATGTTCATAGGTTTCACAGTTATATGAGACATGTCCAGATCAAAATGAATGTCGGTCTTACTTGCACTCACATGGTGAAATAACTTCTGAGAGTACAACACAAAATAAGATTAGGTGTTTTGCTATTGGACTAACAGAATATATTTAGGAAATCTACAAAACTTGCAAGATTGCATTCGATTTCTGATGAATCCAGAGATGTACATGTACTATCATCACTAAAGCTGAAAATCATGGATCATATAAATTCTATTTTTTTTCTCCCAGATATGCAACATTAATGTTGACTGAAATGAGATGACATGAAATAGATGCCATGAAAGACATAGTTCTAGGAGGTCCCGCTAAACTGATTTACCTATAGTTTAAACGTGAATGTTCACAGGGAAAAAAAAAAAAAAAAAAAAAAAAAGAGATATTCTAGTTTCATCTACAAATATAGCTGAGTGCACTGTATTTGTTGTTGTGTTTGGTTTTTTTTAGTAGGATGGAAGACCACAGTTTTCTTTATTTAAACATTATGTGTTGCATCATTTATGGCTCCTATTCCACAATTACACAAGTATATGCAAAAAATAAATATGAAGGAAATAAGTAAAAGCAAAGGCCTGATTTATTTATACCTTTTGGGCCATTTAGACTCCAATACTTCTCATGTCTGCAGACTGTTTTAGTAATGGCATATCTGATTTTTAAAGCAGAGTCTTAATTTCTCTCCCTATCATTTATCTGTAGCTATTTCTATAAATCTTGAGGCATCTGTGACTGGTCAGACTAATCACTGCTATCCTAGAGATAGCATTTTTTTTAGGATTGTGAGGAGGTTTGACTATGTTAAAATATCTAAGAGATATTGCTACTTTCTGTTTTTAGCATTTCATAGAAAGAACAATTACAAAATAGAAAAAAAAAAAAAAAAGCATTAATATTTTAATTTCTGTGGTATTATTGCCTCTATTTTAGATATAATAGACACCCATTTAACTTTATTCCCATATCCAAATTTGCATCAACATCAACACCAGCATTTTTTTTTCCTGTAATGAAATGTGCAGAAGACTTAAACTTATTACAGCTTATTTTGCTATATACAAAGTAGGCTCACGTGCTTGACTTGCAGCTGAGATTAGGGCTCAAAGTGATGAGGATAATTATAGCACCTCTGGCTCAGGAAACATGACACTTGCAAGTTGTGGCTCACTGGAGGAAAAGTGCTCTTCTTTTTCTGCCTGTCACAGGCCTCTCCCACAAATGGGATACTAGGTAAGATGAATCAGTTTCTGAGCCAATAACATCATCCATACTTACATATTCAATACACATAACGTTTGGGTACTTAGTAGCACTCTCTTAGGACAATTTGAGTATAATGATACAAAGTGTTTACACCAATGCACTTATTATGCAATGAGCTTGGTGTGAAAGGGTTGTAAAAAGTTAGTATCAGATCTTTCTGCTTTAATCAATGGACACAGGTAATGCAGTTTCAGTCTCTGTGTTGAAGGTGTGCATCTGGAACATTTACAGAGATGGATCTTTAGGCTTTTGGTGGAGAGAAGCAGTGGGAGAAACACACCTAAACAACAACCTTGACATACATAGTTTTTCTGTTAGAAGTGAGGTTACAATATCAGTGTCTTTAGAACATAAGGATCTCCAGCTCAAGGGTTTCAGTCCCTCAGCAGAAACATTTAATAATACTTTAAAGCTGCATCTTGTTAAATTTATTTTTTTTTGTCCATTACTATTCAAATACAGGATCTGTCCCAAAATCTGTGACATTGCTTTTCTTTTATCTGTGTTTCACACTGGCTGTAGATTTGTGGGTTCTTAAGGGAAGGCTTTGCCCCATGTATATAGCCATCTGGTTCTCATTTATATTTCCTCCTGCAAAACGTAGCCTGATTACATATTGATTAGATCTTGCAGAAGTCTTTCTATTTCATGCTTTTACAAAAAGCATTTTTGAAGCGCTCCCTTGAGCCGGGGTTTGGACCAGAAGACATCCAGATTTCCCCTCCAACATCAGCCATTCTCTGAATCTGAAAAAGAACAGGAAAGAAATATGACATGCAAGGATTTTTCTGTTGTGCCACAAATATGCAGTCATACACTTGACCTCAATCTACACTAAATGAGCAGCTTGTGTAAATTCCAAGCGAGTTCAAGTCTTTTTTTTACATCTACAATGATATTGTTTGTTTCTTCCAACCTAAAGCATTGTGGCTAAGGTTCAGCTTCCTAGAAAAAATGCTTTTGTGCAACCCAGAATGAGCTGCAGCACTTCTGTTTCTATTAATATTCTAAACATATTAAAACCAGTGGGGCTGATGAAAGAATGTTAATTAAAGTTTTCACCTTTTGCTACATAGCACACATTTCCTGTACACAGTGATGATGGGGATATGAAGATCTAAAACAATGGACAAAGATTATTAATATTCATTTCTGAAGGAAGTAAGAATATAAGAATAAGAACACGGGGGGTTGGACTGGGTGATCTTTCGAGGTCCCTTCCAACCCGTAATATTCTGTGATTCTGTGATATTGCTGAGAATTAATGGCCAAAGCCACTGTTTTTCAACAAAGAAAAGGTAGTAGTGATGATATAAAATGATGTAGGAACTAGAAATATAACATCAACCTTTTCTGATTAAAAACTCTTATTTGATAGTCTCTACGTACACTTCTGGATAAGACTTTACACAATATTGAATACAGAAGAAAAACATAGTAAGAGGAGGAATTCTAATAATCCTTAATTCTGCTTCTCAACTTCAACATGTCTTTTCTTCTGCTTTTTTTTTTCCTGGATTTTTCTAAGCTCATATCCCTTCCAATCCTTCAGATATATTCTTAAAGTTGTCTCACTGCTTCTAGAAGATGAGCAAAAATATTTTCTCACCTCTCATAGTAGATCCTTTTCTTTTAATTTGTGTTCATAGTAGACAGATTTACCCTCAGTCATGCCTTTCTTTTCCTACATTCATGTGTAACCACTTTTTTTCATATTTCTTCTATATTTCTGAAATACCTTCGTACAAAATATATGGCTATTCTATTTCTCAAGAGCTACCGTAATATTTTCCTTTTCAGTCTGACTTCCAGTCAAGCTTTTTCCTTGTTCCTGTGCATAGACCATGCAAGGTGGGGAAAAAGTGACATGTACATAAAACACTGCTAATGTACATGTGATACAGACAACAGTGACAACACCACCTGCCCATTGCTCATGTGTGTTGAACAGAATGAGGTGCAAGGGCTGTTTTTCTACCTGTGAAGTTTGTAATACAACCCGGGGCTCTTCTATTCTCAAGGTAACTTCAGAAAGTTAGATGTTTCAGTTGAACCACTTTATTAATCTGTGTATCTCCATTTCCAGTTTAAAGTAAACTGCACAGCTGCATTGTAGCTACACCTGAACACTTATATTTGACTAATCATATCCTTGAGAGAGCAAGCTAGTCTGCATTTGAAATGCTCAGGAAATATAATGTCCACCACTTTTTCTTGGTAACATTCAAGTAGATTTTAGAGAGTATGTTTTACTTACATCTGTTTATGAAAAGGAAGACTGAAACATGATTGTGAACTTCTGAAACAGCTGATTCACCATTAAAAAAACAAAAGAAAAAAAAGTGTTTTTCTCTTCAGCAGATATGCACTATTCTCTGTCTTGTGATTTCCAGTTCAAAATGTTACCTTTTTGTGCTGGGCTGCACTAACATACATCCACAAACCCAGAGGTACTGGCATGCACTCATAGCTGTGGCATGAGGGAATCTGCCCAAGCCAGTCTTACCTTCTCCACAGACCTAACTAATCTGAGTGTGTGCCCATGTAACACATCATACTACTTGCCTATTATATTGCATTCTGTTTTAATTTCTGCTTGCAAAGACATTTGTGCACTTGACAACAAATAATCTGTAAATTTATTGTTGTTAAAATAAAAAAAAAAGGAGAAGACTGAAAGATTGACGTTTTTAAGTCTCTGACTGTAGGTGTTTCCACCTTTCAGGTAATTTTTGTGAGTATACTCTATATGGTGCCTCATTGTTATTTTAGGTATATGGCAAGCCCAATGAAATATAGCTGTTCCAGACTGATCCCAGTAAAGATGCAGAAGAAGGTAACATAATTTTTCTTCTCATATCAAATCATGAAATGTCATCTGTAACACATATAAATCCTGCAAGGTTTGATCCAGCTGCAGACAACAGCACCAGTTGGTGTGGGTACCACATGTCCTCCCATGATCTGTTATGATGCCAGCTCCTCTGCAACGCTATGACCTGTTCTAACAAGGAATGGGACAATACTCCCTGCTGGGATTTGTTCCATTTGGAGACACCGCTATATTATTGCTCATTTATAATCTTTTCCCTGCCATATCACATGCTTTGTTGACTTACATTATGCTAATTGACATTTTCTCATCTTTTGCAGTAACTACACCTTAAAATTATTGGAGCAATGCCTTAATGCTCAGGAGTATTTGAAACAGTAAGTCAGCATTAAAGGCTGTTCATTTTTGTTTTGTTTTGTTTTTATATTAATATTTGAGTGAAGTGCAAAATCTGATTAATGAAAAGAAGAAAGGCTTTGGGTTAATATATATGATCTGTCTGAAGTCACACAGATGGTCAGTGGTAGTTTCCATCCTGTACTCACGGCCAAGTACTGTTTTTCAGGAAGAAAAAAAAAAAAAAAAAAAAAAGAAGAAGAACTGGTTTGTATTTCAGTCAACCAGCTTGAAGTCTGCCCAAAGGACAACCAGCAGTTTAGAACAGATTAAACTGCCTGCCCTGGCAATAGTTGATTTTTGGATATTTCTCTTTACTTATAGAGGTACATACATAATTTTGTCCTGCAATTGTACATCTAACTTTTGGCTGGTTGTTCCCTTGAATCTTTTCCAAAGCTGTCTCTAGGGAGTTACAAAAAACTAGTATACTTGACTAAGGGAAAAATATATCTATACGTAGTCTGACCATAGAGATAGAGAGGGAAAGGATTTGGTTTAAAACTAGTCTGTTCAGAGCACAGAAAACCTCCTTAGGCAGTCTAATGGTATTATCTCCTCCGCGGGGTCCACACCCAGAACCTTCTGTTGCGAAATGTATTTCAAGCCTGAAAGAGAGAATTCCAATTTTTGCTGAATAGCTTTTCTCTCTATACCTCCCCCCAGAATGTGCTATCAGATAACTGTCTTTGCCTCCTCTCGTGCCGAAAATAATTCTTTTTTAATAGAGGAGAGACATCAAGATCAGGGCCAAAGTGAATGATTGTCATCAAATGGCTCCAGAGATGAGACAAAATTGCAACAGTTCAGATGATCTAATTTTTAGCTCAAATGCCTTTGTTTCATCTAAGTCACATATGTTATATTTAACCTGGAAATCAGGGATTTCAGAGGAACTATGTGAGAAAAGTCATTAAGGATTATGAAATGCTCAAGTGTAATGAAAAGTTATAAATGCATCTAAGGTATTCAGGAGAAATGTTGGAGTTTTGAGTTTTCATTTTAATGCTAGGAGTACTTAATATTTCCTCTGGAATTTTAGGCCTATCAATTATTTAGGGCTTTGATGTTTCTATTTCAAAAATGAAATAATTGTCATTATTTTCAATTTTTTTATGCTTTGAAAATTGCATTGAACTCATTAAATAGAAAATAATACTAATAAATACAGTACTCATTTAACTGTCTCTTCAGAGTAGATATGTATATACTGGATGTTCTGAAGGAATAAAACTATTAGATGAATGTGCATTGAACACCCAGTGCTGTAGATGACAAGATGGACCAAAGCACCTGTCATGAAAATAAGGTTCCCTGCAGTTGCGGAGACATGTAAACCTGAAACTGCAGGTTTGGAGTGTTGTTAAAGCAACATTTTGATCCAAATGAGCATTTGACTGCAATCCTAGACAATTCCCTGCCCTTACTGCCATTTTTTAAAAGGTTTATCTTTCTGAAAGAAAAATTGCAGAACATCAGGGAAAATGACAGGAAAAATGTGAGTCCTTATATTCCACAACATTTACAAAGAAGAAAAATTTTGTCATGAAGTCTGCAAAACACTGTGGGTAGAAATCAAATATAAAAAGATTAATCTCAGAGCATTTTTAATATTTTATAAAGAAATATAATTTGTATTCTGGCACATAATGCTATCTATATCATTAGAGCAAAACTACACACCACATGAATGTTTATTAAAAAAATAATATCAGAAAACAGAGTGATTATTCATAACAGGATGCAATATATCTAGTTATCTCATCATCTAGGAAAAGCTTCCACATTTTCACCAATAGAAAAATCTTTCTTAGAATGAGACAATAAAAAGCTCTCATGTTATCATCATCATCATGAAGTCCTTAAATAACCTTAATTTTGCAGGAAACAAAAGAGAAAATTGTGAAACCTTGGTAAGGACAGTTCAGGATGACACAATCTTTCTGTGTAACATTCAACTCTTGACAGGGCCTGGATCATAATAAATCAATGGGGACAAATAATTTCCTCGTACTTCTGTGGATCACAAATGTGCAGGGGACAGGTAGTTGAATGGCACCCCTCCTTCAAAGATTATGAGTGGTTTTTCTGCTTGCTTGGTTTTGCTGTTACTATGTGGGATCAGGTTGTCATTCTGGATGGAGCTGGTTTCTAGCTCTCAGGAGGAGGGGCAAAAAGTGAACTTCTAACCTTATACAGAGTCACTTATACTAAGAGTAACGCTGGCAGTTTTGGTTAGTGCAGGCTGATATCATGTGTTCATGATACAAACTCGGTGTCTCACTTTACCAAGACTGCTTTGACAGCAATGGTAATGAAGATGTGGGTCTTGGCATATAAACCTCTATGCTTATCATTGTCTCAGGGTGTATCACACAATGTTTTGTCAATAAATTTATATATGATTTTGAAATAGTCTATCACTGTAATTACCTCTGTGTTTGTATAATTCCCAGAATGACTAGAGCCCAATTCTCAGCAAGATGTGGGACTTAACACAATATAAATAATAAATGCCTATCAGAAAGATCATAGTGCTAAGTTCAAACCAAAAAAAAGGGCTTCTCTTTTCTATGAATAGTTTTCCATTTCCTGGTTTTTTTTTCAGAGAAGATACTAAGCTTATATTTTAGTCTGGCTAAAGGATTCAAACTGATTTAGAAGAGATTTGCTTTAACGCAAGCAGACAGTGTCTATATTATGAGTTCCGTATTTTTTTTCCAGCTCTTTTCCTGCACAGCACATACTCATCAATCATATTGGGAAGCTGACTTATATTCTCCACACTTTACCACTAACTGGATTATAGAGCTGAAAATCTTACTCAAAGTTTAAAATGTGATAAAAGTAATCAAATTGTTCTAGTCAAATTCTAACTGTGGTGAATAGATGGCACTAATTACCTTTTCTTATTATGCTACAAATGTAGTTTACTCCATCTTTATTCATGAAGTAGTATCATATAGCCCACCAAGGGGACTGCAGCAGTATGTAATATTGGCATATTTGTTTTCTCATACTTATTTTTCCTCTTCATCAGTATTCTAGAGGTGTGGTTTTAGACTGAAATTTATTGCTATGTGGGACTTTCTCATGTCTTGGTATAATTGCCACACCCTGCAGATTTCTGAAGTTAAATTTATAGAAAAGAACTCAAAGAACTCCAATAATAAAATTGAGTGGTAGATTTACGGGGGGCCATTAGCTATCCTTTTTTCCTTTATGTATCATTTTTAGAAAAGTGCAAGTGTACACAAGTAACATTCATAATGTGGAGGTCATTGATCTGAATTTGGGTTTAGGGTGTCATTGTGAAATGATATGAACATCAATAAGATTATGTTGGCTTTACATAGGAGTTATCAAGCTACTAATAATGAAATCTACTAGTTCACAGCTAAACAGTGTATCTCTGGGTCAGGTGCCATTCTGTGAAGAAATTCTGTCAACAGTCTATTTTTTTGTGTAGTCTAGGACTGAAATGTTTGGTTGGAGGATGTTTTGGACTACAAAACAGACAAAGAATAAAACATTCTAGCTCTTTCCTTCCTTCTGTTTGGAGAAACTTGCTTTCTTAGGAAAAAGCTTCCAGATGAAAACATCTTGAAAAATCATGGTATTTCTGCAGCTGAAGGATTTGTTAAAGAAAACTGGCAAAGGATGAGGCTTCTGTGTAATTTCAGTACCAGCTTTTTTTCCAGACATGCATTTTATCTGATCTTTATGCAGTACTCAGAGACATCAAGTGCCTATATTTTCAATGTACTGCTGCAACAGTTTTTCTCCATTTAGGGAGAAAATGGAAAAGGATGACAGAAAGCACTGTGCCATCTCTGCTATCTGCAGAAAAGCAGACAGAATTCCTGCTTATGGCCCTTGAGCATGTTGCCCTTACTGTTAGGGTAATCCCTCAGGTAAAAAGATTAGGAAACAGAATTTGGTGTAAAAGAGGTTCTTCTAAGCGTGTTACTCCTATAATTTCACTGACACTGGGACACAAAGGACAAGCGATTCAAAGAACTTGCAGTATGACCTTTCTTCTGTGCTTGTATGGAAAGCAGACAGCTTTAGTGGGAAAAGTCGTAACATTAGTAAGATCAGATCAATTCAGAGCTTGATTTTCAGATAATAGACAACTATTGGTAAGTCAATATATATTATCCAGCCCAGTGTTCCTCCTTTTTATCTTTAGAAATAAAAACTACTAAAGTCCAGTATTTTATGCATAAACCCAGAAATTTCTATACTGGAGGCTTCCACCTAGCTACCATTAACCATTTAAAGGTTATCTCCTGTTTCATATGATTGCCATTCATTCTTGCTCTGCCTAATGAACAACGGAAAAAAGAAACTAATTCAGCTTTCAGATGAAATCTCACTTTTACATCTAAGCAATTGATCCAGCAACAGCACTTTCAAATAATTAACCTCAACATTCTTAAAGAAAAGCAAAATTTTGACAAAGGCTGTATGATTTGTGCCAGCTTTTGAATGATACTATCTAAGATAGTCATTTTGTGATTGTAAACTTTTATAAGGAAATGGCAATCAAGGAAGGAAACATATGTGAGAGTCAGTTCCTATCTAAATAAAAACTACCTGCTTGTTACATACAGGCTTCAGATCCAACTAGTACTATAGCAATCTTACCAATTCCTCTGTAAATTTCTCTTTAGACTTGGTTGCTTATGCATGGAACAGTCCAGCATTAACAGACTTTGCTGTGGTACTGGTGTATTTTCAAGATCTTGGAGCCTGTTGACAATACTGAAAAAAAGTTTTCTTGCCATTTAGAGAGGACGTGGATGAGAGTTTTAGGGCAAAACTGTGAGGGAAAACACTTTCATTAAATCCGAGGTCTCAATTCCCTCCTACCTGAAAACAAGAACCTGTCCAGGCTGACACCACTGAACTGGAAAATGCTTTCTCATTCACCCTAAGGATGTTGAGTGTTGGATCTTGAGCTGTCTTTGCTGATAACTGCTCCATGACAATGAAATATATTTTGAAGAAAAACATTTTAAATTTTTTTACAAATGAGCGTAAAATCTGCTTCAGCCACTGCTGAAATGCAAAATAGTATATTTAAAATGAACACAAATAATCCTATGCAGTCGTTGTTTAGATTTCTAATGAGAATTCTCTTCCATGTGTTTTTCAGGAGTTATATACCAGCTGCATGAAGCACTATACCTAGGTTTTACTAGTTTAATTCAAAGCAACACAGATCAAGTAGAATAATCACCATCTAAGGGTAAGTTACCAATTATTAATGTAAAATGTAATGTAAGAAATGGTTGCAAAGTGGATCATGACTCTGACAGTGATAGAAACTTTTCATCAAGGAAGAAAGGCAGTGCACTAGAAGAAAAGATTTTAGAATTGACAGGATGAATCAAAATGCAATTATGTAAAGATGCCATTAATTGAAATCAAACGTACTGTTAGACATGCAGAAGTAGTTTTTAATTGCTCAAAAAATGTTTGCAGTTGAGTTCTTCATAATAGAGTATTATCTGAAATAATTCTAGTATAGCCTCTCAGCATGAACTTCTTGAAACTGCTGCTGTTGTTAATGTCTGGGAAAATATCAGAAATGACAGAGAAAGAACCATTGAAACAACAAATGTCTTGCAGACTGTTAGCTACAGTACTTCAAAGATGCTGTCTGACTGCTAGAGCAATGTGGTGTTTTTTTCTAAGACTGAATATTTATTATGTATATAGATCCACAGTTGAAAAAAAACCACTATTGACATTACCCCAAATATTTTTCTTTCTCTTGAGGAAAAAATTCAGGATTCAGTAAAAATGTCCTATTCTTTTCTGTGTCTTGCTGCCTCCAAGGGAATATCAACATTTCTAATAGTTGTTGACTGCTGTGCAACTGTAGTAATTAATTGAATGTTTGATAAATTTCAGACAAGAATGAAAGAAAAATAATTTCACTGCAAGGGATTTCATAAATTACCATATTACATATAATGTGCTATATATACATTGTATTATATATACATTGGTTGGATCGTTGCACTCAGAGTTACAGTCAACAGTAAGGAGCTAGATGATCCTTAAGGTCCCTTCCAACCCAAACCATTCGATGTTTCTATGATACTAATTATACTATATGCTATTCTTATGTAAAATGCTTTAATATTTATAAAATAAACACCACTTGAATGATAAAAATACAACTTATGATAATGGAATTATGTGTGTATTACAGAAATACGTATTTTCCTAAAGGAAACTAAAAAAGTAAACTCTTCAGGTGATTGTCACTTCATTTGATTTAGGGAATGTGGTCTCTCTGTCAGTACCATACACTTCAATGGAAAAAAATGGAACCTCCTATAATGTTTTTAATTTTGAATAGCAGGAAGCCAGAGTTGAAAGCTGTAACAAAAATCTGAGTAATGTAAGTAGAGGAAAGGGATATGCATCTCTCAGGCAGGTTTCTCACCAGCTGAAATCTCTCCTCTGTCACAGTGCTTTGCTGAGTGCGATGTTTGGACCCCATACTTATAAAGGGAACAGGAAAGACCATCTCTGCTGTCTGCTAGAATAAGTAGTGAATCTGTAGTCTGAACCATTAGAAAAATGCATATGACTACATAGCTTCTGGCTGATGATGTCATTTACTTACAAGAAAGCAGCAAGAATCATCAAATCCCCATAAGAAATTTAGCTTTTAATCTCTTCTCTGCAAAAATTAGCTGATAAAAAATTACTATAAATATGATTGTTGCCTGAAGAGGTGATATGTTAAAACTTAAAACTACATCAACCAGTGTGGCTCTGCTTTTCATGTTGTTTTCATATACTTCAGTATCTTCAAGGAAAACTTTTTAAAATTCGATGGTGACTGTCTATTTTGTATCTCTTTCCATGGAAGCAGCATTCCACATTATTTCTTTCAGTAGTGACGTGAGAGATATATTATACATGTCAAAATTGGGGTTTCACAGCTGACTGTAGCTTTTAGAAAGTCTGTATTCACAATTTTCATTCAGTTTGCCTCTCCCATTTTAAGAAATGCTGTTTTTCTCTCCGCTGTGGCTGACTTCCATTTTCTTCTATCTCTGCACTCCTGTGTGAAGTATTTGTGGTCCTGCTTGAACTATTGCCCTAAAGGGCTGAGTCCTCTTTGGCTTTACCCTGTATAACATGTTTGTATGCAGACTTTTCAGACCAGAAGCAAAATAAATAATCTAGAGGGACATTGCTCCCTTAAAGAATATCTCTACACAGTAACTAAATCTTCTATATGATCCCTCTAGGCAGAGCAAGCTGTGGTAGGGATGTTCAGTTTATGTGACCGTCTGGGACACTGAGCCTTTAAAAAGCAATATTGTGACTTCACCATTGGCAGCATTTCCCAGGTCTTTTTTGGATTTCTTGCCTAAGATAAATCCAAGAATGCGGTGTAGAAAATCCTCCAGTGCTGGGGAAAGCCTGCAGGAAAGCGTAACATATGTTTCCTTAAGTGACAATACTTTGGCAGACCTTGCTACCTACAAGGTGCCTTTTCTTTAGTGTATTTTGTTCTGCTGCATAGCTGAGGCGATACAAAGCAAAAATGGCTGTTACAATAGCAATGAGAATTCTGCTGTTTGGATGCTTGATGGCACCCTCTGTTTTCCCTTCTATATATCTCAACCTGCACAAAACTCTCAAAAATTTCCTTACCTTTACTGGCAAGAGTAAAGCATTTGCCACCCACTGCTACTTCTGTTGCCCTCAATGAAATTGAAGATCAACACTTGATCTTTAGGTGCAGTATGCAACGTAATTTTTGTCATCTTTTTATAACACTCACTAGTCAGCCTACAGGCTGAAATATGTAAATTAGCTAATTATCTGAGTGCTGACATGAAATTCAGTATTAACTCTTCTCTGTGGAAACTGTCTGGCATTGTTAACTCTAGACCTTTAGTGCCTTCAATTCAGTTGTATTTCTGTAAACACATATATACACATAGGGCCCATATGTTTTCTGTCTATTCTTCCTACCATTCCTCGTGACTTTTCTCATCTGAGTCTTTTCAAGTGCTGCTGTTGGTATTAGCCATACGTTATTTATGGTGTTTTTAATGCCCTCTAGTGGTATTATAACTTTCATTGTGGTGGTACTCAACTATGCTATGCTGAGAACTTAACATCAAGATCAATATTCTTGGGAGCTTTCAGAGGACACATTATGGAACAGCCTGTGCCATCACCACCAGTTACTACACTGACAGTGATAGAGCTGCCGCAACTGTCTACTAAGTTTGTTCCTAAGTATGCGCCTGCAAACCTCCCAATCAGAAAACCACCCTCGTGCCCTCATATCCCTGCAGGTTCCTTCCAGGTAATATTTCCAGGCTGATATCTCCCATCTTCCAGCAAGTCCTGTCCCCTTACCTACACGGTGTTCATGCTGTGCCATATCTTCCTGCAGGTGCTCCTCACCTCACCCCTCTTGTGCCTGTAAACAGAAGAAATTGTTTGCCACAAATTTCATATGGTGTATGTGTTTGCTTCAGGCCGCATTTCCCATATCTCCAGGCTCTTAGACAAGCCAGGCATCCTGCAAGAGACGGGGACACTTTACTTCCAGGATTTTTCTGTTTGAACCAGTGGATATGCTACTAATTGTATGAATGCTACTGTCTAATACACTGGATGTCTCTGGGCACACCTCAGGAGCTCAGTGTTTCCGTTTCTTGTGATATCTGCAGCTTTTGTTACAGAGTGAAATGCAAAGATGTGAATCCAGACCCAAGTTCTTATATAGAATCATAGAATAGTTTCAGCTGGAAGAGACCTTCAAGATCATCAAGTCCAACCTTACTCCTATCCCTATCCAAAACCACTAAACCATGTCCCTAAGCACAACATCTAACCATCTCTTAAACACCTCCAGGGATGGTGACTCCACCACCTCCCTGGGCAGCCTGTTCCAATGCCTGACAACCCTTTCTGGAAAGAAATGCTTCCTAATATCCATCCTGAACCTCCCCTGGTTCAACTTCAGGACATTTCCTCTTGTTCTGTCACTTGCCACAGGGAGAACACACCAACTCCTGCCTCACTACAGCTTCCCTAAACAGGCCCAGATCCTTCAGCCTTTCCTCATAAGACACATGCTCCAAACCCTTTACTAGTGTATATAAGGTATACCTTATAAGGTGTGTATATATATATATTTATATGTGTGTATGAGCAGATGCACTCTCAGAAATACTTAAGTGTGCATAGAGGAATAAAAGAAGTAGATTGGAGGAAAGTGATGTTTATAAAATCAGAATGACTTGAGCTTTATTCCTGACCCTTCTGGTGTCCTTGGGCCAAAGTATAAACACCAATTTATTATTATATTGTGTATTCCTGGGCTTCAGTGATTTGTGGATTATGACAGTTCAGTCCTAGTGGTAAGGTTTATGTATACACATTTCCTTTATATTTTGACTTCCTTAAAAACCTGAAATATTTATAAATATAATGTTATATTTTTTCAGGTTTTAAATAAAATGATGGTCTACCTGAGAAGAAAGAGAGTAAAAACATAAATTTTTAAGGAGAGGTAGAGCTTCAATCCTTAAAACTTTACTCTGATTTAGCTAAGGCTTAATACTGAGTGAAACAAATGGTTCCTGTTTAAATTAAAAATTCTTGCATAATGCTAAGGCCTGTAAGATGCTGACCTGTGAGATTAAAAAAAGAAAAGGACAGAAGGAAGATGGAGAAGAAAAAATATTAACACGTAAGGTGGACAGATACTCACATAAAATGAGCAGTTAAATGGTTTCATAAGAAATATAGAGGCATTAAGTGCCACATAAAAGAGACATCAAAAGGAATATTCTGCTGCTAAAATGGAATTGGCAAATGTTAACATTTCTTTTTTATTAAGATGTGAATTGAAGCTTAAGGAGGGCCAAGAGGAGAGATCCTGGAGCAAAACGAGGTAGTTTTCTATTTAAATAATAAATAAATAAATCAATAAATATCAATGAATTAAAACATGCATAGGATACCAGGGTTTAGACTTCAACAGCTAAAGCTGAGAAAAGGATTAAGTTACTGTTGTGATACATTTTAAGATGTAATGAAACACATTAGTGAACTTCAGCTGATGAATAGTTGTTAGAACAATATATATGGTAAATAATTGAGTAATTGTTAAAATGTCAGTTTATGAGGAATGAAATAATCTCTGACAATATAATTTTCTTTTATTCTGTCAGTTTTTCAGACCAAAAAAGTGAAATATTAATAAATCATAACTTTGTCAAGCATTAAAATATTTTTTCCAAGTAATTTCTATTAAAAGTGTCTTTTTCACTAAAAGTACTGATGTGTTAATCACATTGTGTTATAACGATATTAATAGTAGTAGTTTTTAAACCATTACTGTAGCATTGCTGTATAATTTGCAAATGCTTTTCTGGTGTTTATTGCTTTCTTTAATGTCTGTGGTGTTTGCTATGCAACATTCTTACAGTTTCTCTTATGGCTTCTTTATATAGAAATCTAATCATAGACTGACAGCATAATTGCCAACTATATGGATGATCTACATTTTACAACTTTATTAGCTTTTTAATCTCACTAGCAAATTCTGACTGTGTTTTTTGGGTAAATTTCACCTAGACAACAACATCTTTCCAGAGCCTAATTACAAAATGCTAGATGAAAGACTATATATAGATAGTAAACAGCTAAACACCGTTATATGTGCAGGTGAGTAAATGTAGCTAAGCAAAAATAAAACAAGACCTTCTCACGGCAAAACCAGATAAAATGATGGCTACAGGAAATAAAAACTACTGTTTAAGGATCAAGACTTCACAGTAACATGACAATTCAATATTTCAGCTTCATGCTTTCTGTAAATTCATAATTTTCATAGAAAGAACAAACCTGAAGTATGAATTCAGTGTAACTGGTAATGTTTTATTTCCTTACCATAGATAATGAAAACAGCAACCTTCCGTTTGAATAAACAATCTCATGCACTTTTATTCATGTTCAATCTGCTCATGTAAATGTCATGTCAATACTAACTCAGCAGACATTTGTGTGTTTGAAGAAAAAGTAAGATTTTCATAATATGAAAATGGACCCTAGTTTCTAGGACAAACAAATTCTAAATGGAACTTCAATATCCACTAGCACTAGAAACAGAGCAAAAAAGTAAGGAGGAATTGGCAAATTACTCTTCTAACTACTAGGCTCCAAAGTAAATAAACAGTTCAGTGAAACATTGGACTCATCCTTTATTTTCAGGTTGTAAGAATAGTAGAAAAGTTTATAGACATGCAGTCAGGAATAGCAGTAAATCAGCAGGATTGAATGGTTTTCAACCAGGATTTCCAAAAGAAAACAAATATGACATTGCTAAGCAATTGACAGTAATTCATAGGTAACCATTTTAATTAACTGTGGTGCCTGGCTAATAAAGAGTTAAAATCTTTAAAAAGAAATACGGGGAAACTCACAGAACTACAGACAGCTAACTCTCACTTTCATGTTGAGTAAATCTTTTGAAATGCTAGAAAATGGTCACATTGATAAATATATGGGTAAGTGTGATACAACAGGGACCAGTTAATGTGGGTTTTGTAAAGGGGAGCCATATTTCACATTCATTTGTTGTATGAAGAAATCACTTGAGCACATAGACAAATTTAATACAGTTGGTACAGTATGTAAGCATTTGCAAAAATCTTGAGAAAAAAGTCCCTCATCAAGGCTGACTAAACTGCCATGAGATTAAAAGGAAGATACAGTTGTGAAATTGCTACTGTCTGAGAGATGAAAAACAAAAAAAACCCCTGGTGTTAACAAAAAATACAGTGTTGTGAAGTCCCTGGTGTTGCACATAGATTTTACTGTGCATCGTTTCTCTGTAAATTGCAGAAGAGTAAAACTCACTATTCTACTGAGGTATGATCATCATGATACAGGTAAGGGTAACTTTGATAACCATAGAGAATGGTATCTATATGAGGAGAGATTTTATAAGCAACATTATTCACATTTGGAAAAGGGATAATAAAGGACAATGTAATTGAAATACATGAAGTCATGAATGACAGGGAGAAAGTGATTTAGGAGCTGTTATTTACCATTCATAACATGAAAGCCAGCAAGCACCTGAGTAAATTATCAGGCAGAAGTGTAAATTGCCTTTCATATAATACATAATTAAATTGTGTAACTCATTGCTGCAGGATGTTTTGGATACCAAAATATAAATCAGTTCAAAAAGCAATTAGCTGAACAAATGGAAGAAAGTCCCATTAAGGGCTGTTAAATACAACAGTGTGGCTACAAACCTAAAACCTCATATTTCCAAAAGGAGTCTTCATTGCTTTTGCAAAAATATAGTCCTGACCACTGTGGGACATGAGATTGTGGACACACTGGACCTTTGTTCTGACCTAGCATGGATAATCTTGTCATAGTCCCTCCTGCTTACCCCTGGGGAGGACTAAGGGTCTGAATGCAAAAACAGTTATGCAAAGCATGGGCCATAAGGGGACAAGGGAATCTCCTGCAACTGGTGTATTGGAAAATAAATAAGAGACAGTACAAGGTAAGGATGTTTTATTCAGATCTATGTATGTCTCTGTGCTGTGCCTGATAGAGATATAGTTAGCTTGAACCTTAGATTTGATTTCAAATTCTATAACATTCAATTAAAATCTGCAATAAATTTTAAACACAATGAAATAAATTAGATGTCATAACTCTTTTTATAGTGGTACACCTCTACATGCTTCGTTCCAACTGGGAAATCAAGGATGTTACAGAAATGGTCTGAGGAGAGCTATTGTTATATTTTTCATATGAGGTTTCTCTACTCAGATGTGACACCTCCTGGCCAAAACCAGTGACTCTTAATTAGAATCACAGCCATAGAATCATTTAGGCTGCAAAAGACCTTTAAGATCAAGTCCAACAGTTAACTGCTGGCTCATATTCAGCTGGCTGTTGACCAACACCCCCATATACTTTTCTCCCAGGCAGTTTCCAGATACTCTTCCCCAAGCCTGTAATGTTGCATGGGCTTTTTATGGACCAAGAGCAGATGCCAGCATTTGGCCTTGTTGAGCTTTATACAGTTGGCCCCAGCCCATCAATCCAGCCTGTCCAGGTCCCTCTGCAGAGCTTCCCTACCCTCAAGCAGATCAGCACTCCCACCCAGCTTGTCATCTGCAAATTTACCCAGGGTGCACTCAATCCCCTCATCCAGATCATTGATAAAGATTTTAAATGGAATTGGCCTCAATACTGAGCCCTGGAGGACATCACTTGTGACTGGATGCACTGGATTTGATGCCATTCACCACCACTCTTTGGGCCTGGCCATCTAGCCAGTTTTTTACCCATCAAGGACTATGTTTGTCCAAGATACAAGCAGCCAATTTCTCAAGGAGAATGCTGTGGGTAACAGTGTCAGAAGCTTTACTGAAGTCTAGGTAGACAACATCCACTAAGTGGGTCACTTCGTGATAGAAGATCAAGTTAGTCAAGCAGGACATGCCTTCCATAAATCCACGTTGACTTGGCCTGAACCCTTGGTTGTCCTGTAGGTGTCTAATGATGCCACTCATCACCATCTGCTCCAAAACCCTTCCCAGCACTGAGGTGAGACTGACAGGCTTGAAGTTCCCTGGATCCTCCTTCTGGCCTTACCTGTAGATGGGTGTCCCAGTCAACTGGGACTGGAGTTAGCCAGGACTATTTGTGTGTGATCAAAGTGTTTTTGTGAGCACTTCCACCAGCCCCCTCTGTGGTGCTTGGGTGGATTCTTGGTGGTGGTTCAGCTTACTGTACTTCTTAGTTGTCCAAGAATTGAAAACTCTATCCATTTTGTTATTGCTGCACCAAAGACTCTGCATCCAAGCATCACATCACCCACAAGTTCTCCTCTGTGCACAAACAACAGGTCCAGCAAGGAGTCCTCCCTAGTTGGCTCACTCACCAGCTGCTTTAAGAAGTGATCTTCCACACACTCAAGAAACCTCCTGGACTTTTTCCTCTCATCTGTATTGTATTTTGAGCAGACTAACTGTTAAGTTAACGTAGGGGTAAATATATCCATTTTTTGGGTCGGTGGGGGGAAACCCTTTCTTTTTCTATGTTTATTTTATTTCCATTTAAAAGAAAGGTCTTTGAACAGATTCCATGTAATCAGGTATTTTTAAGGGCTACAGTTAGGACTGAGAAAGTGAAGCCTTGGAGTAGTTTTCTCGTTATGTTTTCTTTCCCTTTTCAACACTGTAGAAAGAAACCCTTCTCTTTCAGGCATTTCTTTAGTGACCTTTGTCACCAGTCTTCGAACTAAGCTTAAGACTTTCTGTGAGGGTTTCTTCCATTCTTGCACAGAAGTCTCTGATGTAAACACTGAGGAGAAGCTTTAATTGATATGCTTAAAATAATTAGAAAGCAACGGAGCTCAGCAGGGCTGTTTAGGACTAAAGGCTAACAAGGAACCAAATCCCCAGACAATGATGTGATCATTAGGAAAACTCAGAGATAAAACATGACATTTGGAGAGCTGGGATGTGTGAGTCAAAGTATTCTAAAGAAAATAAAAAACCTTGCAGAAACAGTGCTGTGGAAATGAAGCAGAATTTTTGCTTCTGTGAGCATATATGTCTTCTATTAAATGTATACTATTTTAATATTGTTTATGGCTGTGACAGTCTTTATAGATAGTTATTTAAGATATTCATGTGAAGTTCTTTTATGCCGTGTTTAAAGACCAATGCTCTGTTTTTCTAATAACTGATTATTTATTTTTTTCTTTTTTTAATGCAAAGATCTATTTCCATTTATTCAGCATGATAGAATAATAGTTGTTTATTCATCTGATAAGATCAGAGTGGTAGGAACAAGTTTGCTCTTTGGAATAATTGAAATCTCCTTTATGGTAAAGACCATGGGTAAGTTGCCCATGAGTCATCTGCTAAGAACATGAATATTACTACTATATGTCCAGTTTATGTCACTCATGCTATGAAAGAGTATCAGGACTTCTCTCTCTTCACTCTTTCAAATTATACCTAAACTGTGTTGTCTGCTCCAGAGTTTAGAATAAGTATCATTCAATCTGCAAATTAATTATAAGTTTTAAGAAGGACACAGGAGTGAAGCAGTGAGCTATATGCAACTATCAATGGTTTGTCTTTCTTGAATCTAGCATTTTTCATTATTTCCTGATCCTAGACAGAAACAAAATAATTCTGCCGACAGTTTATCTTTTGTGCCATTTTACTACATGGTCGCTGTAATAGGTTGCAAATAGCTTTATGTTCAGTATCCCACTGTTATCAATTAAAGAGCAGTGTATTACCAGTGTAGTAAATTGCTAATGAGTCTCACTAAAGTCTTAAGACAATGATTACATGTCCATGACTAGAAGATATGCTACACTGGCTTTTGTGTTTTTCTTAGAGATAGAAGGACTGTACCATACCCTATATGTATCCATGTTAATGACATTAGCCGGGCTGTGCATCATGACTGCCAGAGTTCCAGAGAATTATTGAACATCAGCTTTGGAGCCAGGGCAGAGGCAAAGCAGAACTTCTGGGAAAGCGTGTCAGAAGTAAAACCGGGACATAGGAAAAGTAGTGGGCTGTTTGATTTCCAAATAGCAATGTTTCCTTAACTGATTCTGGAACTCATATTCCTATGATGAATAATGGTGTATCTTAGTAACCTTCTCCTTTGTTCAGTGAAAGATAATACAAACATTTTGTTCTCTCACCTGCGTTTTGCAGCAGTAGCATCTGTAGCTTTGGCTAACTCACACTGCTAAGGATGTGCTTTCTGACTTTCTGAAACTCTCTGAAGAATTATAATACAATAATTTGGTAGTGTAAAAATGGGTGAAGTAAAAAATAATATGATGTTCACTGGTAAAAAATTATGTTATTGTGTTCCTCTATAGAATAAGAAACAAAAGAAAGCTGATTTTATAAGAACTTGGGTATCACCCAAGTAACTCTATGATAAGAAAAAAACAAACATCAATTATTTATTTGTTAAATAGAAAGGTATTCTTATTATAATTACTACAGTTATTAGTTGTGTAAATCAGCTATTCATAAGAACAGAGACAGGACAGAGATACTGAAAGCTTTGGAGATGAAGAGAGCAAAGTTCAGGTCTTTGAAATACATAAAAAAACCCACCCAGATGCTGAATGAAGCATGTGGAGGAGGATGCATGTAACTGTTAAAATATATACACCTTAAATCAAGACCATATGAAGTTAATTCAAAAAGATCTTAGGTCAAAAAGGGGAAGACCTAGGGGAAAGGATGAAGGGAGAATAAGTCTTCAGGTACCTAAAGGTACATGAAGGTACCTAAAAGGTTGCTGCAAATAGAAGAGGACTTGTCCATGCTATATGTCCATAATGCTACAAGAAGAGTGAAATTCTGGAAGGTAGTGGCGTGAAGGTTACTGTGACTTTACTAAAGCAATGCAGCCAGGGTAGGGAAGAAAAAACATTCTAAGGAGTAACACGGGTCTTAAAATTCTGATTTTGAACATGGATGTGGACCTTTCAAGATCTTAAAACATGTATTACGGTAATGGTATGATTTAGGTTGCTGAATTTAACTGATTGATAGCATCTATCCTGTTGTTACTTTTTGGGGTAAGGTAGTGTATGTTATGAGGGAGTACATGAAAGAGAGGATATTTATATGAAGACAGGATTAGAGGATTGAGCTGTTTTTACAGTTTGATGAAACACACCAGATGTAGGAGACAACAAATATTTCAAGTAGGTTGAAGGCTATGGTCTCACCACAGTGTTTTGGAAAGTCTTTGAACCATATTGAATGGAAAAATAAAAGGAAAATATCCCAAATCAGTATGTTAGCACCCACAGCCTATATCCAAAAACCCAGCAGTTGTATCTTGCTATCCAAGAAATGTCTTTTGAATGTTAGTGTACTGCTCTGTTTGTTGTAGCTGTCTGGCAAGGAAGCAGGCTTTAATAAGTAGGAGGTGATATGAATGGCTTTTGTTTATATGATTTAAATTACTTAGGAATTAAAAGATGTTTCTAGTTTGTTGGTATTTGTTTGTTTGTTTGTTTGTTTTAATCTGCCTATTTTCACTATCTCAAATTTAACTCTTCATTCAATACTTCATACAAATTTTGTAAGTGTCCTTTCTTTTTATCAGGAGTTAATAACATCTCTCTCCATATAAACTATTCTCATAAATATGTATGCTCTCTTCTTAGCAACCTAATTTAGTTGAATATGACAGCAGAAATCTGTTGGCATTGTTAATGACTCATTTTCTTTTAAGAAAGGAGATGTTTGAAGTTGACTTAAATATAATAATTTCAACATTAAATGGTATGTGCAGCACTGAGCATAATATTTTGGAGTGTCCTGAAGAGGTTCCCACTGTAATATTAATAACATTTTTTTTTTTTTGCCAATTACCTTGTTCTTTGAAAGTACTTTTCATTTCCCTTCTTCCTTCCTTCTTTTCAGTATACTGGGTTAAAAAGTGATTTCTTGAAAACATTCCATCATTCATCTGTGATAGAAAAGCATCTTTTACCCTTTTACTTGATGAAGATTTGTTGTATTATCACCAAAAGGTGCCAAATATATATTAACTTATATTACAATAGTTTCAAATAGCAGTTGGGAATTCTTAAAGCAGAACAAGATCCCATTTTGGCAGTCACATGGCATATAGCTTTAGTTTTCAAATGTGGAGGTATTTCCTTCTCTTTGACTACAGGAGAATCCAAAAGTGACCAAGCTTCAAACTTAAGGATTTCTGCCAAGTGTTTAAACTACAGGGAATGAATCTAAGTCAGAAGGTGTCTATGGTAATATCTGAAATGCTCACACTATAAACAGATAAGAGAATAACTTGCAGTAAAACAGTCTGGGAAAAGAGTTACAAAAAAAAGGTGTACTCCATGTAATTCAGATAGAAATTCAAACCCAGACCTACTTTTAAAACAGGGTTATCTAGCACATAACTGTTGAACCATTATTATTATTTAACATATCTTCCTTTTTGCTATCCAAACCACTGATATTAAATAATCTATTTTTCTTTTTCTCTTTTTCTTTTTCTTTTTCAAAGAAGAAAAAAAAAATAGTTGAAGAAACAATTTTAGACATCTGTGTACACCTTTCATGTGATCTGACCCATCATATTATATCACATATAAACCTGTCAAACTTTTTTGAATACTGTTGCCACTGTGAGGCATATCCTGGAATGGCCGATCTAATGTGGCATTATGTAATGCAGAAGCTCATGTCATGTCAGGAGACAGAATGTATATACTAAGAAATAAAAAAAAAATCTTTCCCTGGTTTATTTTCTTCTTTTATTTTTTTGTCTGTTAGAAAACTAAGCTTAATCAAAATAAAGGTGAAAGCAAAGAGAAGTGTGAAGGCCACACATACATGTTGCACCTAGACTGTATGTTCTCTTTTACTAGTATACAGAGAAAGTCTAGCATTTTCCTGTTTGGACGCTGCAACCAAATACAACAGTAGTGATACACCCTGGTTCAGTAGGTGTAAAGGATGCAATGAAGAACATCTGGCTGACCATCCAGCTGTTTGATGGATCTAAACTAATTTTTTTTTTTTCTAGTCTGACTGCTCTTTAATTTGCAAGTTGTTTTCTTTCTTCTCTCCCCCTTTGTTCTCTATCGTTGGCACATAATGTTTACACATTCATCAGCTATTCTTGGTATCTGAAGAGAATCATCGAGAGGAAAGGATCTCCATTGCTATAATAAAACTCTTAAAGCATAGCCCATG
Organism: Todiramphus chloris collaris; assembly: GCA_025345505.1. Lineage (NCBI taxonomy): Eukaryota > Metazoa > Chordata > Aves > Coraciiformes > Alcedinidae > Todiramphus > Todiramphus chloris. Next base: position 197,755 of record JANVCC010000047.1, read on the forward strand.
CACACAAGTAGGAAAACAGATGAGTCTCGAATTGCACTCTGAAGTTCCATGTAGCCTTATTTAGAGGTAGACAGTCGCTTTGATAGACCTTGTAGAAATATTCTTTCACTGGCTTTCATAGATGTAATCAACATGTTAAGACTGTTACTCTAAGACTTCCCATTGACATCAACTTTCATGGCAGGGAGATGGAAGGGCTGTTTTCTATCTTTAAAATATATGTGCTTTGTTTTTCAGTGTCCGCATAGTGGCTTCTGTGTATTGGTAATAAATTCCCACAAGAATTTTAAGGAAAATAAATACTAGTCAGAATATAATGGCACACTGCTGTGATCAGAATTAAAGAGAACAGAAGATGTATATTCACTATGAAACAAGACCTGTGGATGATTTGTGTTTTACTGACAATTGGACTCATTTCTTTGTAGAGATGTGACTGACTTCTAACCAAACTCATAGTTATTTATGCAGGCACAGTGTTAACTTGCTAGATCCAGAATGGCAATATTTGTTACAAGGCTTACAGTGCAGGTGAGTTGAAGAAAGGTGTCGTTTATTGTAATATTTTTTATCTTCTACATCCAAGATACAGTGAAATTGTGTTATGCAACTGAATATGAAATTTATTGTATTAATACTAATTTTCTTAAAGTGATTATACAGAAATGTCTGAAGTATAAGAGCAGTTGTTAACTGAAGAATGTTGCTAAATGGTGCTGACTATGACCTAATAATTATATCTGAAAGTTCATGAGATTATACTCAGAACTGCACTGTCAACATAGATGGCTGCATAGAGTCTTATAGGTACAATATACAAAACTAATGTGACACGAAGTTGACATATCCTGCCTGTGAGGGGTGTTTTTATTTACCACAGGCTGGAAGCTGATGCTGGCAGTACAGCAGCAGGACACTGCCCAGCTTTCTGTAGGAAGTGTCACTGTCCCTTTCTGTAGGAAGTGGCAGCTACTATTGATACCTTCCTTTCCTGACTAGAGTAGGAAGAGTACGCTTTGTAGGCGTACTCTTGCCCCTTTTCCATGTTTAAGCCTTGTAGCTCAGGACATAACACATCTTGTTTTCAGTGAGAAAATATTTTTTTAATGTTTGAGAAACTGAGAGCTGAAAGTGCCTATAATATTTACACTTTCATAGGCATAGATAGTGCATTTTACAAGTGCCCTAAGGATCAATGCAAACACTGCCATTGATGAACTAGAAAAGAATTAACATCACTGACAAAATTTGTCTTGCTATCCCCAGTGGAGAAATATTGTGACCACCAGCTAGGATACTATCAGGACACAGCAAAAGAAGATTCATCTTGGAGAAACATGGACCAATGTACCTGGGAACTGGTAATATAAATTTCAGCTACTCAGTGGAGATAACATGAGGTCAACATCACTCAGAGAAACACAGTGGTATACTGGGCAGCAAATGAAATTTTTGCATTCACCTTTCCTTTCAGCAATATTGTGTTTTAGACTTTGCATTCATCAGGACAAAAACAGAGGTAGTGTCTCCTTCTCCCCAGCTGGAAAGAGTGCAAAAGAACATCGCATTGAATTCTGGATATTAAATATCCTAATTTGCACTCTTATTTACTAAACTCCTGCATACTGCCAAATTAAAACTAGGATAATATTTCAGCTAACAGAAATGAGAATATGTTATCCTGTTTTAGTACTAAACTAATGGTAAACTTTGAGGACATGAGCAGAGGATATTCTGAACTGAGGTATACATTATATTACAGCCATGGTTTCTTCTGCCAGCTTGCTGATGTAGAGTGAACTGTAGGGTACAAACCCTTCCAAACCCTTAGAAAGGGTTGGAAGAAATTTCTAAACACAGAATTTTCTTCCTTGCTTTACTATTTAATGTAAATCATTAAAATAAAATGAAAACAAACAAGTAAACAAAACATTTTGCACTTGCAGAGTAACTGCTGCATGTGTTTCAACAGCAAAGAGGCATATACGCCAGCCTAGTTGTACTCCAGGGAAACCAATCTTCCTTTTCTCTGCCTAAACATATGAGCCTGCACAGCTAAAAAAAAGAGTGAGAGGAATTTTTCCAGAGTGTGAATCAGCTGAAGGCTGTACCTTCAGGTATTCTAAATTGTATTCTGGACTATATATATATATATACAAACATACATGCACACTTCAGAATTTATTCACACATTTATATCCTCTGTTATGGTCTTCACAGTATTTCTGAATGGAATCTTAGAACATGACTATATTTCCTTAAATTACTTATGTCACTTCTAAAGAAACAAAGAAAAAAATTACAAAGTTGATACGGTGGGTTGACCTTGGCTGGCAACCAGCTGCAACCCAGATGCCCTATCACTCCTCCTCATCAGGAAAGGGGTAGAAAGTACTATGAAAAGCTCATGGGTCAAGATAAGGACAGGTAGATCACTTTCCAATTACTGTCACGGGGAAAAAGAGACTCAACTTTGGGAAATTAATTTACTGCAAATCTTAGAGTATGATAATGAGGAATAAGAACAAATCTAAAAAACACCTTCCCCCCATGCCTTCCTCCTTCACAGGCTGGACTTTACTCTCAACTCTTCTACCTCCTACCCCCAAGCAGTGCAGGGGGATGGGGAATGGGAGTTGTGGTAAGTTCGTTACACATCTCTGCTGCTCCTTCCTCACATTCTTCCCCTGCTCCAGCATGGGGTCCCACCCGTGGGAAGTAATCATTTGTGAACTTCTCTAACACAAATCTTCCTGCAGGGTGCACTTCTTCATGAACTCCAGCATGTCTCCATTCCATGGGGTGTAATCTTTCAAGAATAGAGGGCTCCAGTATGGTTGCCTCATGATGTCAGGTCCTGCCAGCAAACCTGCTCCAGTGTGGGCTCCTCTCCACAAACTACAGGCCCCGCTGGGAGCCTACTCCAATGTGAGCTTTCCACAGGGTTACAACCTCCTTTAGGTCTCATCCACCTGCTGCAATGTGGGGTCCTCCTTGGGCTGCAGGTGGATTTCTGCTCCACCATTAACCTCCGTGGGCTTCAGGGCAACAACCTGCCTCATCATGATCCTCTCCACAAACTACGGGAGAATTTAGAACATGGACTGTTTCAATTATGCAAAGGAGAATCTGCAAATCTACTAAATCAAATTAATAAAGAAGGTGACTACTCACTTTTATAAGAAGAGCAAGTTACCCTGACCACATCTAAAACACTAAAAGATTGAAGCATTGCAGGGAGGAGAATAAAAAAAGAAAAATACCTTACCAGGTGATGTGATTAAGTTTTAATAACAGCACTTAAACTCCAGTTATTTTAATAAGCTGCTATATTAGGGCAGAAAAAATACTGAAATAAATGTCGAAGTAAACTCCCAATTCATAATGCTCCCAATTCATTCTGCAGCTTGACTAATACAGTATGTAATGTACTGATTAGTAGAGATTATGTAATAATAGAAGTGACACTTGTAGAGTATCAGCCTAAGTTCATCTAAGTATAGCTATAATTAGAACATTAAAATTAATATGATTTAAAAATGATATATGGGAAAAATGAGAAGTAATTTTAATTTTTTAAACTGAATATATGGGCTCTACAATCCTAGAATGGCTAGTGATTCCTGAATGTGTTTGTTTTCAGTGTTTTACCAAGTTTGCTATGAATTTTCTTAAAAATTCCTCAGTAGTGTACTAAATACCCTATGCAAAAATGTATCTGTGTAGAGAGATGTTTTTCTTTCTATTTTTAAACAAGTCTGCGGAAAGAAACACAGTATTTTAAACCATTTGGATTCCTAATTGCTGGTGTGTAATGGCACTTAGCACATGATTTAGAGAAAACATGGTGTTGATTAAAAGCATATATTTCCCTCTGAGAAGAAAAACAGAATATTTTGGAAAAAGCAATACTTAGAAAATTACAGCTGGCAAATTATGAGCCCATTCCAACTCTCATTAAACTAAATGGCCGTGGATTGGGCCCAGAATGAAGCTAATCAAAATGAAAGGCAAGTTGATTAAAAAGGACTATAATGATATTTTGGTATTAATTTGGGGGGACACTGTAGACAATTCAACAATAACACTCTCAGCAAAATTAAAAATGTTACAGATTTTGAATATGTGATTTTGAGACTCAAAGCTATAAAAACCTAATTTATATTCTTTGCGGATTAGACTGCACTGAAATACATTCTCCTTTCTTGTCTGTACAAAACCCTGAATATTTGCTGCAGCAGAAAATGCCTTTTTCATGGAAAAAAAAATATAAGGGTTTTCTGTTGTTACTGTGTTTTGGTGGGGGGTTGTTTTTGTTTGTTTCTGGTTTTGGTTTATTTTTTGTTTGTTTTTCTTTTGTTTTGACTAAACCACCTATGAAGCTCAAGTTAGCAATACTTGACATTTCCAGTCAAGATTTAATTGCATTTAATAGAGTGGTTCTTTCTTTTGGTCAAAACTCAGCTTTTGTTAGAAGGGCATGATGTACATGTGTAGCATGAAACTGATGTATCCATTTCTCTGTCCCTGTGTTTGCTCTGCACAGGTCTGTCCTCCTCAAGGCAACTGGAGTCTACCACGTGGATGATACTCTTCATGGCACCCAGAAACATACTTGGAAGATCAGCCTTACAGCTAGATTTTCAAGTGAAGTTAGTTTTTGTCTGTTACTTTTAAAGCCACAAAATAAGAAGTACTGTGAGAGATATTAAAGCCAGTTGCATGCTCTCAGTTCCATCTTCCTCTGGTTTAACTCTTGAACTAACAGCTACACTGATTTACACCCAGGTGCTATGTGGTATAGCAGATACATGTCAGAGGAAAAACTAGCCTATGAGTAGTTGTAAACTTTATCAAGATATAAAAGCCACATCTCATTGCCTGCAGCTGTATTAGAGGATTAAATGTATAGCTATTATGTGCCTGGTGCGCAAACTAGCTAAGAAATTTGGGAGAATGTGAATTATATGTGATAAGGCAATAGAAACAAGGTTTGGGAATTGTTCTTACTTTTCATCTAAAATACCACATTCTCTTTACATCTTTTATTTAGCCCTTCCAGGCAAGAATGTAGTTGGTCCTTGCTCCAGCATAAAAACAAAAGTCAGCTGTTAAAATTATATCAAAACTTAAAATGAGAAAATATAAATCTGAAAAGTTTTATTCCCTCATGCAAGTATGAAGCAGCAATCTGAACTTCCACCTGAGTAGAAGTTCCACCTCTTCAAAGACATCTGTGTCTTACAGGTTGTCCATTTCAGCCCTTTAGTTTTCTTACATGTCAGAAGAGAATTAATGGTTTTGGAAGGCATTAGGACAAGCTGTGATATAAACAATCAGTCTTCCAGTCAAGATACATAAAGTTCAGGTTCCATGATGAAAAGAAGTTGAAACTACACTTTTTTCTATCAGTCACAGATCATTCTGAGTAAGGCTAATTAAAAGAAAATAATTTGAAACTCTGAATGTACAGGAATATACTTTGTCACCAACAGCTAAACATGAAATAGAAGGGAGACAGGATAAATGTTATCTCAGAATACTTTATGTTCTTGACAGTTTCTATTAAACTAATTGGGAGCAGGCAAGACACCTTTGAAGGGTAACGGTTTCCACCTTGATTCAGCAAAGCAAGTTCAGCACATATTTAAGAGAAAGCAGAGAGATAATTCTGATCCTACTTGATAAAACAGGAAAACTCTTACTCCTTTATGTGTTTTCTCCATGTCAAATGTATATCTGAAGTCACAGTTGGGCACTGATCCAAGCAACCAACTTTGATCTAACAGAGAAAAGCTCCTTTAAGCTAGAAAAGTTTTTTTTTTTAAATCTGTGATATTTCTTTCTGGATACATGTATCAAGCACAATATAGAATATCTGCAATAATAGAGGATTTTATGTGAGGATTTTTTTTTTTTTTTGGAGACATTATAGCTTACAACTTAACTAAATGAAAATCTCATTTAAAAGAACCGTATAAATCTGTGCAATGGTTTCCAGTAATTTACTGAGTTCAGTAAGAAAATTGAAATTATTTTAATGACTGTCTCAAAAAGGAATTTCTTTAATTTTGATGAGAACATTTGATCCTATAAAGCTTTTCTTAATTAGTTCAATAAAACATATAATCTACTTTTTTCATTATTTACTGAACTAACACGCTTATTACCATTTTTATTACAAGTGTTTATTGATTTTTTCATAAAAGCAGCACATTGCAACTTCCTTTCATGTTAATTTATTGTATCAAATTCACCTAGAAATTACAGTTGTCCATTTTACACTTTCAATTTCATGTAGCCTCTTATGCTTCCAATATTAATGAATGTGTGAGCATGTTAGACAGTCATTGCTTAAGTGGTTTCTACAAATAAATCACTTGAGGTCACATGAAATGAGATCGTGATCAGAGATGAAGCAAGTCAATTGTGAATAATACATAGCAAGGCTTAATGTGCTCTAACAGTGTAGTAAATGTACTTACTACAGCTTTCTATTGTTGTGTGCTATCCCATAGATTGTATTCAATACAGCATTATTATGAAGCAGTAGACCATTACCTATTTTATGTAACATCATACATGTGTAAAAACTTCTTGTATAGACCACAGTGCTTAACATCATATCATCATATGTGAACAGCTCTATGATTCTGAAATACATAAATCAAAACAGGGGATCTTAGTAACATCCTTGGTCTACTGAACAAACACTGACAGTGTTGATTTATCTCAAGGTCACCCTTCAAAATATTCTGGAAAACTGAGTAACTGTATACAGTAAAATAACATTCACCTCTCTCTTCCTTTTGAAGGAGTTTTGCCTTTATGTGAACTTCAATCCTGACTACAGACAGATTGACTTTGCAAACAGTATGGAAGAGACAGATTGTCCACTTCACTTGAAAATGGGAATAAAAATGTTTGGAAAGGAAGAAGCATTTTTATAAGATTTGGAAATGAATTTAAAAGTTACATTTGACCACTGAAAATCCTTAGTGTTATTGTTTGAACTCTTTCAGAGTTACAGTATTCTGTTTTCTTGAAATGATGATTAAAATAACATGTTTTGCAGAGAAAGTAATCCAACTAAGTCAGCTTTCCCTGATTGACTATTTGGAACTCTAATATCTTGTGAGAGGAAACTAGAAGTTTAAACTGTTTAAATTTGTCTTCAAATCAAAATCATCTTTGTAAACCCAAGTTTTAAAAAGTTACTAAGGTCTCTGATTTGCAGTAGCTCAGAATTAAAAAGTTTTCATATAAAATTCTGAAATTTACAAAGGCCAGGGGATAGAAAAAAAAGTGAATTTTTTTTAACCCATTTTGACTGTATCTTCTTTGCTATTTATTTATTTATTTATTTTGCATTATAAATTACAATATTTGGAATTTTCATGAAATCAATTAACATTTCCTTGCCTAGGTCTTCTGTTTGTTTGTGGTAAGTAATTTCTACTCAATAAGTTGTTCAATTTCTGGGCACTTGTAAGCACAGTCATCAGCACTTCTTCAGTGTGCTCTGGAAGCACTGGGGCTCTTGGAAGACCAATGAGGCACATATATGTGGGTTAATTGCTGCTTTTAAATTCTAAGGATTTAGAAGAATATTTTTAACCTCCCTTTCCAAAGCTCATAAAGAGCAGTGTCCAGAAGTTTAAGATTTCAGACTGTTCAAACATTCAGTTTTCAGATGCTTACAATTCTCTTCTCTGGTCAAGAATTGCTTAACAAGTCATTTTAAAATTAAGACTTTGTTCCTTTCGTCTCAGTTGACACAAAGACAACTATGTGCTTATTGATAGATACTCTTGAATCAAGGCTGACAGTTTCCTAAATTTTCTCTGCTGACACTGCTGATGTGTGAGGAAAACCCATCTAAAAATAAAGACTCAGGCAGATCTCTTAAATATATTTTCAGAGTGTTCAAACTAGCATTCCTGAGAGGTAGACAGGCATTAGGTATTTGACTGATGTCCAGGTCTTTTAGCCTGAGTGAACTGGAATGATCCTCTTACTTTTTTCATTTTCTGTCTTTCTGCTTTCTGGTGGTTCAGTACTGAGACAGACAGGTTTTTTCTTCGTCATCTTGAGAGGTAAATATAGCTCAGTTTGTCTATTTCGAATATGGTCTGTATTTCCTTTTCAATTAAACGTTGTTCCTACACAGACATTGGGTTTCACTACAGAAACATTTTTTTTTTTCACTTTCATTTTCACTGTTGCTGCCATTGGCCTATGCAAAGCAATCTGTCTTTCTGTTCTAGGTAATTTTTTGCTAAGAGCTTCTTAAAAGGTGCCCAATACATAATGGTCATAGTCAAACTTTTTACTGAACTGATTTTTGAATTTAGACCAAAGATCTTCTGTTTCTAAAGCTTTCCTGTATTGTGACCTTTAATAAACTAGTAAAGTTGGTTTTTAAAAGTGCTGCCCAAATGTAAACTTAGTTCTTGGAAAATCCACTGCTTAACTTCTACTGTTTTCTTTGTGAAAAATGCGGAAAATTATACCTTTTGAAGAAGTAATTTGAGGATTAAATACTGTATTCAAAATGCTTTGATGATTAGGTATCATGTAAGTCTTATGTTGTTTGTTATCATTAATTTCAACTGTATTTATTTGCATGTGTATGTGCCATTTTCTACTCTCATTGTAGGAAAATACACTTGCTGATATAATGGAGACTTGAACTCCAGCTGGGTTGTTCCAGGATTTTAGCTGTTCAGACAGAATTTCCCTCCACAATCATTCTCTGAGTCTGTGACAGTGAGGTGAGGGATTGTAGAGCATGTAGAATTTTAATGGCTATTCAGAATTAAAGCATAGAAACATCAAGCAGCCAGGAGCTGCCAGGTCAGCTACATTTTTAAAACAGAACTTGAAAAAGATAAATTCAAAGCAGTGGATTTTAAGCATAGATGTATGTGCTGCAGTTTGGAAATAACTCAGGAATGGCCATACAGTCCAGGAACTAAGATGTCCAATTCATTACTTCTGCAAAAATAATTCAGCACTCAAAAATGGTGGGGTTCTTTTGATGTTTATCTGAAACATCTCCGAAGTATCTAGGTCTTTGTAGTTTGTTCAATTGTAATGTGAGCTTCTTTTATTTACTTTCTCACAAACCTTTATATCTTTTCCCCTGTTCCAGTATGGGAAGCATACTGGAAGCTTATATAAGCATAGGATTAGACTTAGTGTTCAGCAACAATTTATCACCTTTATCTGCAAGTCAGCACTGTGTCATATATTCACACCCGACTGTAGGGAAGATATGTATGTTTTGCTGCCTGACATTCATTCCTTGCACCTGTACAACCTTCTGTTTGAGCCACACATTATTTTCAGTAACTTTTTATTTATCACTTTATTTTTAACATATTGGGAACTATCTCATAGTCCTTATATAGACAACCCTAAAGATACACTCTGACTTAACACTTGCAAGGATTTCAGGAAATTGTAAGGTACAAAATGCTAAATAATGACCTTGCAAAAGGGTAGAAGCACCAAAGACATCATTCTTCAGAGTGTATATAGTAAAAGATGCTGCAATCACAAAGGTGCTGAACATACCACAAAGCAGTTCTGCCCTCTGTTTTTTGTGGTTTGTTCACAGTTGTCTAGGTCAGTGTTGCCAGCTATTTTGTTCTCTCTTCTTTAGTGGCAGTCCTTCTGGTCATCTCTTTATAATTAAAATCTAGTTGAAACTTAATTCATCCAGGTAAGAGTCATTAAAATAGATTAGATTAATCTCTTTGCCAAGAAATGAAAACAAATTACTGTTTTGTTCTTTTTTGTTCATCAGAATGATTTGATCCAGGGTAAGTTTGTGTGATGCAACTGAAGATAAAACCACCTATGATATGCATACATATATATGTGTGTGTGTATATATATATACACACATAATATATGATTACACACATACATACGCACACTCAAAACTGGAGGCAATAAAGAATGATTTTTCCTGCAAAAGGAAGCATCCATCTAATGTATGGATATGTAAAGTTGACAACTGAGAAACATTATTTGTTCGCTTGATTCTATATATATATACCTTTTTTTTTTTTTTTTTATTTCTTTTTTTTTTTCTGAGTTACATCCATTGGTCTTAAGAATGTAGGAATGCTGGATGATGGAAAACTTCCATTCGTCTCAGTATCGCCTATCTGACACTGAGAGAAGGCAGATTCTTGGGAAAGATCTTACACTGGGTCATAGTTTCTCCAAATTCTGCTCTGTACTGAATGAGTTTGCTAAGGCATAAAAAGGCTGAGCACTCAGAAGAACCCGATTCAGACAAAACCAGCTTTATGAATAACCTAAAAAAAATAAAATGGGGACTGATTCCAAGAAGCCTAAGCACTATTTATAAGGAAATGAGTTGTAACACTCCTTACTTTGACTTATGGATTTGCTGCCTTTTCATAATTGTGCTGCTATTTTTATATGTGAAAATTTAGTATTATCAGAGCAACACATTTTATACATAAGTTTTAATTTTCCACTTTTTGTTCTACAACTGTTGGATATTTTTTTCTATTCAGATACGACCACACCACATAGGAGATTAAGTTCTGCATTTGTTACTGTTTCTTCATAATATAAGTATTTAAAGACAGTACTTTTAAAGACAGGGGGAACTGGTGAATAAACAAGATTCGATTCTATACCTTTATACCAATCATCAAAAAAAAAACCCAAACAAAAAACACATGCAAAAATATGGGATCAGCTTAGTTTTAAGTAAATTTAAAATTGAGATCTGAGGGAAAAAAAAAATTCTAGGAAAAATATTTTTTTAAGCTATAATACCTGGGAAAGCTTGTACAAAAAAAACTTAGCTAGCTAATACTCTGAGTAATATACATGTATGTCCAACATGATAGACACATACATCAAATGTTAAAGCTAGAACTTTGAAAATATAATTTTGTCGTATTTCACAAGCCAAGGAAAAGGTAATTAATATTTCAGCTTTTCCCAGTACAGTTTCACGCTTATTTTCTGCAGATAAAAATTTGTTATGGTTATCAGTAATTTCTGATTATTTAATATTGAAACATAGCATAACACTTGTGAATCTAAAACATCTGGATTGTAATATCAAACTCTGAAAATATTGTTATTAGTTGCAAAATGAGACCTTATGTTCTGTCAAAGTCTAGAAAGCTCTGCCCTGAAATTCTATAGAAATACATATATTTGCTAAATTTAAGAAAGGAAATCATACTCTACTGGAGTCAATCCACATTAACTATGTTGATTTTGACAGAGTAACCTATTTTGAATGTTGAAATAAAATTGGGATTTTCACGCTGTATTTTATGAGGAAATTGTTAACAGAAAGTTAACCAAAATTATTCCTATAAATATAGTTCAAGGAAGCATTTCTATTCAGAGAAGTGTTTAAGTATGCTCTTTTGTCTTAGCACATGAAGCAGTGGGGGTAATATTTCTATATTTTTGAGAATTTATTATTAGATACAGGAATCTCAAACTGAAATCAATCTTAAAGTGTCATTAGGGAAAAAGCAGAGGCATGAAAGACTTGCTTTTTTGATTGTATGATGAACTTAAATTTTGCACTAATGTCAGTGTAAAAGAAAGACATAATTTTAAATTCTGTACGGAGTAGATAATTGTAAATTCCGTAATGGTAGAGAGATTACATTGATGCAGTTTTTAGTAGGAACTGAACAGGTTTGGATTTTTTGCATCATAATAAAAATACAGTGCTTCAGATGTAAGAGTTCAGATTTTATAGATGGTTCCTCAGCCTCTTTGTCTGATAAACATTCTTACCGCATTTCAATACTAAATACTTTGAATTTTCTGAATTGAAAAAGAAAGAGAAGAGAAGAGAAGAGAAAAGGGAAAAGAAAAGAAAAGGGAAAAGAAAAGAAAAGAAAAGAAAAGAAAAGAAAAGAAAAGAAAAGAAAAGAAAAGAAAAGAAAAGAAAAGAAAAGAAAAGAAAAGAAAAGAA
>JANVCC010000047.1:209759-397444 GCA_025345505.1 Todiramphus chloris collaris
AAAAGAAAAGAAAAGAAAAGAAAAGAAAAGAAAAGAAAAGAAAAGAAGAAAAGAGAAAAGAAAAGAAAAACTGGAAAAGCATCATAACCCCTGGCTTTGGCTATATGAGACCAGCCTTGCCTGTCAGAAAAATAGAAACATCTTCTGGTTGTACTTACTCTTGTACAACACCTTTATGTTTGCATCTGCAATGAATAGTGCTGAAAGTGAGCTGAGAAATGGATCTGTAAGTGCACCATTTTGGAATTTGTTTATGATATAGGCAGAGTTTACTGCTTGATATTTTGGAAAGCCTCTTTTCCTCTAATTTGAGGAAAATTTGTGTTAGTGGGCGAACATAGCAAAGGGATATGAAAGATGGTTGCTAGTGGGTTGTCTGCTGACATCTTAGCTACCCATGTTAGAAATCGAATGTCCTCTTATTAGGTTATGTGTTTCAATCTGTTTATTAAATAGGAATTTAGGTTATATTCGACACTATGGTTATTTCAAGAATCAGAGTGAAAATGAACAGGAATATTAATCAGTGTGTGGGCAGATAGGTCCAACTCCAGGACCTGTAACATCAAACTGAAGCAAAGATGGTATAGAGTATTGCTGAAAACTTTATTCCTTTCCTAATGAATTTAAAATAAAAGCTATCCTTAAAAAGCTGTGTAAACATGGAAAACACAGAATTATAAGGAGGAATATTATGAACATGAAAAAGGTCAAGTTAAGCACGTGTTTTTAAAGTCAGCATCTATAGGATGTCATGGTTGATTCCTCAGAGCTCATATTAGATCCCTGATCTGGAATGGTTTTGGCAGGGATTGTATTAGACGAGCCATCTTTCATCTGTTAGCAATTAGGTTAAAGTGATTGGGAGAACTTACTTCAGGTTTTAGATGAAATGGGTAAGATCGTAAATGTTTCCTAATGGAAACTGTCTGATTATATGCTGCAGGTCAATCTGATTAAAGCATACTAGGTATTGAAAGGGATAAGCACAAGTTTTTAAGAAGCTATACTGCTTTCAAATTTTATATGTGTAAATGCACATTTTTTATACCCATGCATGTTCATATTAAATATGGAATAGCCAAGTTCATGTAAACCCTAGTTTGTCATCCATTGCAAAGAAGGATGTTTTATTTCAAATTACATTACATTTGCCTCAGATTGCACTGTGGGTTGTGAAGGAGGCATACACGAATTATTTTTCTGTACTACTTCCTTTTGGCAACAAGCTGGTTGGTTTGTTTGATTTGCTCTTTATAACCCCTCACTTCCCTGTACAATACAGTTTCTATGCCTCATTCTCCAGTGTCTTTTCTCAGATATAAGTAGGTTGACAAAAAAGGAAGAAAGAAGGCACTAAATGAAGCAATAACATATAGCACTAATTTTACATGTAAATATCTACTGAGAAAGTTCTTAAACAGAATCTCCTATTTTGTACCTGCCACAAGGCCAACGTGGCCAGTCAAATCAGGACATTTGCCGAAGTTTCCTCTTAGCCTTGGAAACAATGTGAGCCATAAACTTTCTATTTTGACTCTATATTATTCTTTGTCCTGAAATGTTCTTTCTGCCTCTGTGCAGCTGTGTGCTTTAATACATCATACCATTTGGGTCATATTGCAGTATTTCCCTGTGCAGAAGAAATTTTTCAGCCTGTTCTATTTGAGCCTGTTTCATGTTATTCAAATTATTTAGCAGAAGTTATTTACACATCCATTAAACCCAGTAAAGACTACTGTCACCTCTTTTTTTTTTTTGGGGTGGGGGAGGGGGGAGAGAGGGGGATCTAGGTGGTGTAATATTAATTAATTTCAAGTTCCTTTAATGAATCCAGTTCTTTTAACTTCTCACTTGTCCTTAAACTTAGTCAACAATCCATTGCATCTCACCTGTGCACAAAATGAGAAATGGTTCTTGCCTCAGGGTCCCTTATGGCCAGAGGCCCATAGGGCATTGTGTGCTGGTTCCCACTGCTGTTCAATGAGGTTCACCAAGTATCTGTAGTCATATGGTGCAGTTTGGAACAGGTTTCACTTCAGTTTGAAACTTCACTGGATGAAAATATCAGATAAATGTACCACCAATAAAAATTAAAAAAAAATAGTTGCAAGAAGGTAAGGGACAGATATTTTTGTTTGAGAGAGAACAAGCTGCAGCTGATAAAGGAAACTGCCTTTATTTCTTTCATCAAACATCTTTATTATATTAGACTGTGTTTGCATGCATGCCATGTATGGAGCATGACTGACTGCTACTGCTCTGTGTCGGTATCTCCGCAGTGGTTTAGCTTCTGCTCATCTTGTATTCTGACTACAGGGGTTGGACTACATTATCTCTTAGACAGGTAAGAAGTCAGGATTGAAAAAGAATAAATTTCTATTTCCCAGGGAAACTCCCCTCATCCCACTCCTGAAGAGCACAAGTAGTTTTTCAATGTGACATTTAGATATTTGTTGTTGTCACTATGGTGATGCTGACACTGAAAGTCAAACATAACATTAAAAAACAATCTCTTCTGCCTAAATTAGCTTTATTGCTCATTTTTTCAAAGTTATAAATCTCTGTCTGTATTGTCTTAGTCTGTTTCAGTGAAAGATACAATTAGGTAGGAATTTCTGTATTATGAACATAGCTGTCTATAAATGTGATTATTCCATTCAATAACCTTATTCTCTTTGACAATAAGAAATTATTCCCTGTTACATATTTTTTAGTGTTTTTCCAATTTTTAAAAGTGTTTTTTAGGTGTCCTGTCTATACCATCTTATATTATGGGGTTTTTGTTGAATAATAGAATTTATTTTATTTTGTGTGTAGTAATTTTCTATCATATTGCAACAAGAGAATGTAGAGTGAAACTCTTGGAGTGAAGAGGTTTATAAGACTGGTCTATAGCTGAATATGTTTCAAAGCTGGGAAGTTACCTGTTGCCTTGTGGTCCTCCTTTTATTATATTTATGCTCCCTTGGATCAGTTTAAGTAATTTTTCTTGCTGCTTTATACTCACACTTTTCAGTGATTTCTGTCATTGGCAAAAATTAACCGGGATGTATAAAATTTGTTTCTGTCTTTTTTTGGTTTCTTTTTCAAAGGTCAGATTGTTCAGCATCTTACTTTGGGTTTTTCTTCTCTGAATTCTCCACATTTTGTAAATTCTGACATGTCCAGAGCTCAGCATTTTGGGACTAATCATAGAATCATAGAATGTTAGGGGTTGGAAAGGACCTAGAAAGATCATCTAGTCCAACCTCCCTGCCATTTAGGTAGGTCTGAATGCAAGTCTCATCTATGATGGATGCACCTCTGTTTGCACTTAAAATCATATAAAAGTTATTATTTTTGTTTTCTGTCTTGCTGGTATAGTGTTTGAAATATCACAGCTGACTTGCTAATCACTGTCACCTCAAGACTTTTTCAGCACTGCTGCTCTTCATATATTTCTGTGTGTTTAAAAATAACTTTTTCCTTACAGACACAGATTTGAACTTTTCCTGGATGGCTTTTTCCTTTCTTCCTTCTTTTCTTCCCCACCTTTTCTCCCTCTTTTTCTTCACTCTGTCTAGCCTCTCACTGTTGAATAAATTCCAAAAGAGGAAAACCAGTATTTTTTCAGCATGGTAATAGCAGTTACTGTAATGTACAGGTAGGCTAAAGTTTTTAACCTAACCCACTCCAAAACACCTTGTTTTTCTGTATCTGTATATAATCTCCTAAGGCAAGCAAGAACAAAAATATTGTGTTAAGTTTTCCAGATCCGTACATAAAACCCCCAAAGCCTTAGGACTTGTTGACAGACTTATGTGCCTGTTGCTTTTCTCTGAGAGGCAAGGTAGCTTACCTGAGTTTATCACATCTGTACGTGTGCACACTACCAGCAGCACAAGAAACTCATGGTGCAGAGCTGGACTTTAAAAGTGTAACCACTTGTACTTTGACCTTTGTCACCAGGAGAAGACCCTGGGGTTGGGTTCAATAAGCACTCAAAAATGCCAGCGTGAAGCCTGTCTCAGGCATCCTCATAGAGGTGGATGTAACTTCCTTGTCCTTAAACGCTGGTGGAGGTGGAAGAGATAGGCTAGGAGCTTTTTTCTTTCACTGCAAAGACATTGCTTCATCTTTTTCTTTACTGGCATTCTGGGTTTTGATTTTCTGTTTAAGGATCTGAATACCAAATAGCTACCTACTGTGGTGTCCATTTGTAGATTCATAAATCTAACCATAAGTGTTGAAGTTACTTTTTAATTAGGCAGTCATCTTTCAAAAACTTTTATCTGTTCAAGCACTTCCTAGTGATCATCAAATGAAGTTTGACGTGAGATCAGGCTTACTGCTGCCTGTGGTGATGACTTGCTGAATTCTGTGTTATTTGTCATTTTTTGTTTACATTCATTGTCAATGAGGTCAATCTGTCCTTGCCCTTACATTCTTTGTGAAGGCTTATGGCATTATGTCAAATCTCTCTTGGGACACCCACTACAAGTGAACCTCAACTTTTATTTTATAGGATGGTCTTGGATAGTAATTGAAAGTAATCCTTTTTTGAATGGTCATCTTCTTATTATTTACATAGTTATTTCATCACTGCATTGCTGTAGGTTTTTTTTTTAATTTCCTTTTTTCTAAGATAAAATGTGTAGGATGCTACTTATCCTCTCCTGTGACATGCTTACACACACACTCACAGAAGCACCTTGCAGAAACGGCACCTAGATTTTTTCAGGTGATTTTGTATGTACATGTAAGCGTGTATGTATTTATCTGAGTAATATATTTAATAGCAAAGCATACTTTACAACTGTCAGTTGTGTGAATTAGGATCTGCATCCAAAAACATTAAAAGTGAAATCAATTTTATGGTATCCTCTTATAAGTCAAGTTTTACTTGATTTTCAAAACCAATTGCGAAGTATTCCATAAAATGATTGATTAACTGATTTAAGGTTCTGTCTTTTTAGTGTGATAGGCTTCCAAGAATTCTTTATGTTTTCTTGAAAGTTTATTATACATGGATAATTTTGATTACCTAATTTCTGTCTGGGACTGTATTTTTCATTTCTTTTTTTCACCTGCATATAATCTTAATTGATGTTGGTTATTTTGCCTCATTTGCTCTTCTATTCCTCATTTCCTATACAGATTTTATTTTACTTCAGATGTCTGCACAATTGCTTTAGAAGCCACTACAAGATCAGGTACAATAAGCAGATGGATATTTTCTGCTTTGAAACATACATTTGGTCTTGTATAGGAAACAAGAAAAATTAAAATACAGACTGGTCACAATTTCATCTCCAGTCGAGTTAATGCCAAGTTTTGGTATTGACTTCTTCCTATGGCAGACCCATTTTCTTAGTGGTCAAAGGATTCAGAATTTCCTGGCTGATATCACATGGCTGATAGAGCATCTCTTGCTCTATCACTAACTTTTTAATGGAAAGACTGATAATAGATGAGGAGAGGGTTAGGCTTTTTATCTGAAAATTAACACTGCTAGCCTCATACCAGGATTATTGGTAGCTTCATACCAGACTTTCAAGTGTGTTTATCATAATTGTCCACATCTGGAATGCTCGATCCATCCTGGGCTCCCAAGTACAAGAAAGACATGGACTTAAAGGGGAAGGTCCAATGAAGGGCCACAAAGATGATTAAGGGAATCTCTCCCATGAAGAAACAGTGAGATTTGGGACTGTTCATCCTGGAGAAGAGAAGACAGAGGAGAATCTTATCTGTGTGCACAAATACCTGAAGGGAGGGTGCTAAGGGATGGAGCCAGACTCTGTGGTGTTCGGAGATAGGACAGGAGGCAATGGACACAAACTGAAACAAAAGAGCTTCTGTCTGAACTTCAGGAAAGAGGTTTTAACTGTGAGCATTGGCAAAGGTTGCCCAGGGAGGTTGTGGATTCTCCTTCCTTGGAAATATTCAGAAGCTACCAGAACATGGTCCTGGGCATCCTGCTCTAGGTGGCTCTGCTTGAACAGGGGAGTTGGACCAGGCACCCTCCAAAGTCCCTTCCTACCTCAACCTGTGCTTCTGTGAGTCTTGAGATTATTTTGCCTTGCATAAAGTCATAGTCAAAGAGTCTGACAAATTATTGGAAAAGAGAATGGACAATTTATTTTCTGTCTTTTAATTTAATCCTTTTTTTTTTTCTTATTTTGTGTATTTTTGTGTCCAGGGAATGTTTCCAGCTGTCATCACTGAACTTCTGACTCTCATGACAGGAAACATTATGGTCACCAAAATTTTCAAATAAAGATAGAAGCTGTTCAGTGTTCAAAATCCAAAATTTACTAGGTTCATGATTTTAGCTGCTGTCTTTGTTCATTTGCAAGAGGAATCGGAAAGGAAGAACCACAAGAAAGCTCTGAAGTCACCAAAGTACAAATGTACTGCTGCTTAGAATTAATCTGGATTGCAGTGTGGAGACATCAGACTAAGTTCATTCACTTTTTCTGTGATTGCATGCTTACTGCTTTCAGAAGATGTTTGCTGTCCCAGTTGTATAACCTTACAAAATTGATGGGATACCATGTTATATCAATACTTCTTCATTCTTACAAATAATTTTGCCAAGATTTAATCCATAATTTCTCATACTTTCACACAAGAGAAGGTACTAAAGAGAGAAGTGTGCACAGTAGAATATGGAGATATAATTGTCCTTACATTTGAACAGTTCACTGCCTCCAATCTATTGATACTCGCAAAAACCAGGTAATGAAAATAAAGTGCAGATGAAAGCTCAATCCACAGAAATAAAGATTCTTCCTAGTTTGAGGGAAAATCCACGTGTCATGATGAAAGCAATATTAGTTGTAGGTATGGGAGTAAATATTCTCATATCTTGTCAGTTAGAACAGAAGTTTAGCCATGGTTGTGAGTCTGAAGTGTATAACATCAGTTATCTTGAAGAATCCAGAGTGCAGTCTAAAGTAATCAGTCCTTAAAATCCATAGTGTTAGAGGCCAGCTTCATGAGTGTTCCCAGGAAATTACATTTTCATACATTGTCATTAATGGTATGGACATTTACCAGGACTGTAGCTTAGACCTTTTATTGAACACAGTGGTTTTAGGGGGGTGGGGGAAGTACTTTTGCACAGAAATTTTATTTGAAATAGTCTGGATTATTTTTTGTTTGCTAGTTTATTGTTTTTGTGTTGTTTGAGTTCTTCATATGTAATTTCCTGGACTCAAATCTAGTAATTAATGATTTTAAACCTTTATTAAAATCTTAGTGAGTTTAATTTTTTTTCTAAGTGACCTTTGTAAATAACTGCAAATACAAGCTGTAGGAAGAGCAGCTGTGTGTATGTAAAATGGTAGTAGTATATGAGTAGGCATAAAATTTAAGAAGAACAGGTTTTTAATCTTTGGGGGTCTTAACTTCTTTTCAGGTTCTGAAGGAATATTCTGGTCAGTCTTGCACCCGTACTTGACAAATGCTCTCTTAATAAATATAATAAGTAAAGGCTTTTTAAAAAATTCTTTCTTATGTCTTATGAACATCTGAGACTTTAATTTACACAGTTCTCTAGCTATGATTAATTTTTAAATTATTTTTGAATACCACCTAAAATAACTATGGTAAACCACTTTATTAAAATATGTAAGTTTAAGGAATAAATTTAAAACAATGAGTCAAAAATTTTGGAAATATTATGGACTGTTGGTATGGGATTATTATCACATAGTTCTAAATCAGGCACCTACTCTAAACGAGCTGCTTAGCCTCCTTCATTTGAGAAGAATGGAGAGAAATGAGCATTGTCAGAGGATGACTCAAACGCGGTTTCGGTAGAATACGCTGGATTGTTCTCTAGAAGTGTTTTCCCTGATGGGCCATACCTGGACAGAAGAGGAAAAACTTAACCTAGCCTAAGATTGGTCTGAGAGTCCTAAAACAAATCCTACTTTTAATTAAGGTAAACTGAGCACCTGAATAATTCACAGGAATTGTTTTCAAGAACATGATCCAGAAACATAGTTTGACAAGCACCACTAAACAAGGTCAAGAGTGGAAGTCAGACATGAAAGGAGCAGCATGGGTTTGCAGAAATTGTATTTAAAGTTCATTTACTTTATTGGGATCCTTTTATTTTTATTTTAATTTTAGCTAGTTTCTTGGCCTTTGAGAAACAGCAATACTGTCTTTGGAAAAAAACTCCCATCCATGGGGTGTCATGCACTTCAATCTCTCTTTTAAAGTTCTTGTTCATTGTTACAGCTAAAAACTCTATAAACCTGGCTGTGTACTGTTCACGTCTGAATTTCTCATTGTTGAATTCAATCGGTGTAGCGATATTCCACCTTCTGATGAAAATCCACATTTGTATGACAGTCCATTAACATTTTCTCATGGTCCTGTTTCCCATGTCAGAATTCACTGTGAGTGAATTTTACAGTTTGTAAGATTCCTTCCTCCCTTCTGCTTTCCTTGGCTCTCTGAGGTAGTGATGAAGTATGTTGTATTTTGGGGGTGAACTCTAGAGAAATAAACAGTTCCTAAACTGAGTAACTTAAGCAGTTGTTACAGGAGCTGACACGTGCGAAAGAAGGGGTCAGTTCTCTACCTTGGCAGCCTTAGGAGGAGTGGTGGGTACTTCTTTAGAGAACCCATCAGGTGCTTCATGTTTCTGCAGGATCTCAAGTTCACCACTTCTTAGGACTGGCTGCATAGTAAGGCGTCTTTGATTTTGTGTTGTCTGCACTGACCTACCATTTAGGTAGAAAATAATTCTCCTGTCCAAAACGAAAGAAATCTTCCTTGGAGATCTTTGCATTTGTGTTTACCATTCCAAGCAACTAGTTTACTATATTATCATAGCAATTTTTTGAATTCAAGGTCCCAAGTACAGATATTACTCAAATGATAACTCTTCGATGTCCGTCATCGTCTACTTCTGACTGTAACAAGTTACCTTAACCTGGATTTTAGGTCCTTATTCTTCAGTTAACAATCTACTTTTTGAACATATGCATCAGACAAGTGTCCCCAAGTAGCCAGCTAACCTCGTTTCTGTCAACCCAAGTATGTATTTTCAACATGCAGAGAATTATCCCTAAGTAGATACTGTCTAGTTTATGACTGCAGTAGAAATTATAATCACAGAATCATAGAGTGATGGAGGTTGGAAGGGACCTCTGGAGATCATCAAGTCCAACCCCCCTGCCAGAGCAGAATCACCTAGGGCATGACACACAGGAACATACCAGGGTGGGTTTTGAAGGTCTCTAGAGAAGGAATAAGTCACTTATTCTTGGGGACATTCACAAGTTGGAGCAATGGTGGTGTAACTATATCACACACTTCAAGCAAAAGATGCACAAAGGATATAAACTCCATTTACAGCTCAATAGAAAAGTATGCTAGTATAGAGGATATTTAAGAGAAGAAAGATTAAAAACGTACCTACAATGTATAATGAGTCTTGTTCTTATCCTACGTATTACTTCCAACTAGCCAATCTTGCAGATTAGAAATGTTAGTATCTCAAAAACAATAAAGGTTTCATAGTGCAGAGGAAGAAATTAATTTCTTACATTTTTATTGAATGAACACCAAATAAACTCTTTTACTTTTGCAGCCGTTAATGATGACCCTCTTTGGAGCTCAAGTCCATGAATTCTGCTTCAGGATACAGAATGAGAAGCAAAAAATGCCTGCTGATGTTAGAAAGCTGCCGGAGGTTAAAGAATAGGAGCAGAGAAGCATGGATGGCAAAAGAATTTGGAAAGCAAGAAAAGGCCAGAAGGGATTCGTGCAACGCCTGCCCAGATCAGGGCATTGATCTTCTCCAGCCATCTGCAGCTTCATAATCACAGCACGCTTCACAGATGATCCTATACCAGTGGCTACCTCCCTTCAAAGATGGGCCTTGTCAGGTAGAGCTGCTTATGGCTTTCCTTCAAAACTGTTCTGAGTCCTTTTCCAAATTAGCCATCAAGCCCATAGCAGTGACAGTTGGAGTAGATGATCTTTAAAGGTTCCTTCCAACTCAGACCATTCCATGGTTATGATTCTATGAACTAGCCATTTCATTTTCTCCAACACTTTACTGGCATGTTCATAAACACCTTGAGTGTTCCAGAGATCTGACAATTGTGGTGGCAAAAAAT
This sequence comes from Todiramphus chloris collaris, assembly GCA_025345505.1. NCBI lineage: Eukaryota > Metazoa > Chordata > Aves > Coraciiformes > Alcedinidae > Todiramphus > Todiramphus chloris. The sequence goes on from JANVCC010000047.1 coordinate 219,887, forward strand.
TCACTCTCAGTTACTATGCAAGAAACACAGGAGGAAAGATACAGACAGATCAATTAAGTTTTGTCTTTTATTTTATTGTGTGTTTTATTTTAAACTCTGATTTCACAGTTTTTTCTTTTTCTAGTTTACCAGATTGTTAGACAACATAAAAAGCTCATTTTTTTCCTCTTAGTAGTTGGAAGGTTTTAGTTTCCTGTTCTCAGGCTTCTCCCTGTCTATATTTATGAGCCTAGTAAAGCTTTGTTTTGTTTAAGTCTTTTTGCTGTCCACTTTATTTTCAGGAAATGAGAAATCATAGCTACACGAAAAATATTTTACAAGCATAAGAAAACAGCAAGAAATTGACACAGTACAATAAAGTGGCATGCCATGGTCTCAGATGAGCAAGCAGAGATAGTTGCATTTAAATAGATGCTCACTTGAGCAAATAAATCACCCCTTGCATAATACAATCCATAAAATTAACTAGACAAAAAAAATACATCTTTCCATAACTAGCAGCACTATAACTAACTAAATAAAATGAGAACAAGAAACCTTAGGTAGGTCAGCTACTTTTGTAGGTTTGCTCACTCTTTTAAGGGGCACACATATTCCAATAACAGTCTTAAAACAGCCCAGAAAGCTTATATCCCAGATGTCTGTCATTATGCGAGACACATTTCTGAAGAGATTAACAGGTAGTTAAAAGTTCTCCATTATATGAAGCCAATTGTCTTGTTCAAAGGCTAGTGTATAAGAGGGACAGGGCAACAATTCATCATATCTTATGTGATTCTGCCATGCTTCTCCAGGACAACCACAGATACACCTACAAGGCGTATGAACATCTATTTGAATGACTGCTCCTGTCAGTATAGATGCCTGAGTTAGTCAGAGGACCCAGCTCCAGCAGATCTTTGCTCTGATAGATAAGCAGATCCTCAGTAAAAAGGCTATTTGAGAAAGTCAGAAGGGAAGAGAAGTCTTTATGTCACACAAGGATGTAAGTGAAGTATGAGTTTAGATAACGTGAACTAGACAGCTGGAAGATAACATGATGGATATAGGAATGGTAGGTGCATATGAAATGGTCATGGCCATATAGCAGTGCTGACACCCTCTTGATTTGTAATCCTTTGTAAAAAATTTCTAAGTCTGTGTTGAAAAAGCAAAGTCAGAACAGCTTCTGCTAGTCTGAGGGAGCTGGGTCTCTTTAGCTTGGAGGAGACTGAGGGGTGACCTCATTAATATTTGTAAATATGTAGAAGGTGAGTGTCAGGAGGATGGAGCCAGGCTGCTCTTGGTGATGTCCAACGATAGGATATGGGACAATAGGTGCAAGCTGGAATACAGGAGGTTCTATTTAAATGTAAGGAGAAACTTCTTCACGGTGAGGGTGACAGAGCCCTGGAACAGGCTGCCCAGGGAGGTTGTGGAGTCTCCTTCTCTGGAGACATTCAAAACCCACCTAGGTGTATTCCTGTGTCACCTACCTAATCTAGGTGATCCTGATCTGGCAGGAGGATTGGACTTTATGATTTTCCAGGGTCCCTTCCAACCCCTAATATTCTGTGATTCTGTGTGCTGGTTTTTGGGTTTGTTTTCCGCACCACCCCCCCCCCCCCCCCAACCCAAAACAACATTCATTTGCCTCGGAGTGTCAGCAGAAAGAAAAGTTAAAACAATCAAGAATTTTTCACTTCAGACTTCCTTGTCTTTTCCTGGAACAGTATGTTAAACTTGGATCTTCTAAGCAAACAGAGTTGTGGTCTAGAGGAGACAAAATACTTTTCTTCAGTCTCCATTACCAGATATATCTAGACTCCATACTGCAGCACAGAGTAGAAGCTACCTATCATTTCTGTAGACACAGGGTGACTTTGGTGCTAGGAACTCTTTGGTTTGACTTGGAGTCATTTACAGATGGAAGCAAGCTAAACAAACCCACAGGCAGTTCTGCATCATTTGATCTTGATTTTTCATAGTGTCTGCAGCAGCTTTTAATGTGATGCACAGATAGAGCAACTAACTGCCCAAGCATTCTGGCTTCTTTGCACCCATGTCCCTCGGAAAAACAGATTGCCCTACTGTGGCAGTTATATGTCAGGCAGTAGTATTCCTTGGTCCCAGTTTTCCCTTCCTCTCTCCCCTCACTGTCAAAAATAACCAACCCTTTTATGAGCTTGGTCATTATCAAACAAGCAAATTCACTCTTTTCCTATGGGCATGGGTATTTTCCTAGGTGGTATGTTATTGTTAATCACAATTTAATTGTGCTAGAGGTCTTTTTGATTTAACTTCAGAAAGCCAAATAAAATATTAGCCAACAGGTAATATGAAAATTAATTAAAAAATTAATATCAATTACACTTTTTCTGCACACCAACAACATAATTTAAAAACAACATAAATAACTATAGACCCTCTGAGCATAACAAGTGATCATGTGTAGTTCTCTCATTTATTTCCCATATCAGGAATGAGAGCCATATGTCAGTAATTTACTATATTATTGCTATTACTACCCCTGTTATTATTTATTTAAAAGTCTTGGGGGAGAAATACATTTTATTTTGAAATTATTAAAATTCACTATTATAATGAGATGTGAAGAAATCAAGCTTGTAGGGCTTTTCCTTGGTTTTAGTTTGTTGATTCATTGTGGGTTTTTTTTTTCCCCATTGTTCCTATTATTTGGGGCCAGCAGCATAAATTACTCCTGGAAAAAAAAAAATGTAACAGAGAAAGCAATAGCCTGTAGGTGCCCAGGACCAAAATATCATGGTCTTTGATGATAAAATCCCAGTTGTTGACTGTAATCTAGTATTAGTATAGAGGGATGATATTGTCCAGAAAAACAAGATAATTTTTTCCTGTGTTTTCCTTTTCTATTATTTATGTGAACTTTCACTTTGAAACAACTTTTGTTTGTTTTTTTTTTTTTTTTTGGAGTCTCAAACTTATTTACAAGTCCAATACAGCCTTCAAGTCATAAAGATTTTGGGCTTTTTTTTTTCTGTCTAATTCAGCATCCAGCAAAACTGTATTTGACATTCCAGGCTGTTATTGATGGAAGAATTTTTTCACCCACTATTGATCTGGGAAGTCAATGGATATGGATAAAGAGAACAGTCCTTGGGGTTTAAAAAAAAGTGTGGTTTGTGCAAGGTACCCTCTGTCATTTTAGGTATGTATAGTATTGCTTCTATTTTCATCTAGTATCTTTGAGTTCTACATAGGTTTTACTTCACTATCTACTTTTCATCCAGGTAGAATAAAGATAATGCTTAACTTAAAAGACCTGTCAGATAAATTATTAGCAACCATGACCCTTGATGGAGTTAGATGCTGTCTAACAATATCTGAAATTTAACATCTTGTTTCTTCATTATTCTTTCTTTCCTTTTTTACCTATAAACCCATTATTATCATTAGCTAAGAAATGTAGACAAATTGTTGCCAGTGTTCTGATTTGTAAGCACCTCATTCCTAGTACTAATATTTAGCCCTTTGCTACCAAGATTATAAATTCATAGCTGGAGAAGGTTGAGTATTTTTAAGTTTTTCTTTCCATCTTTTACATTTTCTCATGCACAAAATTTAGAAATGATTATTAGTTTAAAAAAGGAGATAAAGCTGCATATTTCTAAAGCTTTTTATTAACAGTATTTCTGTGAATACCTCCCATGTGGTGCTTTGAACATGTAGCAAATAAAGCTGGTCAATTTTATTTTAAATATCCCCACCATTGAATTTCATGTCCATTTACTGTAGAATGATGTTCTCTCCAATAGAGTTGAACAGAAGAGTGCTAATCTTTATTCATAAGGCCAATAAATTTGTTCAAAGCACACATCTGCTAAAGGCTGAAATGACTACGAATGAGATGAATTGTGACTTTGTTTAGATATCCAGTGGCAGTAATTTATAAAAAGAGGTACAAGTTTTTTGTTGTTTTATCCATTCTTTTGATCTTTGATGAAATTTGTGAGGTGAAATACAAAAGAAATGAAAACACACAGGTGATTTTATAATAATATACATGAACAAAAGAAATGAAGCAATTAAAATGTGCATTAAGTATTTTGTGTATTTTCATTTAATTTCTACTTAGCCTATGTTTTAAAGCTTATGCTAATTCCTTTGCACAATGCAGTGAATAAAATAAAGAATTTAGACTTGTTATTAGTTCTCCTGGAAGAATGATTATTAATACACTCATGTGCGATACCTTAAAAAAGTTTCATTTTACTTGAAACTGGTTTTAGCATATGAATTTGGAGTTACATCTTTTGATGTCTGTTCTATGGTGTTAAGCAACAGTGGACTCTTTATGCCTCTAGGTGTCTACAGGGGCAGTAATCATCAAGGTGAATAACAATGTGCTTAGCATAAAAACAAAGCTCCTTGAAAAATCTGTACACAGCAGAGATTTGTAGTTTCTTGATGATCCCTCCACTCCTAAGAGGAACAAACATACTTAGTATGGTCAAGGAGCCCAATATCTTGGTTATTAAATCAAGTATGACAGTAGTCCTATAAAAAAAAATTATTCAGCTTTTCTTAGGAACATTACTGCTTTACAAAGCAGATGGCAGAATAATCAAGTGTGTAACACGTGTACACACCCTTTGTGTTTTTTTCTTGCTGCTTAACAGAAAGCAGAATAGACTTACGTGGAGGACTTGTATAAATAATCATAATTGCTATTATGATTCTAAGCAATATTTGCTCCTGTGGTGCTGAATGAGCATCTCTGACTCTGTCCTTATATAATTACTCTTATCAATGTTTGACATCATCCTTTGTCATACAGATTGAAAATTCATAATGGACTAAGGACAGCAACAACCTTTTTGAAGAAAGAAACTGTGTATTTTATTACAGGGCTAAATTCAAAAGGATTTCATCTCTGTTTTAGTTAATAAGGACTGTGGTTTTGAGAAATACCGTATTTCTTCAGAACTACAGAAACACTGGTCAGTCACAAAGGTTTTGACGGGCCAAATAAGATTTGGGGCAAGGATATGATTTTCATGAAGGCACAAGATGATGCAGGGATATATCCATGCCTTATTCAGTATTATCCTTCTATATTATCCTTCCCAGCTTATCCTTTTACCAGCAGCTACCGTAGCTTTCTTCTAGGAAAGGGTGTCCTTATCTGTTCTTGATAGTCACTTTTTCTGCAGGACCACAGGTATTGTGAACAAGAAGATATGAATAAGAAGACTGTATAAAAAGAAAAGATACCCATTTATAGCTCAGCTTTTAAGGTGAACCCAAGGAAACTAGATTTTTGTAGTCCTTCCTGGCTCTGTTGCAGACTACCTATGTGTTCTTGAGAAAAACTATCATAATGCCTATGCACAAGAGGGCTAATTAAGTCTGTCATTCCCTAACTTTTGAATGTTTGATTTTGCAACCTTAATGTTCTTTTAATGTCTTTTGTATGCAATATACATCTACACAGTTTCCATTTATTATTAAAAATTGATAAAGCACTAGATTTTAATGACATGCATGCTTAACTATGCATCCTTAATGTTCTGGATATAATTTTTAAATGGGGTTCTGCATTCAGTAGTGTCATTCTTTAATCACCTAATATAAACAAGGGTCCTCCCTTGTTTAATAAATTGCAAGAGTGGGTTATTAGACTCTAAAATATCTCTGACTGTAATTGCATTTTATTTGTCCTAGATATCAAGAACCATAGTCCTGACGGAATACTCACTGTTGTATATCAATTGCAACTTATTGGCCTGGCAATGTTGTGAATGTCTTCGTTAAAGAAGTAGTCACATATCTTGCTGTTCATTGCAGGAATAGATCTGTTACTGTGGTAACACCTATGTACTGCCCTTGTGAAAGGAGATTTTAGTTTTCCATTAATATAATCCGTAAGGTGCAGATGGTACCAAATAAAACATAATGAATTAGACCGATACTTTGATACTTGCAGGGTTAAAATATGGACAGACAAGCAATGAATAAGAATGAACATGGCATAAGATTTTATGTGCTGTTTGAGGAGTATAAAATCTCCAGAGGTGCTGTGTTGCATAGCCATATGTTGTTTTCTCACTTAAGACTTGTGAAAGTTTAAAAGATTAAAAAGATTACTAATATTAAAATCTAAGCCCAGAAAGTTCTCTAGAATCTTAAAAGAAAGAAATGACAGACAAATATGGGAAAAATATAAGCTGAGGTGAGGGGGGAAACACAACAAGTTTTATACTAACTTTAAAAATAGTCTCATTATTTGTCAGTAGAATGGACTTCTATCTGCACTAAATTTTTCAACTTCATATGCTTATATTACTTTGAGATATGTCTTATTGAGACTTACTAAATAGTGAAATGAGTTAAAGAAAAGGAATAGCCTGGATATTTTTTCCTTTTCTGTAAAATTTGAAACAGTTAACTGCGCCATGAAGAATTTTCACAATAAGCAAATATTTTGTAAGATGAACAAGTAACTCAGTTAAACACTTGTTGTCATTGAGTCCTGTATCATAGATCTAGGCTGTATAGAACATTCCTGGCTTCTTGGCTTAGGAGCGTGTTTTAGCAAAACCTACAAAACCCTTCCATTTTTCTCCCTTAAATATATTTTTAAATACCTGAAGAAATCAATATATTGATCAATAAAATAATCATTGTGGGGATGCTACTATTCCATTCCCAGAGAAACTGAGGTACCAGGCTCCTTTTTCCTTGTTAGGCCATTTTTTTTTTTCCCCCCTGTTCAGTGGAACCATATGTCTTTTTTGGCCATTTCCTCAATCTATCACAGCAGCAAGTTGTGTCTGTCAGATAGCAAACTTGCAGGTTTGTCCTTCTTGGACATCTTCTTAAGAGTAACACAGCCTGAGTGCTCCCTTTCTCGGTGACAGTCTGATTGCTTTTCTCTACCTCCCAATTTTTCCATATGATTAATGAAAAGACTGGGGAGATTTTCTTTTGTTTTTAATCAGCCTCTAAAGGTGTGTGTACCCGGGGCCTAAAATTACTTGATTTTCTGTGATAGTTCCTCTCCCAATGTAAATCGAAAAATAGACTCCTTACTTAAAAGATAGATCTCTCCACACCTACTGTACGTCTTCTCCAGCAACACTTCTGACATGAAACATGTTTAATCCAGTGGTAAGAGGAAATACTTTATACTGCCAATACTTGTATACTATATCTATATCCTATAGATGTATATATATAAATACACTCACACACTGTATATAGAGTATACTTTTACTAGTATGACTAATAATTGTACCTCAGATAATGGAAATAACTATTATTTTAGGTAAGCAACTGACAAACATTTTAGTAGCAAAAACTGTCAGGAAGAGCCCTGTTTCTGAAGTCTGCTCCACATAGGCAAGCTAGTGTTCTACACAAAGAGGAATATGTCACTCATGTAGAAAATGCCAAGACTGAAGACCAAGACTGGGTTCTAAGCGATAGTCAAGACATCAAAATTTAAGTGGTAAACACATCTCAGGAGACCAAGTAACTTGCAACAAATTAATTATCTGGAAGGTAAGCTTTTTTATACACATACACCCTTTCATGACTCAAAGTAGAGATATTTGTTAAAATATTATGTATACTTACAAATTATGGATGATGGATATTATCTTATTAGAACAGATAAATTTATCTTGGCTGGTTTCTGAATTTTTGCTAGTTAAGCTTAATTTAGTCACTGACTGTGAAAGACTTTTAGAATAATGATTGAAACTTTCTTGTTTCAGTCACTTTCTATGAATGAATATTTATTGAATATACATGACATATGCAATAAAATATATGATATACAAGCAATAGATACAATAAAAATAAATTTCTTAGAAATACAAATCAAACATGAGTGGAGTTAAAGAAAATGGATTATGTATTTGGTGAGATTTCATAAGATATATAAGTAGTAGTTTTAATCAACATCACATGGGTGACAGTCTTATTTTTTTACTTTTACATATATTGTACTTTTATTTCTGTAGCGATAGAAAGTGTATGTGTGTGTGGGAAGAGTTATATAAATGTTTTTGTTTAAAGTGATATGGAGATGTAGTTAAATAGTTTTTCAGGACAACAAGAAAAAATAATTATTGTTTCCACGTAGCTTATATTCCTATGACTAAGTACTCTGAAATAAATAGAATTATTCAAGATGTCTGAATACTGTGTCTGACAAAATCTTTTTTATCACTTTCAAGAGAAAGACTTTGAATAATATCTTAATTTCTTCTGAAGCTAAAATATGTATGCATTTCTTCATACATCTACTGTAATTTTTTTTTTTATAGAACAGAATGGATTGCTTTCAGAGAAAAAAATTACATCTATACAGTACATATTATTAAAGCAAGAAGACATCATTCATCATTGTTGACAGGTGAGTAACACATTCAGGTATCCACTTTTTTTTATTTTTAACCAGAAAAATCACAGAAATGTCTATCAGAAATAATACTAATCTTAGTGTCAGTTCCTACAAGTGGCAACATCTTCAGGTTTTATATCACAAAATGAAGACTAAATTAATAAGATTGTTTTCATACAGAGTATAAATTGATATTACTTATACATAATAGAATATTTTAAAAAATTATAGAATGCCTTCTTGGAAGTTCTAGATTAGTGTTTTGTTAGTAGGATTGGGTTCCAGTCACTTAAATCTATATTTTGACTTAGTAATCTACAAAGGTTTTGTTTTCTGTGGTAATTCTCATTGAATAAGTAGTGTAGAGTTAAAATATTAAAAGGCATTATCGATTGGATTTCGTATTGATGAAGCTAAATTCATGAAGGCAAGCTGTTTGCATATGGAAGGGTAGAACTTTCATCCCTTGAAGAACTTGAGAATTAAGACAGAAAATTCATGAAAATCAACAAGGCAGAATACAAAGCTTTGTACTTGAGGTAAAACAAGCATCCATGTGCATCCACATGGGCTGGGGACTGCCCTCCTGAAGAGGCCTGAGGGTCATGGTGGATTCCAAGCTGTCCAACATTGGAGGTTTCCATGCCTTTATAAGGCAAAACCATGGCTGTGGTTTTTAATCCCTTATTGGTGATACTGCTTTGGTCTAGAGCTTGGACTAAATGACTTTCAGAGGTCACTTACAAACATTCCTGTAATCCTGGGTTCATTATGCTTTCAGAGGGCTGGATAAAGGGAATGGAGGTAATCTCTAATCATACAGTTGGTACTCTTTTAGCAGAAGTCAGAAGGAGTTTATCAGTCATTCTGAATGCAAAAGACAGTTTGAAGAATCCATTAGAATGCAGTATTATGAAACCTGGAAGATTTCCATTGATTATTTTGAATTTGTTTAAGTCACATAAAACTCTGAAATTGTTTTAATTTAACATGATATCAATATATTCTTAAAAGAGCATATTAACTATGACACTGTTGAACAGATGCAAGTTAATGAAATACTTTGATAAATCTCTTTTCACACTATTGTAGCTTGTAGACTTTTCATTGCATGAGTTTATTAGCTTGTCATAAAGATCTAAGAAATAAAATTTCCCAACTTAGCTGCAAAAAGGCCACATATGCTACAACAATTTCTCAGTTAAGAGCTTTCTTAGTATCTATGAATTATGCAATGAGAGAGACAACTAAAAATCAGGATGCCTAAATGACGTGGTTGTGTTTTATTTAGCACTCAATTTCACTGTTTAGTCATATATAAGGTTGAATATGGTGCTGCAATCTAAAGACTACTCAGGGAAGAGTACTTAGGGTTATGTTAGTTTATTCTGGGGTATTAAAGACTCAAATTTAAATTAATGGAATCATAGAATCATAAAATAAGTTTGGTTGGAAAATACCCTGAAGGCCATTGAGTACAACCATAAAACTAACACTGCCAAGTACATCATTAAACCATGACACCAAGTGCCACATCTACAAGTCATTTAAATACCTCCAGGGCTGGTGACTCAATCACTTCTCTGGGAAGCCTGTTCCAGTGTTTGATAGTGTGGTGGGTTGACCTTGGCATGGCACCAGGTGCCCACCAAGCCCTTCTATCAGTCCCCCCAACCCCCTTCAGCATGGCACATGGAGAGAATAAGATGCAAAGCAAAGGGGTGTGGGTTATGATAGATAAGTTGTTATTCTCTACTTCCCGTCTGCAGGTGATGTCGGGCCGAGTCCAGGAAGCAGGGCTCCAGGAACACGTAGCAGCCGCTTGGAGGACAAAGCAGAATGCTCCCCCATCCTCCTCCTGCCTTCTCCCTTTATAGCTAAGCTGACATCATATGGTATGGAATATCCCACTGGTCAGCTCAGGTTGGCTGTATCTTCTCCCCCATCCTGCCCCCCATCCTCTGGTGCCATGTGAGCACTGGCAGTCATAACACGGGTGTGTTATCAACACCCTCCAGCTCCCAGTGCTGCAGTGTGAGGGCTGGGTGGGGAAAAGCAGCTCAGACAGACCCACTACAATAGTCTTTCCAGTGAAGAAACTTTTTCTAATATCCAACCTAGACTTCCCCTGGGAAAACTTCAGGGTATTTCCTCTTATCCCATCGCTTGTTACTTGGGAGAAGGGACCAATCCCCACCTCCATACAACTTCCTTTCAGGCAGTTGTAGAGAGTGATAAGGTCTCCTCTGAGCCTCCTTTTCCCCAGTCCTCTCAGATACTCCTCACAAGACTTGTGCTCTAGACCCTACACCAGCTTCATTGCCCTTACTTGGACATGCTCCAGCACCTCAATTTCCTTCTTGTAGTGAAGGGCCCAAAACTGAACACAGTATTCAAGGTGTGGTCTCACCAGTGCTGAATACAGGGGGAGGATCCCTGCCCTAGTCCTGCTGACTACACAAGCCAGGATGCTGTAGGCCTTCGTGGACACCTGGGCTCACTCCTGGATCATATTCAGCCAGCTCTCAAAAACAACCCCAGGTCCTTTCCTACTGGGCAGGTCCCAGACATTCCTCCCCAAGCCTGTATCATTGCACAGAGTTGTTGTGACCCAAGTTCAGATCCTTCGGTAGATCTTCCCTACCCTCAAGGAGATCAGCATTTCTGCTCAATTTGGTGTCTTCTGCAAACTTACTGAGGGTGCTCTCAATCCCCTCGTCCAGATCATCAACAAAGATAATAAATAGGACTGGACTCAATACTGAGCCCTGGGGAACATTACTTGTGACCAGCTGTCAACTGTATTTAACTCCATTCACCACCACTCTTTCAGCCTGGCCATCCAACCAGTTCTTTTACCCATTCAGGAGTATCTTCATTCAAGACGAGCAGCCAATTTATCCAGGAAAATGCTGTGGAAAACAGTGTCAGACCTTTACTAAAGTCACAGGAGATCAGGTTCATCAAGCAGGACCAACCTTTCATAAACCCATGTGCTGACTGGGCCTGATCACCTGGTTGTCCTGTGTGTACCATGTGATGGCACTCAAGGTGATCTACTCCATGACCTTCCTCAGAACTGAGGTCAGACTGACAGGCCTTGGATCCTCCTTCCTGCCCTTCTTGTACGTGCGCATCACATTTGCTAACTTCCAGTCTACTGGGACCTATCCAGTTAGCCACAACTTCTGTTAAATGATGGAAAGTGGTTTGGTGAGCACTTCCGGACAGCTCTTGCAGCACCCTTAGGTGGATCCCATTCAGTCCCATAGACCTGTGCATGTCTAGGTGGTGTAGGAGATCACTAACCATTTCCCTTGAATTATGGGGGCTTCATTCTGGTCCTCATCCTTATCTTACAGCTCCTGCTTTACTGTTTCAAAGTCTGTTAAAAACACCTGTATCACTGTGTCACTGTTTGCTTGGCTTTTAGAAGTGCTGCAATGCAGAGAAAGAGGCATATGTGTAATAAACTGAATTTTAAATTTCCATCAGTTTTGTGGCCAGACAGACTAATTTTGCACTATTATCTTTCAATCATTACATCTTTCAATTGAATCACAGATATAACAGCTGTGTTAAAATGTCTTTGGGGATATTAACTTTATACAGTATATGAACCTTGCTGCTAATTCTGCCTTAATACTAAGTAACTAAGGACACATGGCTTCTGACATTCTGTGTGCAGCAAAGTGTTCTGTTCTAAAAAAAAGTACAAAAATTGCTTTAACAAAGGAAAGTACTGAATGGTCATCTCCAAAGAATGTTGCTGGGTTTTGTGTTGGTTGCGGACTTGAATTAACTTCTCTTTTAATTAATATCTTTCTTGAAAGATAGCTTTTACTCTGCCTCCTTAAATGACTGGAATAACTTAACGAACTTGTCTTCATAGTTGAAGACTATTAGAAATGTTTCTTTACTATAAAAAGTGTCCTATCTGCTAGAAATGTCAAATAGGATTGAGGTTGTACAAACAAAGATTATATCTCTTTCCAACTTCTAAACTGAGCTCTTATTGTTACCAATACCTCCTTTCTGTAACAGTGAAAAGGACTGAGATAGGTATCTCATGATTCCAAGTTGTCCTGCAGTGAAAAGGTTCTTTCCAGCATTGCATAACTGATGAACACCATAAAGACCTTTTTTTTTTTTTTTTTTTTTTTTTTTTTGACAACCTTACTGGCATGTCTCAATTCTCCATTAAATTGATTTGCTCATGCTATAGTTGACAGTTTTATTTCTACAATTGTTCAACACCCTCCTTTAGTGATCATCCTTTGACTACAAATGAACTTTTTATATCCATTTTTGCTTCTTAGTAAATATAAAGATGTACTTATCATGATATGAATGCACTTGAAATGAAATTTATCCTGGAAACACCAGTACTGTCATGTGAAAACATTGTCTCCTGAACTCCAGATTCATTATCCTGCAGTGTTTCTCAGTCTTGAGACTGTAATTACAATGTTCCAAAGGTATGCACACGTGATACCTGTTAATGTCATAATTGACATCCCGTTATTCAGGTGAGAAACTGCAGTACCTACTCGTATCTACTTTAGTGAATATTCATGGGCTGTTGGACTCTTATTTCAAATTAGAGCAGTGATATCTATGCCTAGAAAACAATTAATTGGGAGTTATCACTAAATAAGTAAGTCCATCTTAGAAGCTGGATATCACCAGAGCCTCATAGATAGAGCAAACGCCATTACTTGTGATATAATGATGGAAAATGTGAAACACAGTGGATAGCTCTCCAGTATATCACACAGGCATATTTATTAAGGAAACAGTGTCTAAATCCAAATGCTCTTCAAGCCGCTAAGGTCTGGATTCCTTTCTTTATGGTGCTACTGGAATTAGTTACTGAAGAGTGATTGGACATTGCATATGTGCAATTTGTCTTTTCTGTGATTCACACTCTTTTGTAGCAATTGTTTTGATGGAAAATGGCTAGAGTGAGAGAAATGTGGCTGAGCCAGATGGATTCTGATCGTACTTCTTTGCTGGCTGCTGTACAAGTCTTACGTGCATATGTTCTTTCTCCTGCTCTCTTGTTCTTGAATGCTGATGGCTGGAGGTAGCCAACAGGCCACTTGAATCACTTCATCTACCCTTTTCCTAGTGAGAGGTTGAACTAGTTAGTTCACAGGCCCTTCAGAAGTAGGCTGGCATGAAGAGAAGTTTGTGGTGCTTTTTCTTCTTTCTGGCTCTTTCTTTCAAACTGAGATTCTTTCCAGTGAATTATTTAAACTGACACAAATTTATTTTTTTTTTAAAGGGAGTAAAAATACTTCTGCTTATATATCTGCCCCATGTTGCTCTTTTCTTCAAGACATTTGCTTTTGGCCACTTTCAGAGATGATGTACTGGGCTAAGTGGACCTCTAGTCTGACCCACAGCAGTTTTTCTAGTGTTCTTACTAAAATACCAGCAGCAGAGCCAGCCCTTAAAAATAGTCAAAAAGAAGAGAGATTTAATTTTAGATCAAAGTTTTACTTTTACTGTTACTCCACGGACAGAGTTTGCAACAAAATATTGACTAAGATGCCTGGGCAGAAAAATTAATTTAGATTTTGTTTGGGGAAACTGTGAAATGAGTTGCATGGGAAAGACATGGGAAATCCGCTGACTGCAGTTATGGAGATCTTCACTAAGGTTTGGCCTCCTCTGAATGACAAACTTGCAGTACTACTTTTTGTGAAATCTTAGGTTATATGGTATAGCCTGAAATAAAAATATGAACATAAAAAAATGTCTACACTGCAAGTTTCTTTTGTACACTGAGAAGGCTGTGAAACCTGACCGCTTCCACATTACAAGTGATTAAAAATTAGTAATGTCCATCTAATTAACAAATATCAAAGCAGAGATTTAACAAAAAACACACATAAAATCAAGTTATTGATTACTTTGAATTATTTGTTCCTTCATTAGGCTCATTAGACTATGATCTTTTGACATTTATTTTAAGGTAACTTCTTATTATTAATTTAATTCTTACTTAGAGAAGAAACATCAACTTGAACAGTAATTTTCGTTCCTGGAGGCACAGTAAAACTAAATACAAAATTTATTTTCTGTGTTTCATGCTGGTTTATTTTGAGTCCTTATGCCTCTGAAAATATCTTAATAACAACCTCAAAAAACAATAGAGAAGAACATTTACATGGGGCTTCCTATTAAGGTTTTTTAGTAAGGATTTGTGAAAAAGATGTTTAAATGCATAGCAGTAATATGGCTCCCATGATAGGAGATTCCTCCTCTTTTAGAAGATTGGTGTAAGGCAAAACCAGTTTCTGTTTCAGTGTTTAATATTTGAATAGGATGAAAGTTTCGAGATCTCATTCTGAGTGTAGGAGTTTGTATAATATCTGAATATTAAAAAACCCAAAGTTTTAAAAATGCTGCTAATGTAGCTAATGGATATTCATTATTTACAGTGCAGTTATTCAGAAAATGAATAAAATGGTTCTTGCACCTCTGAGCAACATCAGTAAGCAGTGGAGACATTATTACTATATACTTCCTATTTCATATAGTAAAGAAATAAAACATAAAGTCCTGAGGAAATGTCACAGAGCAAGTTTATTAGAAAATGCTGCTTGCTTGTTGGATCTTCTCTTGGTAGTTCAACTCCCAGCTGCAGGAAATCCATGACAAACACCTAGTCTTTCTAGTGACAACCAAAGGATTGGTTCTTTGGGAGCACGGGAAAAAAAAAGATAATCTGGGTCATCTTGGAGATGTTTCACAAAACATTCAACACATGTTTCTACAGATGAAGCTGGCAAACCGCTAAAACATTTAAGATCTGAACAGACCCTTCGTATATATTGATTGTTTTCCAATTAAAACAAAAAGAGGAGAAAACAAAACAAAAAAAAAAAAAAAGAAGGAAAAGAAAATCAAGAAGAAAAAACAGTAAACACCATAAAGTTTGCCAATTTAAACCCAATATATTTTCCTTCAGAATTTTCCCCAAAAAGATAGTGTAACAAAGCTGGTAAAAGTTCTGGTAGGTATGTCCTGTGAAAAACAGCTAAGGACTCTGAGTTTGTCTATTTTGGAGAAAAGGAGGATGAAGGGTGATGTCATTGCTCTCTACAGCTTCACAAGGAGGGGAATTAGAGGGAGGTGCTGAGCTCTTCTACCCAGTATTCAGTGACAAGGCATGTGGGAATGTCTCAAAGCTTCATCAGAAGTTCAGACTTTACATTAGGCAACACTTCTTCACTGAGAGGTTGATCAACACACTGGAATAGGCTTCCTACAGTGGTGTTCTATGCCCCAATCCTGTCAATGCATTTGGACAATGCCACATTTACTTGTGTATGTATACATTTATATACAATATATGTCTATGTATATAAATGGGGTTTAAAACACTAAGTCAGCTAGTGCCTCCAAAAGCCTTAAGGCTTAATGTTCCTAACTATTGTTGAAAAGAACATTCCATATTTACAGAAGCAGTGCTGCATTATGATTTTTATTTAATTGATAATTAATGGTCCTTTACCCTGTCTTTAGGAATGCCTTTAGAAGAGCCTTAATGCTGTAGGTCAATAGCAAGATTGGTCATCTTGAAACTACAGCTCAAGCTGATGCAACCTTTCCCACAGACCACGTACGGAATCCTACAGGTTCCATGTAGAGATTCATGTAAAATATTTACATATAAAACAAGAAGCATATTTTATTTTTGTCAAAGCACATCTCTATTATTTGATCATCATATATTCAGATATTCAGATCCCCTTCCTTGGATTCAGTATTCAGCATTATCTCCTGTTTCTGCCTTGGTGAAATAGAGGAAGCTCAAAAGAAAGCAACCTTTACATACTTTCATGCTTCATCTACTGTGCCATTTATGGTCAACTTTAAGTCAGCATAAGCATCTAGGGCTCACTGGTATATAACTGTCAGATTTGTATTTCAAGTCCCTGCTTCAGTCTCAGTTATTCCATTGTTTCAATATGGGCTTGATAAATCCATTGAACCATTGATAGTTTTATTCAAAGTAGACTTAAGGTGCTATTCCTCTAAGGGTCCAAACAAGGGCACCATCAAGATTATAGTAAGAGTATTGTAACAGAGATGCATAGAGAATTAATAAGACAACTGAAATTCAGAAGTAATGAGAAGTCCTCCAGATTGTGCAGCTTTTTTCCTATCCTTGCCCTTCTCAGTAGAAGATGCAGTATGTGATCCATTATGGAATCATATGCTGTACTTGTAGGCCAGTTTATAATTTCAAACTTTTGTAGGTCTCTGATGTGCAAATATTTGAGGTAATGGCTAATTATTTGGAAATTTGTAAAAGTAAACTTTGTATAATTTCTGTCTGAATTGAATACTGTATCAAGAACACTCTTGTGTTTCCAATATTAGCATATAGGCAATATTTGTTTCTTATGTGTCAGAAATATTTTTCTAATGTTCTACTTTAACAAATCTCTGGACCTTTGTATTATAGACATTTGGAGGAACACTATTCAATTTATTCCACTGCCTCTCAGCACTCTTTCAGATGGCACTTGAGGGACCTTAAAGTCAAAAAGTGGAAGATATTCTTCCAGCTGTAGCATCTGACAAAGCCAGAGGCAAGTTTCTGCATAAGCAAACTGAGTAGTGACACTGACAAGTCCAGAGATGCCTCTGAGTCTACCACATAGTTTTACTCCTAATTAATTTCTCTTTTTGTCTTTATTATTTCATCCTTATGTTTTTATTCTTGCTTTACTTTGGAAACATTTCACACTCTCCTTCGTTTTAGAAATAGATCTTGCTGTGTTTTTCCTGCTTACGGAGGAGATCCTTTTATGCTCACATCTTGCCTACATAAAGCTTTTCTTACCTTTCCCAAGCTATAGCTTAATGTGTGTTCCTCTGCTATTCTAGAAAGTGTTTGAGAATCACAAGTAGTAGCTGAAGAGTTATTTTTCTGTAAGATATCTTAAAGTCTGGACAAAAAAGAAAGCAACCCCACACAAAGACCCACAAATAGTATAAAACAGTGGTGTCCATTCAAAGAGAAGGCAGAGAAGGTTACACTTATTTTTCCTCAAATATATATGTATTTAGATATATACGCACATATATGTATAAAGATAATATACAAATGTACCAAAAAAACCCACTTTTATTTGACTGAGCCATTCATAAGCAATTAATATATGCTCTTTATCCTTTACCATGTACCTATTCAAAGTGTAGCTCCTAGTGTATGCTTCACTGCTTGACTGTAAACAAATTAATCAAGTAAGTTTCTGTTATTCTTTTAAGACATTCTCTTAGCTAGAGAAATGAAATGAAAACATGCAAGAATGAGATGCTTTGTAATTATCAGACATACTTTTGTTTGGTTTCAATATCTTATTCATCAACACAAAAATGCTTATACAATATTTAACAGTTTTTGAATTAGTTGATTTTGTAAGACAAGGAAACCTTGCCAAGTATTGCAGCAATACCTACCAGATGAAAGTATGGCATGACCTTCAGTATCATGTTATTTTGCAGAAAAACAAGATAAAGCAATCTGGAATTATCTTTATGAGCTTCCAATCGAGGCTAAGTAATGTACATATTTGACAGCTTCAAAAACAAAGTAATTTAGAAAAGTCCATATTAGTGAGATGATTAGTTGTATATATGAATTTACCTCTTCTGTTTCTTTTGTTCACCTTTTTTTCAAAGACCAGAGAAAGTGAAATCCTTACTCATTGAAGTCAGTGTCAAAAGTCCATGTATTCCTAATTAGCTGGAATTTCATTGGAGTTTTCCTTTTCCTGTTTTCCTAAAATTACTTAGCATCTATAAAAATGCCTGCTAAACACTCTCTGAGTGCCTGTCTTATCTGTAGTGTTTATGCTTAAATATAGAATTGGTATTCAAACCTCTATTTTCTTTTCTTAAACTAGTAACTCTCTGGTAATCCATGTCTTTTGTTTTCCTCTGATTTTGCTCATACTTGAATATAAATTGCACACAAAGTTCAAACTTTGCTGCAGTGTGAACACATATTTTACAGTATATAATTAACCACTGCATAAAACATTGATTATGTGAAAGCATTAGATAAGGAATTCTGCTATATTTATTCATCAGGCAGGAAAAAATCTTCCAAAAAGGAGTACTAAGAAAAAATACTTTAAAAAAAAAGAATCCACAAAACCATACCCTTTTTATATTAAGTTTTAAATATTTCTTTTTATTATTTCAATAAATTACAAGGAAAATATGTATTTTAACTGATATTAAAAGAGAAGGGAGATCCTTATTTTTCTCTGTTTTTAAGCATTTTTTTTGGATTTTTCTTTGATTTTTTTTCTTCCTTATACTGCTGGTATAAAGACAAACTATATGTATTTTTTAGAAACTTAATTCTATCATTACTTTTTTTCTACATCTGCTGGATTTTATTAATGAAGAGTACAAAGTCTCATGAAAAAAGCCATCAGGCTTTAGACTGCCCTCCATAGTCCATGTGTTTCTGAACTTTGGCTTTGAAACTTCATTCTTTATATAAACCACTTCAGGTTATGACAAAAGACTGGGAGAAGTGGCTGATACTCAAGAGGGTCACACTGCCATCCACAGGGGCCTCAACAGGCTGGAGAAATGGCCTGACAGGAACCTGATGAAGTTCAGCAAGGGGAAATGCAGAGTCTTTTACCTGTGGAGGAACAACCTCACACACCAATATATACTAGGGACCTGGGGGTCCTGATGGACACCAAGTTGAACATGTGCAGGGCGGTTGGAACTAGATGATCTTTAAGGTACCTTCCAACCCTGACAATTCTGTGATTCTATGTGCTATCAATGCATACTTGTGGCAAAGAATTGTAATGTTTTTCTGGGCTGTGTTAGGAGGACTTTACCAGCAGGCTAAGGGAGAGACAATCCTCCCCCTCTGCTCAGCACTGGTGAGGCCACATACACAGTGCTGTGTCCAGTTCTGGTCTTCTCAGTAGAAGAGACATGTGGATATACTGTACAGAGTCCAAGAAAGGGTCACAAAGATGATTAAAGGACTGGAACAGTGCTCCTATGAGGAAACACTGAGAGTTGGGACTGCTTAGGTTGGAGAAGAGAGGGCTCAAGGGGAATATCTTCAATATATATATTTATTTATTTCTGAAAGGACAGTTTAAAGACAGAACCAGGCCCTTTTTGGTGGTGCCCGGTGGCAGGACCAGAGACAATGGGCACACAGTGAGACACAGGGGACTTAAGTAAACATCAGGAAACACTTTTTTACCATGAGGGTTGCAGAGTCTTCCACCTTGGAGACTAAAAATCCATCTGGACGTGATCTGGAGCAACTGGCTCCAGGTGACCCTGACTGAGCACAGGGGTTGGTTCTGACTCAAGAAAGATTGTTTATTACTCTATCTTTTGTTTTAGGGTTGAATTAATATTCCAGTCTACTCCGGTCTCTGTATGCTGTAGTGACCTCAAATTTACCTTTTCAGAGAAATGACAGTTCCAAATCACAGATATGAATGAGCTTGTGATGTGGGTAATAGTCCCGCCAGCACCTCCTTCTGCATCTGGTCTGCACTCAATCCTGAGAACAATCTTTAAAATAGCTTTATTAAGCTCTACTGTGGGGGGTGTGGGGCTGTGGTGTGGAAATATAAAAAAAAGTATCGTTTGCTTACTTATTAAGAATGTTTCAAATAATACTTCTCTTGTGATTTTTAACAAGCTCTCAGATGTCATTAATAACAACTATGTATTTTAAAAGTTTGCATGAGAAAAACACATTTAAATTCAAGAGCTGGAAGGAGCATTTGTAAAAGAGTTACTGTTTTAAGGGTATAAAATATCTCTCTCAATCCTTTTGCTTGTACAGTAGAAGACAACTGTTAGCTTACTAGAATTCTTATTTCTAAACTCTTTTTAAACATCCTTGTTGAAACACTCATTAATATTCAAGTAACTTTTTCAGCACTGACAGGAGGTATACTCAATATTTAGTTTCTTTGCAGTGTAGTGGAAAATACAAAACGATCTGTCAGCAATGTATCCTAAATCACTAATTTCTCTGTAAAACAAGAAAAGAGTTTCAGTCTTCCTTTAGATCCTCTTCTACATAGACAGCGTTATACTGTGCTGTTATTGAGGTAAATTATTGTTTGTGCCATATCATAAAAGACCAATTGCTAGTTGTGTTATTGTCATCCAACCACCTGTCCAAATATAACTGTTGTCATCCTCTTTCTTGTCATCCTGGTTTTCATCCAGCTTCCTAGAGTGACAAGTTTGTACAGGCACCATCTTCTTAAGGTATTCAAGTAATGTGTTTACGTGAACACAGGAAAAAAGCGATTTCAAGAAGCATTCATCCTCTGCAAACTTTGTTTACATACATATATATATATACGTATCCGTATTACTTATGAAGGAATTTTTATTCAGTAGCAGTTAATGAACAGCAGCAGTGGTTCCCATCCATACCCCAATGCTGTATCTTAGGAACAAAAGAAGAAAAGTGAAAAAAAGTATTTCCTTTCTGCTTTTCACTTTTCCTCTGTTACAAGTTTTGAGCTGGTATTTATTTGTCAGGAGGATCAAAGAACTGTAATGTCAGAGAAGTAAAACAGTCAACAGTTCTCAAAGGGCTCTGAGCACACAAGGGGAATAAGAATGAATATCATTGTGATCAGAGAAGAAAGATCAGAAAATGGTCAGGTTTTCTCATGACAGAAAAAGAGTAAGTTAGGAGGACAATATCTTATGGATGAAAGATGGAAAGAGAGGAAGAATAGAGGTATTACAAATTTATTTCTTCTTCCTGGCACCTCTGCACTGATGTTTCTTTCATTACTCCATGCTAGAATGGCATAAAAAGTTTTGGCTCTCCCTGGTTGTTTTGCTTTAAGTGTGGTGCAAATGGTCAAAGATATGTGAAACTTTTTGTCATCTAAAATACAAAACCCATAAAATTTGGGATGGCAAATAAAGTTAAACAAGATGTAGAATGCGTTTTACAGGGTTTTCAATACACAAAATCACCACTTCCTGAAGAATGTTCAGATTGAGATGTACATACACTATGAATAGACATATACATGAACATGCCATCACACACACACACAAATTTCTTATTTTTATGGTACTGTGTAATGGAAGATGCCGAAGTGCCAAAATTCTTTTCAGGAAAGAATACCCTGTTTCATATGACCTCATGAAAAAAATGTCTGTCTCGGGTTTTAAAATGAAAACTAGAAATCCTGCTTTCACTGTAGGGAGCAGAAGGGTGGTGAGAAAGAAGAGGTTGGAAGAGATCAGTGAATGTGATCAAATATTGTTCCAGTGCACATCCAACATTTCAGGAAGAGAGGCAATGTGACAAGTCATTTTGTTCTTACACAAAAATGAAGAAAAATTATTCCTGTTACTGAATGTTGCTGACTGTATCACACAGTTAAAACAACCCACCCATGTCTTCTCCCTGTGTATGTAGATACATTAATGAGATCATTAATACTTCTGAGTGTTTGGTGCATATCTTACAATTTTTTTTTTTAATTACTAGGGAAATAAGTTGCCTGTGCATCTGTATTTCCCTATTACTGCTTCTCAGCACAGCACTGAATTTAGATCTCAAGTGTCTGGATGAGTCAAATGCCTTCAGCAGGTAAAATCTAAGCAGAAACAATCCACCAGTTTATTGACTTCCAGTCTCTGCTTTGACCCATGGGACATTTATATCATATAGCACAGTCCACACCTTGATTTTATCTGAACAGGAAACAAAGAGGCCTTGCAATTTGCAGGCTAGGACAAAGAATGAGAACCAAGGAGAATCCTGTCTTCTAATCCTGCTAAGCCAATGACTCACTGCAACAAGGTGGTAAATTGACATTGCTTAACCAAGCAAGAAAACTGAGTAATAAACAGCAAGAAACAGAATACATGTTTGGATCTAATTCTAAGTAAACAAAGGAGAGCAAAACCAGCCATAAACTAGTCCTATATGAGATCTCATTGTACCATCATAGATCAGAATATCCTTAATTATTACTAATTATGAAGACATTGAAATTGAATGGAATTCCATTCCAAGTAAAAGTAATGGAATTTTCTACCTCTTCTACTAGTAACAATGATAATAATGCAAGGATTCTGAGGAAATTATTTTGTTATTTATAATATTGGACTGTTTAATTTCTCTTGCTCAGTCTTTTTTCTTTCTGGATGCCTACATTAATTACAGCATTGCCTCTTGAAGAGTAGAATTTAGCTCTTCTTTCTTTTCTCAGGATGTTTGCAGAAGAAAGTGCACAATATTTTTTAGCTTCATCTACATTTTCAAGGCAAGTTAAAATGGTGTTTTTGAATGAAGAATTGAGAGCTGCTGAGTTATCTAATACACTGGCCAGGGGCAAAGCCTGTGAAAGATGTGATTATATGCACACCTTCAGGTATACTACCAATGTACTTGAGATAAAGACAGTTTAGATGTTGGCCTAATAGGCACAGATAAAGGTGCATGTTCTACATGGTACTGGAATAATAAGGCCTGATTTACAAAAAATAAAAATGCCAAGGTGCCATTAAAGAATGCTGGGAGCTAGCTTTTACGTGTTGATTAAATGACAGTACTTCACCCTTCTTGTCCTTGTTTTTCATTCCTTGCCGTCTATCATTTGAAAGCTTTTTCTATTAAATGACAGCTGAATCTTCTTCAGTATGATGAGACTGATTATGCAGGACAGAAGGCAAGATTTAATCACTAGCATAGAAGGCACCTATTTTTCTGGAAAACAGGGACAAGACATGGGGCCTTGCAGCACCTTAGGGTGCATCTCCACTGGCCACTGAGAGCAGCCCTATGGCCAGACCCATCTGCTACATAGATGCTGAGCTTCCAAGCACTGCCTCAGGTGAGGCCAGTGTGGGTTCTCTGAAGCCCCAAGGGTCCTGAGTGTTTGGGCATGGCACTAGGCATACTTTTCTAGGCTAATTTTTATACCTGTATTTTCTCTGAAAGGTTTGTTTTATTGATGAATACCATAACCTGTTAATTTTTTTTTTTCCTAAATGTTATTATTGCACCATTAGTTTCTATTTTTATATGATGCCTACATATAATTAAGATAGGTAGTTATATATTAGTTAACACAAAGAATTATATAGAATATAAATTAAATATATTAATTGTATGTATTAGTATTATTAAATATAAGTACTATTAATTGCAATTGTTATTAACTAATAAACAATAACTTCTATGCTGGTTAGTGTTTTTTCAGTACATACATCTGTATGAGAAATGCAGTGACTGGTGTGACTCAGTTTTCACCCTTAGTTTGGCATTGCTCAGGATTTGGCTTTCAGCTCTTTTCACTGTTGAAGGAGTACTCTGCTCCATTAGCTGATTTTAGTTGTCATTGTCTTTTGGATCTAGGCAGATTTTCATTTGTGTGACAACTTTGATATGACAGACTGGTCCTTCATTATTGGAAAGACTTCCCATTAGTTCTTCCTACTTCTGGCCTCATTCTCAGCCTGCCAAGTGGGACACTTCTGCCTTGTAAGTTAGAAAAACTGGCAGGAGCTGCTGCAACCATGTCTTCAGAAGGGTTCCCCCAGATGTGCCTAAACTTGCAAATCCTCTCATGTGGATACAGCTTCTAGACTATATTTTTTTTAAAGTCTAGTGTAGCACTAAATAGATTTCAGATAGGTGAACTTCTTCCTGCTTGCCAATTTTAGTGTTGTTACTTTGTAGCAATAAATTATGGGATAGCAGTAGGGCTGTGTGAGATAGTGGCAAGTTTGTGGCTGAATGAGTGATGTACAGAAATCAAGCATGGCTGAAAAATACATTGCCTTCTGCATACATTCATTGGTTCTCGTTCTCCTTCTCTCTCTCTCCTTTTTTTTTTTTTTCCTCTGTCCCTCATCAGTGGCTACTGATGGTTATATATCCCCAGTCTGATTCCTAATTGCTATGAAATGAGTTAGGGGGAAGCAGCTGAAGTAATAAGGAGAGAAGGGAGATTTATTTATATTGTATAAAACTGACTCAGCATTTAGCCACACTAATAAGCTGCTGAGTCATCAGTACACTCCTGTGCTCTCTCGAGGGCTTCAGACTCCATCAGTGGTTGATAGATCAGGAGTTTGACTGAAGCCTTCTTGTACTTCTCAGGTGCTAAGTCATCATAACATCCTCATCTCTCTCCAGTTCTTCCCGCTGACAGTGTGATGACTCACCAGGCAGTGCAAATCACCTCAAGTGGCAGCTCTCAGGACACCATGTAAATCTAAAATGTAATTAGGTCACAAGTGGAAAACTGAGCTTGGACCCTAATGGACATTTGCCTGTTTTCATAAAACATTTGCAGGATTTGGAACTGCTGGGATAATTCTGATGAAAAGACTGAAGCTGGGGTTACAAGGCCACAGCCAGAGATAGTGCACTTGCTCTTATGCAAATAAGCCTGTAATTCATCTTCCCAAATGATGCCCAGAGGCTGCCAGAACAGTCATTCCTTCACTTTTATGAGCAGTGAATTTACATTAAAAGGCATTTAAATAAAGGCTATAGAGTACGCTTAAAAGATGTTGTTCTAATTTGGGACTTTATTATGGTGCTGTGGCATCGAGAAGTGACCCCATGCATGATTGAGCTGAGGTGCCAACCTGCCCTAGAGCTCCGTTAATAAGGATTGGTGAGGCTAGAGGCAGCAACGTTGTCAGGAATGCTGATGAGCCTCGTTAGCAGTGTGCAGCTCGATTCCTTCACAGAAGGGTACACAAGCCTGTGGGGGAGAGCTGGTAGTGAAGTCAAAGAACTCTGCATCAAAGAATTTATTTGGCTATCTCAGTCCACCATTGTAAACAAGTCTTGCCTTCTGTGAATACACTCATTAGTCACCTATTTCTGGATACTTACATTACATGGACAAATTGGAGATAATGTTTTGTCCACACTCTTTTACTTTGTGTACTGGAATCTGTTCCTTAACAGGCGTTATTTGCACCGCTAAAAGGGATGTAAGTCATACTTAAATTTTT
This sequence comes from Todiramphus chloris collaris, assembly GCA_025345505.1. Taxonomy (NCBI): domain Eukaryota; kingdom Metazoa; phylum Chordata; class Aves; order Coraciiformes; family Alcedinidae; genus Todiramphus; species Todiramphus chloris. The sequence continues at coordinate 245,304 of JANVCC010000047.1, forward strand.
GAAGATATTCTTGCCATGGGTGAGCTACAGTATCCAAACTTCTTGTTACAGCAGTCATCTGAGTCTTGCACAAGTAGTCCTGCTGCTCCTTCCCAAACCTTTGAGCACACGTTTTCCTGCATGTACTGTCGTTTGTACTTGCAGCAGTGAAATGAATGTAAAGTGCATTTGGAAAGAATATAGTCACATATTTAAATCTGTCTTAGTACCTAAGAGTCTACATGGGAAGAATTCAGATGTCACAGGCAGCATGTTCTCTTTCCTAAGGGCTCCTCAGATGCAGCTTGTAAGCAGCAGTGATCTGCATTCGCTGCTTTTGATAGGGGTGGTCTAATCCCAGTGACATATTTTTCCCAGCAGCTCTGCTTTTGTCTTCAGTCACTCTACTGGGACACTTCCATCCTGAGGAGGGGCAGACTGGCTCCTGGTTCTGTAAATTGTCCCAGGGCATTTTTAGTTGGGGAAGTCCAAATCTAGACTTCACAAAAAAATTCTCACCATAAGAAGGATGAGCACTTCTTTTCGAAAATTGTAGACTTCACATCTGACCAAATTCACAAGAGAGGAGGAGGAGCTTGAACACTATTTCATGAAAAAGTCTATTTCTATGGATTGATTTTTTAGGAATCTTAGGCAAAGTTTGGAGTGATCTGAATAGTTCTGTGTAAATAGTTGGTTTCTTAATATAGAAGATGAACTGAAAGAAATGGAATGAAAGTATTTGAGCATAGAATGAAATATTTAATTTCTGAGTTATTTTCTGCACTTTATTCAGGATAGTTGGAAAATACATTCTTTGAAAACATTCCAAATGTAAAATCCTGAAAGTGTTTCATTAAAACCAAGAAATATGTTGGCACATATACTCATTTTTCTGCAACAGTTCTAAAAAGATCTTTTGATTGAGATTTTCAGCTAAAACTTTTCCATCTTAATTCTGACCTTTCAGTAGTTTCTTGTTCCCTTTTACTTTTCTCCCATAATGGCTGGTACCAATTATGCTAAGCAAGGGAGAGCTTGTGAGTGGCCTGCCTTTCATGAGCTGTGGGCTTTATATCTATTCTGGTTACATGGGTGTAAGGTCAATGTATCTGACGAAAGAGAGGCATACTACTAAGTGTATTCTGTTAGTGATGGAGACAACTATAAAAGAGGTAAGCTAATGCTTCAGTGCAAAACCAGTTTGAAATTACATCTTTGCCAGAATTTTTGGACCAGCTCTACCTATGGCATGCTAGATCAGCTTTTGTAGAAACAACAGCAAACTGTTAAAACCAGCAGAGAGCCTGACAGTTCTCCTGCTGGACACATTTGTAAAACTGGACATGGCTGCTCATCTCTGTCTATTTCTTAATAAACAAGAAGCTCATTTTTCCAGTGTTCATTTAACCATGAGTCTTCTCTCATGCTGGTAGTCTCAATCCATGTGCTAATCCTGTGGTACTGGTGGCATTTTGGTGGATTAGTTGTCAAAAGCATCAACAGTGCAATTTCAGACAAGGGTCTTTCCAACAAAAGAGCTATTACTACTTTGCCTATATGTTTGTACAGGTAGCTTCACTAATTTGAACAGATTTTGGGTTTGGTTTTTTTTTTTTTTTAGTCCCCTAAGGAATTTCACCCTCTGTATTAATTTTTAAGGGTTGTTTGATACCTTTTTTTCTCTTTGTTGTTCATAGTTTCTTAGTAGCTACTGATAATAATAATGATAATGTTGTTCTTATTTTCCACCCCTCTTGGATGTTTAGGTAGATGTGGTTTTGCAAGTCCAGCCCCTTGTATAAATATTAGTGATGATCTGTGTCAGCATATCTTATCATCTTTTTGTCTTCTGATGATTATATTGGAGATAAAGGCTGCAGGGTAACTTATTTGCATAGCTCTCTTCTCACCTGCACTTCATTAATAGCCAAGTCATTGGAAAAAGTGATTTCCTAGTCAGTGCTCAACTACAATAAAATGTTCCATGCTTTAAATATTTCCAGTGAAGTAAGTCTACAAAGAAGACCACAGGAAGAGGTCAATAATATAGCAAATCAATAACACTATTATTGCATTTTCTACAGGATCTTATTCCTATATTATTTGCATTTATTGTCTCTACAATGATTTCCCACATCAGAAATCTATTTTATTGCACATTTCACCATGCCACTGTACTACCTTCAACATATTTGAGATCTGAGTGATTTAGCTGGCAGATAACTATCCTTGAGTGTTCCTAAGCCTCTCAGCTACATTGACTATGTCCAGGTTGCCAAAGTCTTGTGCTGTTCAATGTGTGATGCACATCAGGATGGATAGGGCATTATGTTCTTGAACACTGGTGTTTGCATACAAATTGTCTGTTATAGGTGAGAAAAAAATTCTTACCATAAGAAGGATAAGTGGTTCTTCTCCAAAATTGTAACCTGTGTCCCTGGTTCAGAAAAATTACAAAATATATCTTGTTCTAAGATAAGTTTCACGTTTCCCTAGTTTTCTTCTGTAGGCAGAAAAACAAGTCATGGGAGCCATCTTTTCTATGGTTTTGGACAAGCACAGTAATAGGACAGAATGAAAATGGATAGTATAGTTCTACTATGTTGCACATAATGAACTCTTCAGTAAATTGAATGTGCGGAAAACCCCAAACTAACAGGAAGGAGCAAAATATTATTTGGAATTATTCACTATAATTTTAACCCCCCAAATTACCCAGATTTCCAGATAATTAAAATTGCCTTTAAATCAAAACACAGGTGATTAGGTCTTTCTTAAAAAAAACAAGTAATCTAAATTCTTTTAAAAACATAAACTAACAAAACTTAATAGAAGCAGAAAGAGAAAGTAAAGCTAAACACTAGTAGACTAAACCTAACTATGAATCTTAATTCACAGAATAATTAAAGAAAATTATGGGGAAACTTTTGCCTCAGTCTGCGTAGCAAATTAAATGCTACAGGCACAATCCAAACCTCCAGTGTGGATCTAGTTTACAAAAGCGATGAAACCGTAGTGATGGACTCACTTTTCTAACAAGAATAGAGTATAAGGGAGAAGACTTGCTACGTGAACTCATCTTACAGAAGAATCATACCCAAAATGTTATACCCTTGGGTAAAGCCCTTTTGTTTTCTTGACAAGTCCTACCACTGGCATGCCAGAAAAACATTGAAAGTGAGCTATACTGTAGCATATCTTGCTCTGGCTGAATCTTAAAAACATGAAACCAGTAGACCACTTCATGTGTGAAACTATTCAATACAGAAAGTTCTGCCTGTAATAAAGAGTTTGCTCATTCCAGGATCAAGCTAAATTTTCCTGGTTTAGGAAAATGAAACATCTTTATATGACAGTGGTGTTATATTTAAAATATTTCTCTTCTTGATCCCATTTTCTGACACTGTTGCAGGTGTTCAACATTATTTACTCTTCTGATCATGGTATTCCTAAAGAGCTCACTGACAGAAGTAGTGGAGTTAGGTACTCTCATGAGTGAGAAGGTCAGATTCAGGCTGCTAGGTTGAAGAGTGCAAACGGAATTCTATAGCAATATTAGAAAAATTCTTCATTTATACATACCCTGCAGATGGAACTAATAGTAATAATAAAAAAGCTGGAAAAAATCTCCATGTATTACTTTTTGCTTGGAAGGTCTGAATTAGAAGGTTTTTTTTTTAATGGGTAAAAGGTTGATGGGTTGGTGTCCCTTGTTTTCAGTAATTCAGACTGTTTTTCTTAAAACAGCAAAGGCATGCCAGGCACAAGTTAGGAAGCTGTAGTTTAGAGCTATAGTTAGACATTAACAGGATTGTTTGTTTTTATTGCTTTTTATATTTTAGTAGAAACCTTAAATTTCCACTGTAGTTCACTTGAACCTTCTTATTCAAGAAAGGTGATACATTTTAGATTGATCAGATACTAATGTTGTAAAAGAGCAAAAGAAAATGTTATAGATTTTTTTTCTTAATGGAAGATATTAGTTGAATATTAGAGTAGCAGGTAGGTAGAATTTTAGTCTAAGCTATTAAAATGTGAAAGATAAGCAGTCACATAGCAAAATATATATAGGTTTCCTAACAAATTAAAAGCAGTCATTTTTTCTATTGTTTTACAACAGAATTTCTAGTAAGTTGGTCTAATGCAGAGTCACAATATTACAATTATTGTAATAAAGGCTTTTAAAGACCTCTTTGCCCACAGAGGATGTTAGTATGATTATATTTTCTGTTTCAGCAGAAGAATTTTGATAAATTTGTCAATGTTTTAATGGTGGGCATAACATGAGGGGCAAATAGGCTGGGCTCTGCTTCTGTGTTTGCCTTTTTAATCAAACAAGTTTCTGCTGCTCTAATGACTACTTAATACAGAATCTCTCTCTAACTGCAGAAGGAAGTCTTGTTCAGAATGAACACAATCGGACTTTTCATGCTGATATTTGTGTATGCTCTACTGGTTGTAAATTGCTCTTGGAAACACAGTGTAGACATCTATTTCGTTTCCAAGCACACAACACATTACTTATGCATTTTTCATCAACTTCCATACAGCTGAATAGTCTATTTTATTTGTTTACTGGATCCTGTATTTTGAATAAATGTTCCTGTGAAATCTTACGTACATTGTCAGCACATCTGTTGAACAATGCTGTCAGGCAAGGATCTTCTAATCAAATTTATGGTATCTGTCAATGTATGTTGTTATGGATGCAGAATTGCCCCGGTTAGCTGAACTCAGGCATCCTAGAGCAGTTTTAGTATTTTCTGAACTTGACTGAAACTGAACTTGAGAAACTGAAGGCACTCAGCAGTTTTCAGAAGCAGGCCCTCTATTTATGAGAAGGTAATGAGAATGTACTGGAGTATTTCAGGGAGAAAAAACCTGTCATTAAGACATTGGTAGAAAGAAGCTATGACATCGGGCAGTGTTAACATTTGCTTCCTCTGACATATTGTAAACAGCATCAGGGAGGTCCTCAAAACTCCTGACATTAGAATACTTGTCAACTTGATCAGAATGTGAAGTTAGCCGTACAGTATATCAAATGCCAAGATGACTGGTATCAACCATTGTCACGTCAGTCCTGTAAGCCATCCTTCTGAGAGTAGATGAAAGCAGGAAGCAGCTACCAGAGGGACTGCACACATGCTGGAGCTGGAGTTCTAGCCTAAGCAGCTCACAGGAGCTAAGTGTGGCCAAAAGCCCAAATGATCAGCTTGTTTTAGACTGATATGAACACCATTTGTTTGTTCTAATTTTAATTTCTATTATAGCTGTTTATTCAACACTAATTGAGGTCTTGATCAGAGTTTTGTAATATGGACTTTTGCCCATAAGCCTCATCTTTTACGTATAGGCTTAGCTTCAACAATCATTATCCTTGACATGTCAAATTACATAAAGACTGCCAAGCCTGGAAGCCTAACATAAAGTTTCCACGTTTATGCGAACAGATGGCTGAAAGTGGCACGGTTGTGGGGAGTGTTAGGCCAAAAAGCCTGCCAAAATCAGTAGGTATACCGTTATTATACTTTTAGCCTAACACCATCTAAGCACATTAGTTTTTTCCAGTTGCTCCAGCCAGCCTGTGGCAGTAGGTATTTCAGTGCTGCCTCAGAACTGCATATAGAGTGCATCCTTCTAGTAACACAGTGTAAAGAACAGAAATAAATTAATTTAAAGGGCAACATGACAATAATGCTACTACCAGTGCAGATAAACTTAGAGAATATGCTTGAATCAGCCTTCATGATAAAAACATATTTGTTTCACTTAATAGTGTGCTACCCCATTACAAGTGACATTATTATACCATAGATTTGTTGACTTGATAAAGATTTGCTATGTTCCTAAAGCATTAATAATTACTTATCAGGAATATATTACAATTTCTACTTATCAGTATGTTGGCAGAGATGCTTAAATTTTTTTTCTGGTGGAGCCCTATTTCTAGGATATGTGTACAAGAGAAAAAAAAAACACTTCCGACTGAACATGGAGGAATAAATAAATACATACAAGGTAAAGACTAGATTTTATAAGAAAATCCTTAAAAAACACATAATTTTGAAGAATTCTGTCTGTGAAAAAAAACCCAAGAAACGCACCCCCCCAAAAAAAAAAAAATCTGAACTTTTTCTTTATGTTCCTTGTCTTCACTCTTTCTACTCAGAGGACTCAGTCTTCACTGTTCACCACAGAAAAGAAGGTACATAGAAATTTACAGGCACATTGTAAAAGAATTATAATTCCAGCAATGTATGGATTTATTTTCTATTTTTTTCCTTACTGTCCCTACTATTATAAGAATTGAATTATATTAGTGATACCTAGATTAAAAAAAAAAAAAAAAACAAAAAAAAAAATAATAACTTTCCTGGCTATGGCAAGAATAACCTGACAAGTACTGTGTATTTTATGGTTCTACCTTAAGATTTTTTCTATGCTTAAGGTTAAATCTAGTGGAAGAGTTTTAGCTTCATGTAAGGTGCCATAGATCTTAATTTTTAAACTACTAGTCTCCATATGAAATTTAAAACCCAACATTCAATGCCTTTAAGTCTTCTCCACTGGATGCAGGAAGGACTATGCATCTCATAAAAGTCACCAAAATTCTAGAGTTTAGGCAATGGGCAATATTAAGCATTATTTCCCATTCTGCTTCAGAACTTGGTCATCCAAGTCTGGGCTGTGATTGAAGATGATAGTATTTTTTTCTATTTTATTTTTATCTCATGATTCCTTCATTCCTCTTAAGCAGCCTGAATAAGTAAAAGATCTTGAAGGAAACTTCGGTGATAGATACCAAGTGTGTTGGCTTGATGTTTTTTGAGAAAAGGGAAACTCGTCTCATATCTCTTGGATGATGAAAAAGAGTGTGACCGGATCATAGAATCATAAAACCATAAACTTTAAAGATCATCTAGTTCCAATCCCACTTCCAGGGACAGGGACATCTTCCAGTAGACCAGGTAGCTGAAAGTCCCATCCAGCCTGACCCTGAGCTCTTTCAGGAGAGGGGGCATCCGCAGCTTCTCTGGGCAACCTGTTCCAGCATCTCCCCACATACTCAAAAAATAACTTCTTCTTTATATCTAATATACATGTATCCTGTTTCAATTTAAAACTGTTACCTACTGGCCATGTTTCTTTTTATGTATCCCAAGATACAGTTAGCTTTCTGGGCTGCAAGTGCACATTGTTGGCTCATGTCCACTTTTTCATTCATGAGTAACCTCCACAGGGCTTCTCTCAGTCTACTTATTCTCCAGTCTGTATTAATACTGGGGATAGCCCTGACTCAGGTGCAAGACTGCACTTTGTCTTGTTGAACTTCTCTAGCTACACATGAGCCTACTCGTCCAGTCTGTCAAGGTCCTTCTGGATTACATCCCTTCCCTCTAGCATTGTCAACTGCTCCACTCAGCTTGATGTTATCCACAAACTTTCTGAGAGTGTGATCAAACTCACTATGTCACTGATGAAAATATTAAATAGAAATGGTCCCAGTATAGACACCATTTGTTACTGTAACTCTTTGGATGTGGCCATCCAGACAAATTCTTATCCATCCAGACTTTTGTCTGTCCACGAAACTGAAATCTGTCTAATTTAGTGGAATGAATGTTGTGGAAGACTCAAAGTATCAAAGGCTTTATGGAAGTCCAGGTATGATGATGTGTAGGTCTTTCTTTGTACACTGATGCAGTCACTCCATCATAGAAGGCCACTAAGGCACACTAATTGTGTCAGACACAATTTTTCTTTGGTGAAACCAAGTTTTCTCTCTCTAATCACATCCCTGTCTTCATGTACTTCAGCATAACTTCCAGAAGGATCTCCTCCATGACCTTATCAGACACTGAGGTGAGGCTGACTAGTGGTAGTTCCTACGGTCCTTATTACCCTTCTTTCTGGGAGGACTGTGATAATGAAATACGGCTAAGGGGTGTATTCCAGGAGAGCGAGCGACCAAGAGGTAATATGAAAAGAGAAATGACATAGAAATAGGGTAGTCAGAGATTAGTACTGGAACAGTTGTTGTTTAATGCTGTCAGCTTTCTTGGCACTAGTAGAGGGATGCTTGTCATAAAATGTTCTCTGATATATCAAAGATGCATTCTAAGGAAAAGGATATTGGAATGTCTGAAAGAAAAGGATTAAAATAAAAAGTATGACATTCACAACACAAACTGTCAGGATGCTGGGGACTAATTAAGCACCTTTGCTATACACTGAAATGTTATCATCTGGAAGTCCCAAACAGCTTTAAGGATCTGTTAAACTAGTTTTGTGGTTTCCAGTGAGAGCACATGGTACCTACTCAGCTCCCTAGGGTTATGAAGTAGGAAAGACCTAATAAACAGACACTTAAATGCGTACATTCAGAAAAGACAGGTGGAGAAGAACTGTACTGAAGGTGGAAAATAAATTCATATCCCCTACTTCAAAAGCTAGCTCTGAGTTAAGGACAAGTGTTCCTTTCCATTCAGTGCTAAAAATTAAGTAATACTGATAACATTTCATTGTATGTCAAAATATTGGTCTAATTAACAACTCTCTCTTGTTACAAAGATCTATCATTAGTTTGTGACATTGGGGATGGTAATCAGAACATCTTGTTAAAACCTTATATCATAACTTCTGAGTTTTGAGAAAGATAACTCCAAATCTGGAGTAATATTTTGCCAGTTGACTTTTATTATGGTGAAAGCTGGATCAGTCAGTTTGAAGTCAGAGTTGGCCATGCTGATGTATTTCACAGTTGTTATAGAATTTTTGATTAAATTCCCATCAAGTAAAACACATAAAACATGAAGTTGTCTCTGTTAATAACTAACAAAGCAAGATGTGGAAATTCCTTTAAATGTTCTTCAAGTTTCTCAACTTTCAAGATTTTAGTAAGATCTGGATTGGAGCTTGACTCCATATGAAGTTAGCTGTTGAAATGCAATTCTGAATTAGAAACATTTTCTCTAGGTTTTAGTTAGATTTTTAATTGTTTTCTTATCTTCCAATGGATTTCATCTTCATGAAATGACAGAATAAAAGCAATAAAACTAAATTCTGTGAAAACCTAGAAGCCGGACTAAACATGAATAATGCAGGGTTGATGAGTTTATTTACTTAAAAGTAGCTTAATCTTTTCCACCTTCAGATAATAAGAAAAATTCTACTTGAGAAGTAGAAGAAAATAGGAATTCAAAATGTGTATTACTGTAGTTTAAGCACAGTCATTTTGTCAAATCGTGTCTTATATGTCCGTTCTCTTTAACATTATGAATATTGCACTGAACAGGAAAAAAAAATGGCAAAGGTGCAAAACATTTCAGAACAGGGAGTCTCAAAGCTGCCATTCATAGTACGCCTTTTCAAATCTTTTCCATTCAAAACCTCCAGCTTTATTGTAAACCTGTAGTGTTGAATTTTTCAGCATTTAATTTTAATGATAATATCCAGCAGTACTGGTATACTTTTATTTTGACAGGGATGACACAATATATGTCCATTTAAATGCACTTTGAAGTGCTTTTGACATATTTTTTTTTTTTTTTAGAAAGTATTATACCAAGTTTAATGCACATTTTCTTAGCCCTGATCTTTACTTCAATTGAAGGATGTTTGTTGTTTGGGATGATTTATATTTACTTCATTTCAAACTATATTTTAGATAAAGTTTGATTTTCATCAGTTATTATATAATGTGATTAGAACAATGTAGAGATTATTAGAAGTGCACAAATGAAGGTCTGGTGAAGCTGCTTGCATTGCAAACACAGGTGGCAATTATAGATGCTTTCATTCCTTATTTATTTATCATTTGTTTGCATAACAGGTGTTGCGTGTATAAAAAACTTTTGATTTACTTTTCAAGGTAGGAGTAAAAGTAGGAATAGATAACCCTAGTTAAGAGCAGCCATATATACATTAAACAATTACTTCTCAGAAGAAGATTGTTTTCTGAGCCAGTGCCGTGCCTAGCAGCTAAGCAGTTAACAATCTCTGCTACATACAGTGAGATCATTTTACAGTCTTTGCTGAGACTTCAGACAGGAAAAGTCACCTGCATTTCTCTCTGCAATCAGGCAACTAGTTTAATTGGGCAATGGCAAAGCCTTGCATGATATCCTAATGAGCCTAATTGGTAGCCGGAATCTGACTCTTGGGAGAATAGAGATAGAAACCAGACAGACAAAGAGACAGGTAAAAGCTATGGAATAAGAGCAAAAAAGATGTAAAGGCTCTGTCAGGGCTTAGTACTTGTGCATACACTTCTTTTTGCTCTCTTTTCTTAGTCCTTCTGACCATTTTGTTTACCAGATGTGTGCCCATGGTGGTGTTGTCTATGTGTATCCTGCTCTTTGAGTAGTCCTGTGGATCTTTTTGTGGCTTATTGTGGCGTTTTTTCCAGAGTAATCTGAATATGCATGGACTCCTAGCTTGAAAGGCTGTCCATCCTAATACAAATCTGTTTTCACTATATTTAGTGCAATGCAAGGAATAAAAAAAAAAAAAAAAATCTGATCAAACTCTGTGCTCCTGAGAGCAAGAATCTTCAGTGAAGTCTGGGCCACCTCACTAAGAGCATCCCTATCTTGAGCTGTCAGAGTTCTATCACTGAAACTCCTGGCAACAATTGAATTTTAATGAAGGTCTGCTGCACTTTAGAATTTAAATGAGATGTTTGATAAAAGAGAGAAAACCTTCTGCGTATCTACTTTATGTGCTTAATGCATTCCTCCTGGTAAAATAAATAATTAAATAAATAAATCCAGGATTATTTTACTACTTGTTTTCTAACAGATATTTCCCTGCAAAGCTGAAAAAATAACCAGTTTCACAGAGGTTGTTTTCATGCTGATTTCCCCCTGCTTCTGATAGAACCCAGTTGCTATATATGCAGCTCCTGTTGCTCTCCAGCTTCCTTAGCTTCCCAGACCGGCAAGGATATTTGTTTCTGATAGTTTGAATCAGTGTCAAAGTGTCTGAGGTCAGCAGCAAGTAGCTTAGCATGGCCATCCTTATCAAGCAGAGTTTTGTCACTCCATCTTACAGGACTTTTGCAGGTGAGATGGTTATTAATACCTAATATATGATCGTTCATTTGAGTGCAAGGTACTGAAGACTGTAATAATGCAATTTATCCTTTGCTTACTTATATTTGCCTGAAATTAACTTTTTTTCCCAGGTGTAGGCTCTACACTATATTTTGTTCAGAGATACTTGTGTGCATATCAAGAGCACTGATGGTAAAATGTTCACATAAAAAATTGCTGAACATATTTGGTCACCAAAGTAAGTTTTCCAACTCGAACTGAGCCATGCATTGATTTTGGGGGACAAATAAGGTTATGTATTTTTAGTACATGTGTTGTGCTTTTCTCCTGTGCAGTATGTAACACTACCTAGGTGTAAATGCTGCCTCACGCAGATGTGCTAATGGAATTCCTGCTTTTATGTAACTGCTTTTTTGGGGGGTGAGGGGAGCTTGAAGCGCTCTGTTCTAATTACAGATGTTGCTTCATGTTGCTAACTGTGGGGGTATGCATGTGTGGGCATATGTGTGTGAAGCAAAGATCTAGCTTGCAAACAAAATATTTTGATCAATGGTAACATAGACTGAAAATATAATGAACTGAGAACCTTGTTGAAGAAACTCAAGATATTTACATAGATTTATTAGATAGTGTGCATAACCTATACATAGTCTTCTGTACCACCAGTTTATTTGGAATATCTTTTCATGCTTACCACTCTAAAACAGCTCCTAGATTAAAAAAATCCAGAACTCAAAGCAATGTACAAAAGGCCTCTATAAGAGCAATATTGGAAACAAAAATGATGTGTCTATAATACACAGAAAGGGAGTGGTAGCATCTGGTACTTCTAATTATTATCTGAAGCAGCTTCATTTGTGAGAAGATCTGTATTGTACTATTTCTGAAGTAGATTACCTGCTCTAAGAGTCACTTAAATTCAATGTATTCTGCATGCAGGAAGCCCCAGTTTGAAACTTGAGGTCCACTCTGCCCTCCTGATATCTCATGAATTCTCTCTTGTTAACTAAGCATATAATTACAGTTCTTAGTACAGGCTACCCTTTGAAAGGTGCCTGTGGTTTTGTTTACTTTTTTTCCTAAATAAGGAAATTAAGCCATTGAAGAGGTAAGTTTAAGGAAGGTTGCACGCAGATATTTTGGTATCTGAAAAGAGTTTGGTTTTTTTGTTTTTTTTTTTTTTTTCTTTTTTCTTTCCTGATTTTAGTATCTCTCTATTGTTATAGGACATACTCAGTTTCCTGTGCAAATAACCTGAAATGTTGAATGCAACTTAGGAAGAGTCTAGAGGAAAACCAGGGACACACAGCTGACAACCACACAAGCTGTCTGTGAGATGTAGAGCAGAGTGCATACTGGGGAAAAAAATTTGCTACAGTAATCAGTGACTGATTTTAGAACACTGTTATAGTGTAGAATGGGAATAAGATTATCTTTATTCTCTTCTCAGCACTGACTTTGATAGTGAGCTTTTACATCTACCAGGCCTTTACTTTCTGTCAATGAAACTGAACCAAGAATAATTGGAAGTGGGATGAAGAAGTACACCATCGTTTATTGTGCTTGATGACATTTACTCTGGATCTAGAAGTGAAATCACTGAGGAAATAGACTTCATGTAGCTTATCATGGTATTGGAGGAAAGGCTGTTGCTTTTGTACTGCTGAACAAATTGTAATATATGTTTTAATATACTACTATAATTCTACTAGTGCTTAACTGTATGCCAAATTCTGGCTGCTCTGTGTATCTTAATCTCAGGAAGGCTGTGCTTTTCCCTCTTCATCTTTCACTAACACCAAACAAATGAAATAAATTAAGACACTTGTCCAATCTAAGCTTCTTTTCCTGTGCTGGAGAAGCAGTTCTGCAGGATGGTACATCTGACACCTGGAGACAGTGGCAGATCAGATGAAAATGATTCCTCTAGAGCTGGAGTCCCTTCCTTAGACCTTCACCTCACTTCTCTGATGGGTCTTGGCTCTTGATTTCCATAAGCTTCACATGTAGGCCCAGGCTGAGGACCTGAAGGCTTTGAAAAAACATGCTTTCCTGTGGGATGGAGTTCAGTACAGATCAGGCATTTCTGACAAGCAACACTGGCATTCTGTTTTGCACTGTACACCTTTGTGTATGCAGATACTAACATATCAAACTTTTTTCAGTCCCATATTGGTAGCTGTCAGTGCTAAGTTGATATCCATCTTCTCAAATTGTTGAGGGAAGATCATTTTGATCTTTGAGGTATTTACACAGGGAAACCAAAGCTGTGTTCTGCTGTGACCCTATGTTATTCTGTTTCTGTCCTTGCATCCTGCTGACCTGAGGAGGTTGGTGTGCAGACTACTCGAATATCAGGCTTTCACCAGTGACAGGCTGACGTGCACAGTACAGTGGTCAAGGGTGAGAACCAATGTTTGCTGCATTGCTGAGAGAGGGTCTTGATTGAAATCAGGTATGGAGTGAATCTATGTTGTTTATGTAGAGTTTGAAGCACACCTTTCTAGTTTCCAAGTCCAATTTCATTTTTCATAAGGAGCAAGCTGGCTTACTGGATTTTGGATCTCAGAAACCAACTGAGATGGTTTCCATGGAATGACTGGAGAGGAGCTAAAGAGTCCAGCGCAGACCCACAAAGATGATTAAGGGAGTGGAACATCTCCCTTATGATGAAAGGCTGAGGGAGCTGGGTCTCTTCAGCTTGGAGAAGACTGAGGGGTGACCTCATTAATGTTTATAAATACATAAAGGGTGAGTGTCAGGAGGATGGAGCCAGGCTCTTCTCTGTTATGTCCAGTGACAGGATATAAGGGGCAATGGGTGTAAGCTGGAGCATAAGAGGTTCCACAGGAACATAAGGAAAAACTTCTTCACTGTGAGGGTGACAGAGTTCTAGAACAGGCTGCCCAGAGGGGTTGTGGATTCTCCTTTCTGGAGACATTCAAAACCCGCCTGGATGCATTCCTATGTGACTTTCTCTAGGTGGTCCTGCTCTGGCAGAGGGATTGGACTAGATGATCTTTTGAGGTCCTTTGCAAGCCTTAATGTTCTGTGATTCTGTGAGCAGGCACTCAAGACATCAGGGAATGAAACAAATTCATATACTTACCAAAACGTAAGCATAAGAAAATGAACACAGCTGTCATTTGATAGAAGAGAATATTGTTCCATTGGTGGCTAACTGGATAAAGACCCTTTTCAGACAATTTGTGATGGATGAAAGTGACTGGTAGATTTCCATAGGGATTTGTGCTGGGGCAGACCGTTCACAACTGATCTGGACAGGGAATTGGGGAGTGAAGTGACAAAGTTTGCTGATAATTCAAAATTTATTCAGACTATTAAGTAAGGAATCTGAATGAAGAACACAGAGTGCATTTTGTGATATTGACTGACTGATGATAAAAGGACAAGTGAGATTCACTTTTGACAAATGCAAAGTAATTCTGGTTGGAAAAAAAATCCATGTCTACATATACAATGAAGATTTTTAAATTAGTTGTTACTATTCAGGAAAGAGATCTTGGAGTCATTATATAATCACACTCTGAAAACCATCAGCTCAGTGTTTAGTGGTGATCAGAAAAGTAAATAAAGATTTGAGAACTGGAAAACGAATTGAGAGGAAAGCAGAAAATATCATTATGCCACTGTATAAATCCATGTTGTGCTCACATCTTGAATGATATTTGCAGTTCTGTTTATAATAGTAAAATATTAGAAATGTAAGAAGTACAGAAAAGGGCAACAAGTATGATAAATAGTGTGAAATGCATTCTGCATAAGAAAAAAATGAAACAGATTTGGATGCTTTGGACTGAATAAGAAATGGATAATGAGCACCAAGGCAGTGAGTGAACAGGAGAATGGTTATTCATTCTTTATCATCATACAGAAACAAGACAAAGCCAAATGAAATTTAAAGCAAATTTAAATCAGAGAGTAAGAAATAGATATATTTTTTTTCTATGGAAGGTGTTATTGTAAATTGCACAAATTATTGCTGTGGAATAATATGTATAATAAAAGTGTAGGTGAATTAAAAAACAATCACTGACATCTATGGAAAAAATATTCATTAAGTGCTGATAAACAGAAAGATAAAACCTGTGAGTCAAAGTTCTCAAACTGCACATTGTTATCTCAGGGGAAGTGTGCAGGTAAAGTGTCACAGGATGTCTGCTCCTTTTTTTTTTTCCTTTTTTTCCATTTTTTTTTTTTCTTCCCCCCCTCTTTTTTTTCCTGTTCTTTTTTTTTGTTCCCCGGAGATATGTACTTTCAGAGACAGGATACACTGGTAGGTGAACCTTTGTTTGACCCAGTACAGCTGTACTCATGTTAAGACTTCATCACCCAAATCCATATCTCACAACACAGGACTGTGTAAACACTGATTAAACTTGTTTTCAGAGCAGAATTCAGCCTGAAGTAACCCAGTCTTTTAACAGAAACTTACCACTGAGCTCAAAAAGGCTAAAATACTTTTATGGTGTCCTAAAACTACAGTGGATTGTGAGTCTGCAGTAAAAATCATAGCTGTGCTTTCATGTGTAAAACTTTTCCAGTAAGGACTACTCCAGCATCTCTCTCTCTTTTGTTTCCTTTTTTTTTTCTTTTCTTTTCTTTTTTTTTTTTTTTTACTTTAGCTTCTGAATAAGACAAAGAAATAACATACAAACATGTAGGATTACTTGATCATAGCTGTGTAAATACCAAACAAAGAAGAAATTCTTGTTACAAGAAGAAATTCTTGTTACAAGAAGAAATTAATACATTTTACTGTAGCTGTTCAGTGAACATTGTATGTAGAGTAGTGCTATGAAAAATATAGACAGGTGGCAAAGGTCTAGCCAGAGAAATTCAGACATTTCTTTCTAAGTTCAGGAACCCACAGTTAGAGGTGATTTTGCTGTGCTTATTTATTCTTTGCACCTATTTTATCATGTACTAGAACTGGGAAGAGGAATGAATTTATTTTAAGTTTAGGACTAGATGACATTTTCAAAGAAGGAAGAAGACAGAAAGTTCCCACTGTGAGCCCAAAGATGAAGAAACTGGCCTCCAGGAATAAAGCAAAGAGCTGGATCAACTGAGAGAAGTAAGGAATACATTGTTTTCAGAAAGATTGTACAGATTCCATACAGTCTTTGCTGAAGGGCATTTCTCATCTCAGTATAAGTTTTATCTTAAGCAAAAGCTTTTATTTAGATATGTCCTTAAAAACCAAAGGGTCCTAATTTTATTTCCAAACTCTTCTATGACAACAGAGAATCTATTTGCATGTGTAACTGTAGAGTGGCTTTAGATGTCCTTTTGCACTCCATATAGCCTCCAGCTGGCCCTCAAGGACTCAGGTTTATGGCAATATATTGTGTGGCATATCCAATACCTCTGGTCCCTTGAAGTTGTGTTAGATGTACGTGTTTTAAGTACCTTAATCCCATCCTTCGTGTTATTTCCATGTGCTATAGAAAGCATTCTGGGGAATATGAAGAAGCTCTGTCTACGTGCACTTGTCTCACAGCTCTTAATTATGTTGTCAGTTTTCATATGGGCTAAACTTTAACCTGGAGTGACAGTTTGTCACAGAGTAAGTCTGCCCACATCAACAGTGGAACAGTTTTGCACGTGTTCTGTGGGGACTGAAACAGCATGGCTAGGAATTATTTACATTCATAAACTGATATACCAATGGAGTTCCCAATGGCCTTGGAAGGTCTTGGCTTAAGCGACTGTGGGGAGGCAAAGCATATCAGGTATTTTTCTGGAGTTAAAGTGACATAAGCAGTCTAGAGGCACTGAAAGATGGAAGAACTTGTTGAAAAGCACAATTGATCCCCAGTCCCACAATAAATGCAGTCTTCACCTCTGTTCTATCAAGTACTCCTAACCAATGAGCACAAACACTCTGGTGGATGTTTCTACAAAAGATTTTGAAAGAAAATTGGACACATCCATAGTGCCATTAACTTTTTTTCTTTTTAGTGATACATATGCAATTCAACAAAGTATCACAAAAAACTCCAGTAGTATATTTATTATGAAAAGATGTCCTTCCCTACTGGGGGTTAGAAGTGTAAATTTAACAAATACAGTTAAAATTTCAGAATGAACTTCCCATAAGGCTTACAGAGACTATCTTAAAATGACAGAAAATCAAATACACCCCAGAAGAATGTATGAACTTCAAAATATTGAAATTAAGGTTTATGTTGGAGAACTGTCAGAGAGTAAGGCTGTGTTATTTGATACTTTCTGTTAAGGTATATCAGGTGTTGAATTTTGTTCTTTAAATGTATTTTGTCAGTTTCCAGTATTATTACACTTAAAAGTTCTGCTGTATCTAAGCTGAAATCTTTTAAATTAAATGAAACATAATTAATACATATCAAGAACTTAGCTAGGAAATATTTATAATACTAAATAATACATGTTCAATAGATAATTTTCAAATAAAACACACTAGGCAGATGGGACTCCCTTTCTTCACACTGAAATGTAAATTAAATACTTTTTCATCAGCTGAGCTTATAACCATGACCGTCTCCCAATTCTTAAACATTATATCATTAAGATTAACACAAGTAAAAACACTATAGAATAAATAGTAAGTAAAAAATGTTTCCCTAGGAGATTCTAATTTTTCCCTTTTTTCCAGATTTCCCCTTCATCCCTGTGCTGGTATATCTCCATGATGTTTGCATAAATTCACGGAGAATGTAACTTCAGCAGAAGCAGGACAGGTGTAAATTTTTCCTGCGTTATGTTGGGTAGGTAAAGATCCCCTTGTAAGAAAATGACTTGTTAGACTTGTTAGAAGCCATCTAAGTGGGAACCCTAGATCTTTCATCACTGTTGTTTTATACTTCATTCTTTTTTAATATACACTTTTATATAACAATTAGGAGTAAAATGTACACCATAAAGCAGAATCACAATTTCTGCCTGTGTTTATTAACATTTTAATAGCATTATGCATGCTTTAGAGGAGGAAAGAAGATGAATGGGTTGGGTAACAGTTCTTACAACTTTGAATTACGTATATATTCAGATAATGGTCTTTTTACTCTGAAGATCTCAGATGATGGTGTTGGATTGGTAGTCTGGGGTTTGCAGGTTTGGGTATTTTTGTTTTAGGATACGTGGGGTGTTTGTTTTCGTTGGGTTGTTTGTTTTGTATCACCTTGCACTCTGAACCTGGAAAAAGCCTTTCATCTGAACCAGCTATCTATGTAACAGAAGCACACACTGGGAGTGAGAGAAATGTGGAAAGAAGTTGAGAGGTAATGCTTGTTGAGGCATCAGCTGGAAGGTAGCAACATACATCCTATATTGATCTGTCTCTTATGCCTGCAAGATACGCTTGTGCCAGAGGGGAATCAAAGTCAAATTGCTGTCATGCTTGACAGTGTACTGCTGCTTCATCTCTTATGAGAAAGTAGATTCTATAATAAATAACCTCTATCAATCCAAGCCAAAGATTTTCATATTAGATGAACTTACCAGCTGCATAAGGTTACATGTCTTCCAACTCAATGCAACCATTCTTGATTATGTCCTTTCTTATGAGAGGGGTTTCATTATTGTACTTATTGATATATCAACATGAAACATTTTTCCCTCTGCTCTTTCCCTCTTGCATGTGTTGTTCATAATGTTACTAGGGAAAGAAATCTATTTTCTCCTGCTGTGATTTGTTTCAGTCAACTTTTAGTTGCTGTTTTCTGCCATAGAATCATGGAGTAATTAAGGGTGGAACAGGTTTTGTAGATGTGGTCCATTTTGTTCCTCATTTAAAGCCTAATTTTAAAGTTAATTCAGGTTGCTTGCAGCTATTCTTGGTTTAATTCTGCTATGTATCTCTGAAGATTCTTGTTTTTTCTCTATTCTGCCTATTTCACTGAAGATACAGGACTTTCTTTTTGGTTGTGAAGAGTTTTGTGAGTTTTCTGGCAGCCCATTCGTCCGGGCTACTGAGACCCTTCTACTTGTTTTCCAACTTTCCATCCCAGTTTCAGTGGTCATGATGGGCCAGTCAGCTGCTATTGAGTTTCCAGTAAGATCATAAAGCATGTCCTTTTGAAAACCATTGCTGGACACTGAAGGAGAAGGTGAATGAAAACAGCTGTAAAGGATTTATCAAAGGCAAATTGCACCTCACCAACGTAACTGCTTTGTATGATGAAATGTCTAGATTTGTGGATGTGAGAGGAGAGAAGTGGTGGCCATCTATCTTGACTTTAGCAAGGTTTTCAACATGGTCTTCTGCAGCATCACTTGTCTCTGTGTTGGGATGTTATAGTACTATGCTGTAGATAGGTGTACTACCAGAGAGGTGAAAAACTGACTGGACTATTGGCTTCAAAATGTAGTAGTTAATAGTCATGTTGTACCCAAAGACCATTTAGAAGTGGAATTCACAGAATCACAGAATCATTTAGGTTGGAAAAGACCCTTGGGATCATCATGTCCAACCATTAACCCTACTCTACAAGTTCACCCCTAGACCATATCCCCCAACACCACATCTAAGCGATGCTTAAACACATCCAGGGATGGCGACTCAACTACCTCCCTGGGCAGCATACTCCTATATCTCACCACTCTTTCCATTAAGATTTTTTTCCTAGTGTATAGTCTAAACCTACCTTGTTTCAGCTCAAGGCCATTCCCTCTGGTTCTGTCACTAATTACCTGAGAGAAGAGACCAGCACCAACGTCTCTACAATGTCCTTTCAGGTAGTTGTAGAGAGTGATGAAGTCTCCCCTCAGCCTCCCCTTCCTCAAACTAAACAGACCCAGCTCCTTCAAACGGTAACCAATAGCGCTCTGGGTTGTGGGACCAGGAGTCTTGGGAATGTTCAGCCTGGAGATAAGATGGCTTCAGGTGCAACTACTGGTAGTCTCACATTACACAAGAGATGATTACTGGGGAACCAGAGTCTGTTTTTTTATTGAGGTGCACAGCAGGAGAGAGATAATTGGTCCAAAACTGAGCAGGAAATGTTCTAACTGAATATTGGAATGTGGGAAGAAACCCACTGTTAGGATTGTCAAGCATTGGAACATATTGTCAAAAGAGGTTGTGCAATCTCTGACTTTGGAGATATCTGATACCCAACCAAATAAGCCCTGAGTGACCTAGTCTGAATTCAAAGCTGACCCTGCTTTTAACAGGGCATTAGGCTACAGTACTCCTGTCACCCTTCCAACCTGGGTGATTCTGTGAATTCATGCTGGGTCCTGGATACTAAAATCTTGTATTTCAAATTTACTTGTTCTGCATATGGAAGGAAATCCCTAAAACTGTGACTAGTAGAGTGTGTTATCTCTTCCAATAGCATCCTTTAAATAAACCCGGTTACCAAAAATACCTCAAAAAACAAATAAACCCAACTAAAGAATCTTAAAAGTGAGTGGAGTAACAGTGGTGCTTAGACTGTTAATTTGCTTCATGCTGCCAGTATCATGTCACTGTTCCCTTGCATTCCTCTCCGTGTACACTTTAAGTACAAACTCTCCAAATCTGTAGCATATGGAGCAAAAGTGGATCCTTTTTCCAGCTCTTAGCCAGTTCTGTTAATGGAAAACAGTGGTGGCTGAAATGAAACCTCTTCAGCATAGCTGGAATAAAGACCTAATGCAGTATAACAGTTTGTATGTTTGAGTTAGATTATCAGGATCACAAGGAATGTTGACAAAGTGCAATGCAGGAAAAAAGAAAGTTAAATCATGATACAAATACGTACATATGTATTAATTTGAAGTCCACTAAAGTTGAGCCATTGTAAAGCTCAGCTTGTGGTCAAAGATTGTTTCTGGGAATTCATAAAGAGAAGGCAAAGCTTCCCAACAATTTACAGCAAGCAGTGAAAAACATCTAATATAATTCAGAGTTTTGGCTTTGATATACTAAATCTTACAGGTACACCACAATTTCCTTGCAGACTCTGAGAAGGATTCAGAGGATGGATATGGAGGAATTGGCACAGGACCTATAAAGGTTATTTAAATTTTTAATATAATGATTGTAATCTCTGGGCTCAGTTCTGATCTCCCAGGTGTGGGAATCTACTCTATAATTGAAAAGCATGATTCCAGCTTTGGATATATCCATGCATGCTGCAGGTGTGCTAGTGAATGCTGCATCATCATAGCGGTGCTAAGGAAGGAAAAAGCAAAACTGGTGGTATAAACAGAGTGTAGAAGTGGAGATAATCACTGCTGATACACAGAATAAAACATGTCACCTAAAACAGCTGTTGCAGCACATCTGTATGTATAAATATTTTTGTGGTGCTTGCTTGTTACCATAAATTTGTTTGTGGGTGGTTCCTACACATATAAATTTTTCCACTGTTGGATCTTTGCCATCTACTAACAGACTTAACAGCTCTAGAAGTCAGCATCTTATTTGGGTCAGAAATTATAGATGCAGATTAGATTATTTCTATTGATTTAATTTCCTTATTTACATATCGGTGACCTGTTTTTCTGAACAGATGTGGTAAAAGACTCCATATGGGCAAGTGATCTTTAGAATGGAAGCCTCAGGGGATGTATTTTTGGCTTGCCACAAGAAAGAAGCACTTGCTTAACTAACTAAACTAGAATATATCCTGCTATTTTACTATGCTGTCTCTCACATTGTCTCCTCTAGTTCACTGTTGTGCCCCACTGGTCAAGTCCCTCAGGCAGAGGAGTTTGGGAAAAATTATGAACCTCCTCCTGACTGTCAATGTAACAGCTGTAAGTAAATATAGCATGGAGGGTGCAGACTGAAAAAGGGAAGTTTTGTCCCGTGAGTATCAAAAAATATTGTCTTAAAAAAAAACAACTTTTTTTTTTTTCCTGTAAGTGACATGTTGTGGTCCAGATACTTCTTTTGGGGTTTTTTTTTGTTTGTTTGTTTGGTTTTTTCTGTTACTTCAGGAATGTAACTTTCACATGAAAAGTACAGTTGCTGCTGTGCCTGCCATAAGGAGCACATATATTTGCCCAAATTTGCTTACAATACCTCGTTTACAATACCTTGGTTGTGTATTTTTATCTCTGCATTGTGGAAACTACCCAAAATGCTAACTGTCTTATGCTAAGTTAAATCAGAACTACTTCTGGCCTGCCTCTGCAATATTCTAATCATTAGTTTGACTGCATGGAAACATGATGATCCCCTGCCATGCTGGGTAATATCGCCCCATTGTGTAGCTGAGTTTCTTCCTCTACCAGTCTAGTGATTAACTCTTGTCTTGTGGCTGGAGGTTGTTAAGGTGGTGTGTTTGTATAGCACTTAGTAGAAAAAGATCACTGACAGAGGTGTAAGGTAAGATAAATGAGCCTTTGAAGATATGAAATGCTAGAAGTTGCTACTATTGATGATGGTGGGGAATAAGTGCTCTTTGCAAGTTAACTGGGAAGGACAGTTCAGCAAAGACTTCTTGTTTTCCCCTTCAGTTTAACTTAAACTTAGTGGAACCCATTGATCTACAAAAATAACATATATGGTCTTGTTTATTCACCAGTTGGTGCACTTTCTATGTGTCTGCTCTGCCTCAAACATTTATATAATCTAAACATTAAACTGTAATGTAATGATATGACCTTGTCTGTAGTGATACTCCTTTTTGCACCCATTTGTGAATTTTTTCGATCTGGAAGAAAAGAAAAAAATTTTTTTTTTTTTTCCCCTCCCCTGGAAGCCTATTATTGTAAGAGAAAATTGTAGCTTTCTGTATAATAAAAGCAGAATAAATGGCTCTACTGTTTTTATGGTTTGGTTTTGGTTTTGTGTTGTTGTTGTTGTGTTTTCTGTACACTGCCTGTGTTGGAGTTCTGTTGTACCACCAGAGGAGATGTGTTTTCCACACAGGTAACTATTAGGTAACTATTTTAGAGTTAATTGGGCAGATAAGGAATATTATTAGACATATGGTAGGATCAGGTTATATGTTATGAAGAGATGAGTGGTTCTTATATAGTCTGAAAGGGCCCTGGGGATCTAGTGAGTATAGGAAAGAAAATGAGAGTGTATGTAATATGCTGATAGATCTCAACACAAATACCGATGATTAAGACTTTGTATCTCACAATTAGCTGTTTTGTCAACCAAGTACCTTCTCTTCTCTCTGAAAAATGGTTTGTTCAAACAGCAAACAGTGATAGAGGTCAAACATCTGGTGAGTTGGCCCAAGACAGAACACAACATTTGTAGAGCGTCTCTTCCAGAAAGAAACTAGACTTTTCAGTTAAGGCACAGCTATTTGTTTTGTCAAATGCATCATCTATACAATTCAATAACAGTTCCTGAAAACCTGTTTTTCGTGTATAGCCCTAAGGGCTGAGGCCCTTAAAATCCTTTTTCTTTTAGTCCAGAATACAGTTTTCTCCTGTGTCCTGCTGCATTCCACCTTACATCCCCCTGCAACTGTTTCTGCTTTCCTCTCTTTAGAGGGATTTCAAGACTTACCAAGAGAAGCTGTGGGCTCCTGCCAGGCATGAACCTCTTGCCTGCAGAGCAACCTAAGTTGATGACTCTTTCCAAAAATTGTTCTATGTCTGTCGGGGGGGGGGATGAGAGAAAAAAAGAGAGAGAGAGATTTTGTAGAAGACTTTTGTCATAAACTTTTAGTTATTAAGGAAATTCACTTTGGAAATACTGTCAGAAAGGTTATGACATCCTTTAATTATCAAGCCTATGGCATTTCACTGTTTTATGCAAGGGTGTTTGTGTTGTCTGAACTTCATTTTCCCATTGTAACTGCAGAAAATCTGAAAGTAAGCAAAAGTTAAAATGTAAATGCCATGGTCTTAGCTGTAATATTAAATGTTCCCCACGGTTTTACGATTACCCTTTACAGAATCTGTTGATGTGTTTTGGCAAGTACAATATTAAAAATTTGCTTGGCAAAAATCCCCTTAGCAGAACCTGACAGACAGTAAGGTCAATAAAGTTTTAATCAATGAAGGAGAAAATGCTTTTCTTCCAGATGGGTACCACAGAACAATACTTGCATGAAATATTTATGATTCACTTTAGAATCTCAAAGTCTGAAACATAACTAAAGAATGGTGATTATTTCTAAAGTAAAATGTGTTCAGTCTTGGAATATCTGAGGATTAAATTGCTGTGAAATAAATGCTGCTCTTGTTACTAGAAGTACATGGTTTAGTATTTGACTGAACATCAAGTTTGTTACTGAACTTTCTTGTGTTCATAACCTGCCATCACTTTTTAAGAAATCATAAATGCATATATTGTATGTGATGATTCTTCAGGTATCCCTACCTCTTTAATTTGTTTGGATGCAACAATGTATTTACTATTGGTGAAGACACCATTGAAGTTTTTTACGTTCTTGACTGAAATTTGTTGCATTGGAATTGTTCAGTGCACATAGTGGCATTCTAATAATACAGTGTTGCTTGTTTCTGTGTTTGTGCAACTGGTAGTTGTCTTTTCCCAGCAGAGGAGTAAGTGGAAACGTGCCCAGACCAAGCCAAACAAAACCAGTGGTCATGCAGAAAAGACTAACTCTAAATATGAAATTGTCTAGATTTGTCAGTCACTCTTATAAAGTGGATGCTCAAGGAAAGTTTGAATGTATTTTGCATTCATTTCTGCTAGCATTTTAACACTTGCTAATTAACAATTAATGCAGCCATTAATTAACACCTACAGCAAGCTTCTTAGCCATCATACTGAGAATTTGAAAGCACTGAAACATGATTTGTAGTTTTGAGTTCATTACGAACTCTGAATAATTCATCTTGTTTTCAAGAAACTGCTGTTTTGTACAGAGAAACTTAAATTACAGGTGTACAATGAGTGGAATTATCAGCTACATTAGCATATTTGAAATTCAAACTATATTACTTTAACTCTGTGCTGACAAAGGTGACTGAAATATTCCATTAGGCATATCTAGTTGTTTTGCTGTTATATTAATTCAGTGAGTTTAGGAATGATACTCAAGTTTTAAAGAAAGCAGTGTGGATGAGTATGCATAATGTAAAAGATAATACAGAATGACTGCTTTTAGATCAAATTAATACAGAAGTAATAAAAAATGTACAGAAGTTGTTAACCTTTCTGTTAACCACAATTGGACTATTACACTTGCAGTCACATGAGATTAATTGGCTAACTTTTCTATTAAAATAACCTGAAATTAGTATTAGTTATGACAAAATTGTCTTTCATGAATAAGAATGGATAATATTTCTGCGTTGTTTATATTAAACTCATAATTTATTTTAGAAATTCTTGGCAGGTGTTGAGTATTTTGCATAAAATTCACATAATCAGTTGTATTGCCTTAAAAAACTTTCTATCTAATTGTTTCTTTTCTTTACTCTTATTTTATTTTTAAAATTCAGAAAGAAGTGGGTTTGTGGTGGCATTTTGCTTTGTTTTTCAAAGCATTGAGACACAGATTTAATGTATTTTTAATGAGTATGTTATTATTCTATCGTCCATTCCATAATTTTCTCTAAAGTGATTGGCACTATCACTGTATCCTATTGCTCATTTGAAGCACATGCAATTATATCTGAGTATGCTTAATTGCATTTTTTCCTGTCAAGTCTTTAATTTTCTCACAGGCAGTTTCAGGTGGTAGGTTTGGGGAAAGCTAGAATCTTAATCTTCCATCTAGCATGCATATTTATTGCTACCTACTACTGGATGGAGTCCATGCAGTATATCAATGTTTCGCTAGAAGATAATAAAGTGCTACCTGGAGCTCTGTTGGCATGAGTTTTAAAATCAGTCAGATTTTATTTCTAACCTTACCTATTGGGCTCAGGATGTTTCTAGGGAATGCAGCAAATGTGGCCACCAGAGTCTGATATAATTGCTTATTCTCTGGCCTCAATTCTCATAGCAAATTTGCAGTTCAGTACTGGTTAGAGCCCATGTCCACTTCTTCTGTTCTTCCTAAAATGTGTTACTAGAGCCTGTTTCTTCATATGCAAGTTGCTCAATCCTGGTAGTGTTTCTTGGTGCCATTGTGTCTACTAGATGTCAAAGGAAGAAGCCAGGTGTGTTTGTCTCTTAACAGAACTATCCACCTCCTCCCTGTCCCCATTGAGCTTATTTCATTAAATTAAACTGCCTTACATAGCCATGGAGTCCTTCGTGAATCAGCCCTCCCTATTATAAAAGCTCTTTTCAGAGTGAAGTTAATCATGGCAATCAACTCATTCACAGCAAGTAGATTTGAAGATCTTGGTTGTAGTAATGGAGGCTTGCAGCATTCTTAAACACCTGCAGCTTTCCTACAGAGTGAGATCCATGGAAATGCAGAGCTCCAGTTCACTATTTTCTACAATGAATACACACTGAGCAGAGCAGATGGGTTTCACATCGCTCCATGATATTTTGCCCCTGCTATCTGGGCAGCTGCATTCCTCTCAGCAACTTTGACTCAGTGATAACTTAATTTATTAAAACAATGAAAATATCAACTAACAGGGGAGACTTGTCTCTGCTTGAGACTGAACCTTCACCAAGGTCAAAATCACACAGTAATAACGCATTTCACAGATGCTGAGATTATTACAAAACCTAATTTATCGCTCAAGATTTTCTTCAAAATTTCTTTCCCAGATAAAACAGTACTAGGGGCTGAGCAGACAGTTCCACATAAATTTAATATTGCCTAACAGTTTTCCATACAAACACTAGTGTGATTAGTTAGGGTTTTACTTAAAAAAAAAAAAAAATAAAATAAAATCTGGTGGCAGATTTTCCTCGCTTATTTTCTGTCTTGGTTCAGGTTCGTTCTTTCTCTTTTCTTTTCTTTTCTTTTCAAACAAAAGGAAATAAAAAGTTTTAATTGGGAAGAAATCATTCTTCTAATTTCTGAAAATCTTCTATTAGCACATGAAAATATAGCCTGTTTTGAAGCCTGGTTAGGCATTTTTCAACTAAATATTTTTCAAACCTAATATTTCCTCTCAAAAAAAAAAAAAATTCATTTTGCTTTTCTCTGACAAATTTTGTCAACTAGATTTGTGCTGTAATTGCTGATCAAAGTCTGGGAATCATCCTGCTCCTAAATAACTTTACCTTGTTGCCAAGCTGACATACAGAAGGCTTGAGTTACTGGTGAAAGATATGTGCTCTTCTTTCCCTCAGGTGGTAGGGCACTGCAAGTTTTAAGAAAGTCTCATGATCCTACCTAGAGTAAATAGGAAGTATTAACCACTATGCCTAACAGTAGCTGAGAAATACAGCTTCAGAAGTAAGAAGTATGCACTCTTCTTGTGGAAAAAAAACCCAAACAACAAAACCAACCAACTAAACCCACAAATCATTCCTCTGATAACACCAGTGCCATTATATGTCTATATGGAACATAAGATATCATTTACTTTGTATTTCCTATTTATCATTTAACACTTTGAAAAAATAAAATTCCCTCTCTGATTTTATCTTTTTAATGTTTACTCAGTTATACCCTTTATTTTTTTCACAATTGAAGTATTTTATACAATGAGTTCTCTAGTCTCTACAGCTTTTCAATGAGCCGTACTAAGAAACTTGATTCCTCTGGTATTAAGTAAAGGAAGAGGATTTGACAGGTTTGGATATGAAATGAATAGTGACTTTCCTCTGAAAATGTGTCAAATTAAAGCAGGTGGGGTGAAGAAAACAGCTACAATATGTCAACTTTTACAGGCTTTGATTTATTTTTAATGATGCAGTGCACTTTAGGAAGCCAGAAGATGTGCTTATTCACAGCCCAGTTCTCATGGTGTGCTCCATTGTTCAGGTACTTCTTCTAAGTTGGGTGCAAGATGGGATCATGACCTAGAACTCTTGTAAATAGCAATTACCTCTTTGGAAAGAGAATGATTAAAGTTTAGTTGAATGTCAGCAAACTATTCACTCCTCTCTTTTCCTCCCTTCTGTAACTTATTTATACCTCTGAACCACACATCCTCCCAAAGTTTTTCTATTGCCATCTCTCTTCATTATTTATTTATTTAATTACTTATTTATGATGGGACACATAGGATTATGTGAAAGCATAACATGTTAGTAAATTATCATATAACAAACTAATAATTTCAGGTAGAAACAAACAAAAAAGTAATTTTGATGAATAAAAATAATTACATACATAATCAGAATTGTTTCAGGGAGAAAACATGATCCAAAATATGATGAAGCCATAAAACACAGTCCAAAATGAGAACACAGATGATTCAGCCAGGAAAATCATGGATTTTTGTCAAGCAAATGATTGCAGCAAATCTCTTCTATCTCAATTTCATGAAAGAATTTGATACTAGAAATGCAAGTTACACAAGAACCTGGCTAAGTGGCAGATAATATTTGGTTATATCAAAAGGACAGAGTAAGAAAAATATTTTTCAGTATCACCACAAGTAAAATGTCTCAATATTGATATTGACATTTTCAGTAATGATCTGAACATAGAAGACTGTAGTGAAATTTGCCAGACCCAAAGCTAGAAGGCCTCAATATTAAGAACTGTCACCTTGAAAATTTAAGTTATGAATAAAATAAAATTGACCATGTCCAAACTCAAGACTATGTGCCTGAAGGCTGAAATAATATTTCAGTTATAAAGGGTCAAAAGAGCACACAGTGTACTCATTGACATGTGATTAAGCAGTGATCAGAATATCTTCCTGAAAATATCTCCCTGGAGCTAAGGTAAAGGGCTCCATAGACAGAGACAGAAACTCAGAGTACAACTAAGCCTACTTTTTATATTTATTATTTGTTATTGTCTCTTTCTCTAAAGAGGTTTATTACTCCCTGATGGTTACAAAATCAAATCAGGCAACTTCTGAAATTCCTGTATCCTGTGTCACACCTGGTGAGAGAAGACACTGGTCTGAGGATCCAGTTGCCAAGCTCCAAGGGGAATAATTTGCTAGGAAGTAAGTTGCAAAATAACTATATGCATAATTGTCAGGAACATATGACAGAAGGATGTCTTGGGATGTCAGGTGAAGCCTCAGACTGTTATAGGAATGGTGAAGGAAAGAAGTACATCAATCTGCATTTCAGATGGAACAGTAAGAAAACTGCAGGGAAGTACCTAATATAATAGTACTTGGAAAAGATAGAAAGAAAGCAAATAAACCACTGTAGGCAAAACCAGTCCCAAAGTATGCAGCTCTTCATTCAAGTTTTTTGTTGAGGAAATGCTAACTAAATGAATTGTCCAGTGAAATGATTACTGGACAACAACAATCTTTGTGGAGCCAGGCAGTGCTGACTATCATCCGGAAAAGCAGCTTAACCTCTATAGACTAATTAAATTTCTCAGAATCTTGAAAAATGAACATGAATTAAGGAAAATAATATTAGTAACATATGATAGATGCAGCCTAGGTGTTCTGTAGGTAGCATTGTGAAGATTAACGTATTTTATTCAGAATATTGCAAGTCGTAAGGAGCTTAAATGTGATATGGGAAATGAGAATAAAACCAGATTTCTGTTAGGGTTACAGGAATACCCCATGGAATCAGTTTCTAATCTCACTTTAGTGTATTGTTATGTGTTCCTGCCTAAAAAGATGTCATGTTTAAAGATATATGTGAGAATAGTTTTGATACCTTGATTGGGGGATCATAATTTGTGATCTATTAGGCAAAAATGTGGTGAAATACTGTACACCCTTGGGAACAATTAACTTGCTCAAATAGGAAAGCATCTTAAGTGTGTTCAAGTCAAATTCAGTGTGTCCAAATAAAGGTCTTCTATCCATCTCTCAGCTATGATTTGGAATAAGAAAGAAAATACATAATTTGGACAAGTGTTTAACTCTTCTTCAACATAAGCTACTATTTTCAATAATCACAGCTTGGAGTGGATCTAATAGTACAGCACATATTACTTAGATGTTCACTAAGGTCTGAAGGATAAAAGTTGAGTCAGTGAAAGTCTATAGATTAAAAAAATCCCAAACCTTACTATCTCTAAAAACTTGGGTTTTGTTTTCCCTACAGGAAGTCTGGTTTAAAATAATAAAGAAACTCTATTTTTAGATTCCAAGAAGAAGAAGATTTTACTTACCAAAATAGTGAGTCAAACCACTGATAACTGAATCAGAAAAGAATTCTTTTTTAAGTCTGGAGTTCTACTCCAGAGCAAGCTAGATACTGTAGCATGTATAGAAGCAACTTTATAATGGAAGTAAATTGCCTAAAACTGCTACTTCAAGCTAAACACTCACCTCTACTGCCATAATAATTGTAGTACTTGCCACTCATGAAACACTGGGAATTGCAGGGCTAGTTTTGATTCCTGCTGGCAAGGTATATGCTTTTCCTGTTAAGAATGAATGGATGATACTGAAATCTCTATGAAACATTCACTTTGGGTGATAGTGTTTTGGGCCTTATTTTCTTCTTTTCTTTTTAACTTTATTCACTGTTCTTTTAAAGTGAGCAGTGATTGTGTGAGATGGATCTGTTGCTGAAGAGAGACTTGTCCTTCTTTGGTGATCAGCCAAGCAGGCTGAAGAAACTTTTGAGATGTGGCAAGGAGGGAATTCCCCACATGGAACTATGAACAGCAGAGGGACTGACAGAGGGCATCATGATAGATGGAGCATTCAGCCTCAGAGCTACTGGAAAGACCTGTCTGAGGAACAACAGGGCACACAGGACAGATCAGTTCAGATCAGAAAGTAGCACAGGTATATAAGAGCAATACTGGAAGGAAGGATCTGTCATCAAGGACTCAATTGGCAGAAGGAGCAGGTATAAACTGTCTTGATTTCTTTTCTGGCAGACTTACTAACTTCAACTTTTCTGGGTTTTGTGTTTTCTTCTGGTTTTTGTTATTGTAGCTTGGTTGTGGTTTTTCAGGATCCCATTCACTAGGTTTAATGACCTTTGATTAACACAGTTTGCCTGGCAGCCAGCTCTGCTCAGCATGAGTATCAGTCTTCACTGAAACATTACTGAGCAATTAATATTGTCACTGCAGCCCAGATACAAAAAATGCACAGAAGCATGACGCACCCAGGGCCTTCACAGTAGGAGACTGATGCTGTAGGGGGAGTGATTAAAAAATTGCTTTGATGAACTGTAAGAATGAATTAGTGCCAAACTAAACCAATGGCATAAAAGAAGACACAAGAAGCATATAAGTGAATTTCTTTCTTCCACAAGTTCCCACGTGCAGGTTTGTATGTGGCGGAGCCAAAGATTTTGGTTCAAAAATAGAAGATGTGTTTATCAGATGTGGTGTCTGAAGGTTCCTATAAATAAAGGTCACTTCATATATAGAATATGTGATTATATAAAAACAACTCTGATGCTGCACTGGGCCCCAGCTTAATTTCCTGCTTGGCAACAAACTTCCTTTATTGTTTTTAGTAATTGATATTAAGCCCATGTCTTGAAAGATACCTGGATGCCTGCCTGTAATTGAATTCATTGGGATCTAGTCACCAAATTTTGCATTTCAACTTTTCTTTTCCTTTAAAGTGCCTAGGATTTATGTCTTTTTTGATAGAAAACTTATGATTCTCTTTCTGTATGACTTGTGAATGTAATGGTCTGTTGTCAAATACATATTGAAAAGCATCCATTCAAGCAAAATAACATAAAGCATCATAGAAATTTGCAGCTTCTTTTCACTTTGCACAATCATTTGCCCAAAGATTAATTGTATAGACTGAATATAGAATTAGAAACAATTCACAGCTGAAGTTGCCTTTAGTTATTCACAGGCAGAAAAAAATATGCAAAATCATTCAAGCTTTTAAAACCAAATAAGTAGATCTGAAAATTTACCTGCAGATAATTTGAAAGCAGAATATTAACAAAATATTTAAAATAAGTCACACTACTGACTTTTTGAAATGCCTTAGGAAAGAAGAAACTTTTATTTCACGTATTTCTATTTCCAAAATTTTCATGAGTTTTGGCTATTGCTATTTTTAAATTTTGGTTTTTAAATATAACTTCAAAATAACTAAGTAAAATTTCCATTTTTTGAAAATTGTCTTCACATGGCAATTTTTGTTGTGTGAAATTTCACTAGTTCTTACTGATTTTTTTTTCTCTTTGGATTCACAGTTTTGTAATAATTTTACATTATTGTGGACTTACTCAAAGCAGATGATTTTCAACAACAAAAAGAAGATAAACTGTGGTCTTAGAACATCATTTATTTAGTTTTTTAAACTGTAGCAGTTTTTAATGAGCTGCTTGACTTATATTATTAAGCCATTTCCTTGATACTACTTATATGACATTAGATGTCCCTTTCCAGCATTAAAAAAATGTTATCATGGAATTGTGCCTATAGAAGTGAGAAGACTTTGCAATTCCAGAGGCCACCAGGAGCCTATTATATTTAAGCACTGAATCTCAACTATCTTGGAAAGACAGAAGGAAAAGGAAAGTGTAAAAAAGAGATACTGTCTTTCTCTTCGTATCCTTGTGCATTAAACTGAAGTAGAAGCATGATTATTTTTTTATATTTTCCCCTGTGTTGTACCATCATCTTTCAGTGAAGGGTTTTGTTTTTTGGTTTTCTGAGTGAACTTTAAATTGCTTATGCAAATGCACTAGCAATATCTGGTTTACAGAAAGCAAAAGCTTTAGAGATATATTTTTAAGAAAGACCCAGAATTGTATTAGAAATTGCATTTTCTACTTTTAAATTATATTAGAGCATATTAGAGTATGAAATGTACTTCTTAAATTATAATTCCTTCATTTTGAAATCTGTTAATGAGTGTGATCATAAGAAACTGAAGCACTACAGAGATATCTAGGGTCAATTATGTTGTTAATGTCAGGTAATGAATCTCAGTCTAGAGAGTCTGTATTACTACTGTAATCAATAACATGTTATTGAAGTTTCCACATTTTGCTAGTATTCATTACTCTTCTTGCTGGTGACAGCATGGTAACAGCTCTTGCTGAAGTTATCTTCACACTTTTTCTTCTAACCATAACAGAAACTATGATACTTGGCAGATAGGTGGTTTAGTACCTGCAGAATTAGAGCTAAAAGCTGAATTTGACTATCACATCAGCACTGATATCCAGGATGTAATAAACATTAATGTGACTGAAGTCTTTTACATGCTCTGGATAGCAATATACAGCTAATTTCATGAGGATAAGCTATAAGCTCAGAGATATATAGGTATGTGTGTATATATACATATATGTATAACTTCTCTGTTTTAGAACAAAAGTCTTAAAAGCATAATGGTGTTTTTTATACTGCCTTTACTAGAGTGTCATTTTCATATGATAAACTTCCTTGGTCAGGTTAGATTATTTCTTTGTTTTAACTAAGACAATTTTTAACAATTCTATGTATTTTTCTCTTATCTTTCTCTGCAAAACTTGAACCACAGAGTCCATTCAGGAATAATATTTTTCTCTGACTTCTTGATCTTCTACTCTTCTTTAAAATGTCTTCAATCTTATCCACACTTTCTTCTGTGCATGTTATTTTTAATTTTATTGTTCTTTATAATTCACTTGAAATTATTGCTTGATATTCTTCGTGAAACAACTCATGTTAAGTTGATATAATTCCTTATAGTAATGATTTTAAGCTAAAGAGCAACGAATAGCCATAAAAACTGTACCTAGGATTTTATCACCTTCTTGGAAGCCATGAAGGCAGCGTCAGCTTGAAAGTGATACTACTATTTCACAAACAGTATTAAGAAGCTTTAAGATTTCTTGAGTCGGTATTTTCTTAATTATCATGACAAAGTTGAGTAGTATTGCTAATTCTGTAGACATATCATTTAGCTTTTAAGTTGTAAAAAAAAAATTGTGGGGTTTTTTTATAAACTTTTGGCTTCATTTTTTACTCTTCTTTCCAAATTCTGCAGAGCCAACGCTGGTTTGTTCTGTGTTTGTCTGTGATGTATTGTTTGATACGGTACTTTGTTTTGCAGGACAGCAATCCGTGTATCTGTAGAACAGGTTATTTACAGACACTGACCAACAAGTCTTCAGAAATATTGCTGCTTTATTCAGCCAACAATGTGTAACACTGAACCCATATCGTAAGCAATAACTGAAGTGTTGACATCAGTCCTTCAATTTGTCATCATTTGTCCATTGTCACTTTGAGCTTTTGGGATGACTGAAGTAACAAATGAGTTGTCTCTTCTGAAGCTGATTTTGTTCCTTAGGGAAGAACTTGTCCTTTAGCCTCATTTAAAACATCTTGATCTGGTGCCACACTAAGGTTTAAGTACCCAGTTTTGGTCTTGGCAGATCTTGCTGTTTTGTTCAAAGGCTAATCCAGATCTGTATACATTTTGACTGATGTGTCTGTGTCCTATTTTTCACCAAATCCCAAATACGCATCCCATTGAAGTTCTCTTGGACATTTTATTCTGAATGAAAGAACTTATTCCCACTACAGAAGAAAAACTTAAAATGAAGTGCAAAATCATGTATCAGTTTTGTCAGATGGTCAGTAGAAATGCTCACCTCTAGGAAAGAATGACCCCTCTCTCGCTGCTTTTGGAATTTATGGCTCTTGGCAGAACTGAGTACCACTGAGTCTGGTTGATGACCTTTGGATCTAAAAGAAAAAAGTGTTGTCTAGTTCTTGCTGTATCCAGGTTGGAGGTAAGAGGATGGACACATATCCTTTCAAGATCACATGTGTGGAAGGTCATAAGAGACAAGGGGAGGTCTGCAATGCCTGAAGACAGGCAGATTATTTACTTGTCTTCAAATGAAGAAACTAAAAACCAAACAGAAATGCAGCCTGGACAGATACAGTTTGGGTCCCAGGACAGTCATGGAGTGACTCCTCTCAAAACACATTTCTGGGCTTTTGGAGAAGAGTGTTATTAGAAAGAGCCAGCATGTGTTTACCAAGGGTGAATCTTATCTGACAAAACTGACTGTCTTCTAAATATTCTTGTACCCAAGTTAGGACTTACACTTCTGGAGGGGTACACAGTTGGTTAAAAGCTAGTTGGATGGTCACCCACAAAGATCAGAT
Organism: Todiramphus chloris collaris; assembly: GCA_025345505.1. Classification (NCBI taxonomy): domain Eukaryota; kingdom Metazoa; phylum Chordata; class Aves; order Coraciiformes; family Alcedinidae; genus Todiramphus; species Todiramphus chloris. The sequence goes on from JANVCC010000047.1 coordinate 280,336, forward strand.
CCTGCTTTACCTAGAAGTCCATAGAATGAGAGAAGGTCTGTTTGGAACCTGCCCTTATTAATGCTTTTATCATTTAATGCATGACCTGGAGGAGGTAATGGGGCACACCCTCATCAAGTGTGTGCAGCTGTGTGTGATGAAAGCATGAGAGGCAACTTGAAAAAGTTGAAATGAGAGGTTTAGACTGCATATGATGAACTTTTTCATCATGAAGATGACTGAGGAGTAAGACAGGCTGACTAGAGACTGTGCAGTCTGTCCTTGGAGGTTTTCAAGATCTGACCGGACAAAGTCCTGAGTAGCCAGATCTGAACAAAAAGGTAGTTCTGCTATGAGCAGGAGGCTGCACTTGGTGACGTTCTGAGGTCACTTCCAACCTGAGTTGTCTGTGATTCTGTGAATCACTTTACAAATGCATTCTTCTTGTTCTTTTTACGTTCTTTAAATATTTTTTGTATTTCACACATTCTCTTAGGCTGGACTTGATGATCTTGGAGGTCTTTTCCAGCCTCAGTAATTCTGTGATTTACTTCTTCAGGCTTTGATTTTTCTTTGTGCTAAGAAGTAATTTCTCTGTTCCTGCTCTTTGATCTCTATTGTACTCCCCAAATTTTGATTTGTTGTGGGTCTGGGGGATCTTTTTCTGGGAGGGTATTTTTTTTTTATTTGTTTTTTATTCATTTCTTTGTTTCCTTTTCTCCTGCTAGGTAAAATGATGATATATCCTACTTTTCCTCTTTCTGTTTCTACCAAAAGTTTACTTACCTTCTGTAATAAAGATTTTCATTAGTATGACAGAGTTACACCACTCTTCATGTTCTCAGGAAAGAATGAAAGCTTTTTGTTTGCATTTAGTATCTCAGAGGTGGATTCATCTTGGGAAGCTTAAAAAAAAAACTGTTCAACATACATTATTCCTTTAATATATTTTTATGATAAGCAAAAAATTACTCTTAAGAACTATGACATCAGGAACAAAAAAATACCAATATTTTAGTCACTAGCTCTACAAAATATTTTAATCCCTGTTGTTTTAAAACTGTGACCAAAAAAAAAAAAATCATAATTATACTTTGCCAAAGGTATTTAAATTAAATTTGAATTAAAAAAAAAAAAAAGCATGCAGATTTTCAAGGAGGTAATGTTGTGTTTATAATATGCTTTTTCTTCCTATAATACTAGAATGGATTATTGTGATTAGATTTTTGTCTGACTTGCCTCTTGCATAATAAACTCAAAACATTTTCTTTGGTTTTCAGACTTTCATCATCTCATTTTGTATGCAGTTCTTCCTCCTGTTTCTTTGCAATAAATGCACTTTTTAGAAAGAAGAGAATGATGACTGAGTTTTGTTACAGGTACCATGTGGATGTTCTAATGGATTTGTTAAGTAGGTTTATAGTAATCATGAAGATAAGCACTAGCCATACAGATGCAAATCTGTTGTTCAGCTAAAGTAATTAACTATATTCTTACGTTTTATGAATGTATCTAAAATGGAGATATGTATATATGTAAAGTTAATTTATCGGATTTCAGAATAATGTGAGTTTCATGGGGAAACGGAATGGTCTGTTGCTGTTCATTAGGGACAGGTGTCTCAATTCTAAGAGTCTTTGTAGCAGCACCAGCTTTAGCTGAAATCCCCAAGCTGCTCTTCTTATATTCCAACTTTCCACAGTCATACGTGACCACCCCAGCAAAATGTATAATTTATTGCTATGCATTATCTTAATCACATAGAAGAACTGATGCCTGTTACCATTTTTTTCAGGAACAGTTCCTCTTAACTACCTACAAATATCTTATTTATGTATAGTGTGTAGTGGGTCTGGCTGGGCTGCTTTTCCCCATCCAGCCCTCATGCTGTAGCACTGGGAGCTGGAGGGTGTTGATAACACACCCGTGTTGTGACTGCCGGTGCTCGCACGGCACCAGAGGATGGGGAGCAGGAGGGGGGAGAAGATACAACCAGCCTGAGCTGACCAGTGGGCTATTCCATACCATATGACGTCAGCTCTACTATAAAGGGAGAGGGCAGGAGGAGGATGGGGGGGCATTCTGCTTTGTCCTCCAAGCGGCTGCTGCGTGTTCCCGGAGCCCTGCTTCCTGGACTCGGCCCGACATCGCCTGTGGACGGGAAGTAGAAAATAACATCTTGTCTATCATAACCCACACCCCTGTGCTTTGCGTCTTATTCTCTCCCTGCGTGCCGTGCTGAAGGGGGTCGGGGGGAGTGATAGAAGGGCTTGGTGGGCACCTGGTGCCGTGCCAGGGTCAACCCACCACATAGTGTGACCATTTCTGTGACGGGATACTTTAGACACTTCATTCAGGAAGTCGGTCAACATATTTAAGTATATAAATCAGATGAGACAAAGCAGGAGTTGCCTTGGGAAATTACAAGCACTGTAAAAAAATTCCATCTGGAGGGATCCTGTAAAAACCAGTTAAATACTTGATACTGAAGGTTCAATCAATCACCTTGTTTCCAATTGATCTCAAACTTGCCCCTTATTTCATCTGTCCTGTTCCCAGATTGCCTGAGGACTTAATGACTTAAGTGCACTCACTAGGTGAGCTAACTAGCCTAGCCCTGATACCCAGCTACAAGGTTGTAACTAAAGAATGAATGTGATTTTCAGACTTAAAATTTAAGCCTGATAGCTGTTCCCACACTTACTATATTAAGATATAAAAATGGTGGAATAGCGAGGATATGGTGCTGCAGGGAAGAGCACTGTTTTCCCTTTCTGCTGCTGAAGATTTGCTTTGAGTTATGTTAAAGATGCTGCAGTACTGTGAAGTACTGTGCCTTTCTACTCCTTTCTAATATCAGAATATTTAAACAAGAAATGGTGCCCCAGTTTCTCCAACAAATATGCGTGCTTTGCTAAATGAGTTCTTAACAATTTGTTTGTTATGGTACAATAAACGTAAAAAAGAAAACCTTTACTTGCTGCTCATTTAAGCGCTTAGAATCCTCTTTGGAAGAGCCAATATTCTTTCAACTGATTCCAAAGAGGTACCATAATATTGATCAAAATCTCCACTTTTTCTTTTGAAAACAGATAGTAATTATGTTCTTCCAGAGGGATAACTAGACAGAAAATCTACAGCTTAAATAATGATGGTTTAAGTTTGAGATCACAAACTTTCCCCATGTTTCAGATGTTGCATCTCTTTAGCTGTATGACTGTGTAATCTAGCTTTTGATTATTGTAGTTCCATAGAAACACCCATTTGGGTGTATTTATCTTTTTAATCTGTTTATTAGTCTTTTTTTTTTTTTCCCCACATCTTATAAATTCTGTGGAACTAAATACATAATAATCTTTCACAAACTAGACCTGCTTTAATAATCTAAAATTTGTATAGAGATTAATTTAAAGCTTCTAATTTTAATTAGATTTTATTTCTGTTATATACTTGTAAAATATAATCTAATTCCCTTATATATTTAACAGCCACTTAACTCAAAAAAAAAAAACCCCACTCCCAGCTGTAACTGAGTCTGCATCTTTAAAAATGCAGCTATGTTCCAAAAATGATGTTCCACTTTCATGCAATATGCGCATTCTGCTTTTGATAGTTTTTAGATGTTCATCACTAAACATATGTTTGGAAAAAAGTTTTACAAGACTATAAGGGAAAGAAGTCCATACTGCAGTTTTTTAAATCCTTGCTGATTCTTTTTATTTTTGATCTACACCATCACACCAATAGCACAGATTGCACCTTCTTATTCTTCATATAGTGCAAGGGTAAAGCTAACTTCTGCTGCTTCATTTGTATTTTTTAAATCTTGCTTTCCTGCTCTTTTAAAGTGAAATGTAGGTCAAAAACACGTAGCAGAATTCTATCTTGAGAAGATTGTGTCTGTTCCCAAATACATTTTGGTATTCTTTTTACTGTTTGTCACTAAGTTCACTGCTCAATTCAGTTATATAAAAAATAATCTATATCTGCTGCTTTTGTTGTTATTCTACTATAATCTCTAAACTGTCATTGTGAAAGGTCATGTTGATTCCCTCACATTACATGTAATACCTAGATAGTCAGTGATTTAAGACTCTGAATAAGACTTACAGAACAAAGTATTGTTCATGACTGTTCTCTCCCTCAGTGTACAAAACATTTACACACAACTGATTTCAATTGCTCTGGGTTATGTTCTGGTTTGGTTTTTTCCCTGTTTACAATTTTCAGAGCAATCACAGTGGTTCTACTGTATTACATTGCGCAGTTTTAATGTTTCTATATATTCTTTGGGATGATTGATTAAATGTTCTGGATCAAACTTCATTACTTGTGTGGAGAGTATTTACTACTGCAGGTAGTTTTGCTGACTCAGGAAAAGATGGTGTTAATAAATAAGGGAAATAAACTTTTTTCTTTCTTTTTTTTTTTTTAATTTTTAAAATATAGCACATTTTAAAATTATTATTATTATATTTTCTGTGTTCCTAGATCATCCAGGATGTTTGATGAAATAGTTTTACTCTGGTCTTGGTCTCCAGAGGTAAGTTATGAAATACTAAGCCAACTTTTTCAGAATGGATTTAAGGCATGGCGGGTGTTCTTGCTTTCCCATGGTAACCGTGTATGGTGCACAGCAGGGAGAAAGTTCTGGCACATTGTGGATTTCAGAGACTGTTTCTGTCAGAGTAGCTCTTGTCAGCCCATTCCCCAGGACTGTACTAATATTAGTTCAAAGAAAGTAGCTTTATCTTCTTGACTTAGTGGGATGATAGGAAAATGTTTGAAAAGAAGAAAGCAGTGATACAACAAAGGCAAACTGTCAGTGAGAGGGAGTCTATGAAAACAATGAACACTCCAAACTTGAATATAATAAACTAAATACTCTTTTTGTGAAAATTCATACTTTCAGTCACACTACTTTTTTTTTTTTTTTTTTTTTTTAACAGGTGAGCCAGAGTACATAGTCTATGCATAATTCATGAAGAAGAAGAAAATCCATGTTCATTTTTGTGTGAGACTCAAGGGGTTTTGTGGCCCTCAGGACATGAAAGTACCAGATGTCATGAACCATGCAAGCTGATAATCAAAAGAAGAGTGACAAATCAGCAAGTTGAATGAGATGGTAAATACCTCCCTTCTGTTTCTGTAAGCATGCTCTTGAGATGTCAGGAGAGATGATATAATTAAAGGTGAATGCACTTTAACTCCATGACATTTATAGAATTTTCTTCATCACCACAATTATTTTTTCAAAATGTTAAACTGTGAAAAAGAAATTATTCATTAGCAAACATGACTCCCTGAGACGATCACACACTTCAAGAATATTTAAAACCATATTAAAAATTATTTTTTCAAAAAAACTAACATACTGTTATGGCCAGATCTTTCCAGGATAGCACTGAGAGCTCATTTTTCTGCAACAAGTAGATAGATTTAGCTTCCTTTAGTAGAAAGGAAATAATCTGAATTACAGGCACCTTAGCACCAAATCTTAATTCATGTCCTTGGTTGGCTTACAGGCACACAGACTCATCCCTGATCAATTAGGCTAGGGAAAAGGAAGCTTACAAAGGAGGTTCTATGAGGGGTAGTAAAATCTGACATGGCTTTTTTTAATCTTACAGTTGTGAAGTGAAGCAGAGCAAATCTTTGCGTCAGTAGAGCAAGAGGCGTGGGATGCTTTGAGGACCTCAGTGTAGATGAAAAGTGATGAATTCAGGTAATCGAAGCCAAGTTAACAGCAGACAGATGAACTAGTGCTGGGGAGTAATTGAAAACCAAAGAGCTTTTCTGTTGCGTATGTTTTTCCATACTTTAACATGAGTTTTCAGAATTGCCATTCTGATTACTGTTCCCTCTCACGGTCTCTGGAGATAAGTTTACTTCTGGCGTATCTTTACAGGAAAATTATTTCCTTGGGTGCAACAAATGGATCTCAACTTTGATATTCCATTAGCATGAGATTCTGTGTGGTAAAAGGGAGGAGGATTTTGCTTTTTATCTCTTTTGCTGTTAGAATTCCATTCTTTCCCAAAAGAATATGTCCAGTACCTGAAAAAAATAAGGAAAAATTTATAGAATATATACTAGAGTTCAAATACCTTTAACTTGTTATACAAGCTTTTAATTTCTAAAATAATAGTGTCATCAATATATGCTTCCATTATTTTAATAAAAAATGTTTTAGTACTTTCAGTTTATTATAGATCTCACTAAACTTATGTAAAATTTTTATTCATTCAAAACACATAACACCCAGTCCTTAACCAAGTGCAGGTATATGGAAAAGATTCTTGAATTCCTAGCTTTTGTTTAATTTACAGTTTGAGTGTAGAATTGGAAATGCTCTAAATCAGCTGGTCCTGTTCTGTTTCCTTCCATGTTTTAACCAATTTAGTTGAAATGTAAAAATGCTGACTGTCAACCTGTAATTAAATTATGAATGTGCCATGAAATCAAGAATAACATAAAATTACTGATCTTGGCATATAACTAACATTTGAATGTGCAGGTAAATCCTAGCGCCTTGTGCAGCTGATGAGACAATTCCATTTTACAGTTGCAAAAGTCAGGAAAGGTAATGACTTTACAAAATAATTGTATCAGAGGATAAATGCCAGTCTCAATCTTGAGCTGGTATGGTACAGTTAATTACTTAAAGTATGTGGTAAGAGTATTCATAGTATGAAAAACAATATTGTAATTTTGAATCCCTTCTGTATTTTTAGATACCAAACACAAAAATTATGTTCATCCAATGGAAGAATAACATCTTCATTCACAATGTACAAAGCCTTATAAAGAGTTAATTGGAACCCAGGATTGTAAACCTTACAGATTGTAAGTATTTTGTCAAGTAATTGCTTTATTATTGGTACACTATATTTTCCTTGGACTTCATGGAACTGAAAAACTTAATAACTGTAACAAACCTTAGCTTGACAGCTATATACTGAATGTTATTGCTACTACTGTTTATACTTCAAGGAATAAGCTTTATGTGTTCAAAGCTACTGTAATGTACTTCAGGGAATGAGCTTTGTGTGGTCAAATCTACCATAATACTATACCCTTCTGGAGACGTGCACCTCAAATCTCTTGAGGGTCCCTTTAATTTCAGTTAAAAGGGTATGTTCAAACATCCCATGCCATGCAATATTATAATGAAGTATTTTCATAACAATGAAATTTTTGCAGTTACTACTTCTCAGCTGACTTGTCTGTCTCTGCTAATGGAGGACATTTGGCTACCAGTGTTAATTTTTAGTAGTTTGTGATCACTAGTGAAAGAAACAAATATATCTTTAGACAACCTATTGATTTGTGCATATGTGAAATTTTAGGAGGTAGACAGAAATACAGTAAGTCTTTGAAAAGTATTGCTGAATGAATTGTGTAATTAGAAATTTAACATCCAGGAAACTACTGTGAACAGTAAAAGTGAAATATCATACTAAGTAGGCAAGGTTACTAGGAAATGTTATTTTAACACAATGTATCAAATCTTGATGGAATCCCAATCTTGGGTCATAGGGAAGGGGAAGATAAAAAATCCTTCATCAAGGAAAAAAGTTAATTTTTATGTGAAATAGTCTTCACCATTAAAAACTTTGAAAAGCTAAGGATTGATCAAGATATTTCACTGCACAGTGCAGTCATAGAAAAGCTGCTCGAATGAGCCGTTTACAACCTGGGTTTGCATGCACTAGATATCCCTCTGTCCCAAAAATGTGTCAGTGAACAACAGAAATGAAACATGTCCATATGTATATATGATGCCATCAGCCATCTGACACAGTACCAGTGAACAACTGCAGTTTTAAAAGCAAGCAGAAACACATTCCTTTAATAGCAATTTAACCTCATGAGAATAACTTTCTTGTTGTAACAATTGCAGTCTTTTAGTTGAACAATTCAGTGATTCTGAGACTAGAAAACAATTCATGGCCAAGCTGGAGGTGAGCAATGTGAAACCCATAAGGAGTTTATGCAACACTATTTGAAAAATTGTTTATCTAGCTATTTCTATAGTCTGCCAGTTTTGCTACTGTCTAGGTGATACTAATCAGTGCAGTAATCGGTATTAATTATCCCAAGTACTGCCAAGTTAGGAAATTTTTGATGTTATTGCAAAGAAAGATGAAAGATGAAAATAATTTTGAAAAGAAAAAGGTCTTCAGAACATAGCACCTTTTTCTCCCCCCCCCCCCGCTTCCTGCAGCTCCTTTTCTACTTCTCACATGTACAAGTCACTAATTAGCGTATCTTGTTAATGGGAGGCTCATGCTCAGTAAGTTTTTCTACATTGTATAGGGGTTTGAGAAACATCCATATCAAAGATTGCCTGTTCTTCCAAAAGATATTAATGTATTCTATCTTCTTGATATAAAGTCCTATTCAAAGGTAACAAAAGAGACTTCAACTTTTAAGACGTGTCTAAGAAATAAGAAGAAAAAAACATAGGCGTGATAAATCTATAGGCAAAGCTACCTTCAGAATCTTCTGAAATAAGAAAATAGGGGGCCTATATCAAAAACATGGCTCTGCTGCTCCATCTGGAAATAGAGTTTGATTAAAATCTCTGGGTGCTCTTGCACTCTTACAACAATTAGGTGTTGGCCCTGCACAGTGCTTTCTCCTGTGTTTAGCTATTGATTAGGGAATAGCTGGTAATTTTAGATGTAGTTGGTTAAAGATATAAATAATAGAAAGGACAATCCTGAAAACTAGCTGTGACTTCCTACTTGGAAACTGGCTTAGTCATCTAGGCAATTGCTCAGTTAAAAGCTTTTGGTATGTAGCACCTGTAAACTTGAGGCGAGATGAAATTTGGTGAAATTTTACTGATGTTAGATGTCCCAGTAAAAAAAAACAAAGCCAGACAAAATAACTGCAATTTCCTTTTCTTCAGTATGTTCTTCATTCTCACCACTTTTTAATGAATTTCTGGTGCTGGGGCAAGAAAGCTCAACCTCTATTATCCTTTTCAAGCTAAAACCCATCTTTAATTAAGTTCTTATTCTGTCTTTTCTGTAGCATTTTGGTCATGAACAGAAATCTGGTTCAAATTATGTCCTTCATGTCTGGTATTGAAAGACTGAGACTGAGGATGTTACTATTCCAAGGATATGAAAACTTCCACTGTGCAGATTTTTGATACATTTCCAATTTAATGTCAGACTTTAGGCCACAATTCCTCACAGCCCCATGATGCTGATGCTAGCACTGATGCATGCTGATGCCACTCTGGTCTTCACATCAGTTTTTCAGCAGGTCCTGAACTACTGATACAGATTTTTTCCCCACTCTGAAGCTGAGAAGTCATCTGATGGTTACAGCCCCTTGGGAGCAAATATTTCAAAATAAACCAACATAGAAAGGATGTGGGATGGAATGAAAAAGACAAATTTGTGAAAATGTCTCCTTTGACAGCATTTGTCTCTCAGTCTTTATGGTTTCTAGTTCAGGGCTCTTTGCTTACACCTACTGTGGAAGATGAGGTCTGGCACCAGGGAACAGATGCACTGTGTTGACCTCTGTTCCCAAGCCTTTCATGCAACACTCATGCCTGGGAAGTGTGCCAGCATGTTACAGCTGCTTCCCAAGGCTAGAAAGCTGAGGTAGTCATCTACAGAGGCCAGGAGGATGGTGAAAGCAATAGTTATCTCTATAAGGGGGATATTCTGCAATATCTATAAGAGGCATCATGTGGCCAGATCTTAGTCAAGATACAGGCAAAAATTCACAGCAAAAATCCCTTAACTGATAACTGTCTCTGGTAAGGTTGTACTTCTTAAAATCAAAACCTAAACAAAGCAAAACAAAACAAAATACATATAAATAAATAAAACCAACCCACTAAACAAAAACAGACAAACAACAACCGAAAAAAAAAATCCAAACCACAAATCTTGTTTGAAACCCCCAAAAAATTGAACAGCAGACAGTGTACAACACCGGAAAAAAATTCTTTTGTCAGAGATCGAGCAGGAACTCAACAAGAGTTCCTGGAATAATAGAAACTAATGTCCAGATACCATATTTTGATCCTAGGAGCATGAAAATTAAAACAGGATAGTATATATTTGGTTTTTAGGATTGTCCTTTATTCTTTACATTGCTAATACAGTAGGCATCCTAGAGAATTTTAATTCAGGATTCTCCTTTTTCCTCATTGGTGGGATAGTTTTTCTTTATTATTTCCTAGCTACATTTGCATATTAAAAAGAGTTGTTGCTTGGCCAATATTCCTCAAACTGGTGTCTAAAAGAGAGTATAAAGGAGAAACTGACACAAAGGTGACATAATGTTCCATAGTCATGTACACAGATGACTGCTTTTAAATCTGGGAAATGCAGTTTCTTGTTCTCATTCCTAGTCTAGTATTTTGTCACCTTACTTCTCGGAGTGTTTCTTCATGCTGCATAATTATTGTTTGGAAGGTTTGGGTTTTTTTCTGTTCTCCATTTTACTCTGAAACAGTAATTACCACTTCACAGGGATGGTGGGGGTGGGGAAGGATGGTGAGAAATGCACAATTCATTCTCAAGAATAATTCTCACCTACTGTAAACTACACTACACTAAGCAGTTTCTAGTAACTGTTACAAAATTAAAATTAACAGAGTTCTAACTAAATAGTTTATTTTTTTGAAATTTTTTACCTTTGTACTCTAATAATGTTCCTCTTACTTCATTTTACAAGTTTACCTTCATTTTATAGCATTTCACTTCCCAGAACTACAGGTAATAAGACAAGCAGTTTCTTAGGGGTAGACTGTCTATAAGTAAATTTGATTTGAGAATTTTAAAGTATACTAAGTTTTTAGAATATATTTTAAAAATTAAAAGTGATATGATCTGTAGTCTGGAATATGTGCTTATAAAAATTTTCAGGAGAAGTCCTCTGGATTTATCCATGGAGGATTGGTTCTCTGCTGCTGTGCAAACGAACTCTAATGCACACTGCATTGCAGTAAAATATTGAACTAATTGAAGGATCAAATCTAAAATTAATCCTTTTTATTTTGTTACATTTATTTTTATAATCTCTTTCCCAGTTATATTGTAATCAGCTCTCTGTTTTAAGTTTATGTTGCACTGAGTACCCAGGTAAATCCTATATTAGGATAGTGGTTTTGTCTTAAGCTTTTGGCTAAGAAGTTGCTTACTCCACATCAGTACCAATTTTATAGTTGTATTAATTTGTAGGTAAAGACAAGCCAGATAAACTTAAATAGCAAGCACAAAAACATCCAGTAAAATACAAATATTTTTGCCAGTGCATATAAAATTTTCCGCATGATATGCTGGTGACACTGAGGAAACTGTCATTTCACTGATCAACACAGATCAGGATGTTTGTAAGCATATGCCACACTTTGGGGAAAAAGAGTAATGGTTTATTTTGGAATTGCAGCTCACTCTGCCTTTAAGTGAATTTGTGAGTTTATATTTTCACCTGATGATACTTTCTACAAAATTCTCTATCATGGCTTTAGAACCAGGAGAGTTGTATTTTTTTTCCTGCAGATTAAATCAAGGTGACAAACAGATGTCCCAGGTGCTTTTTTTCCCATTTTATCTACAGCCATCACGGAACAATGCAGGTGTATAACCACACACAAAGGTATGCTGGATTTCCCTTGGGAGGTTCTTCAAGACAGTATACTAGCTATGAAAACCCTACATATACATGATTTCTTTTCTTCCTATAATAATCTTTTAGTTCTCACTATGAATCCTTACAATGGAGCTTTGTATTGTAGGGTTATGAATCATCAGATCAGCACAAAGCATTCATTAGGAGGCTATACCACTGCAGGGGTTCCAAAGTAAAAGAGTTTGATTCTATTTTAGTTTTATGTCTGTGTTATTTAATATGTACTCTTTGTTCAATACTTTTGAGCTCCTTACCTCCTCTAAGCTTCTGCATTTCTCCCTGCACTTAATTAACAATCCTAGAGTTTGTTAGAGAAGAAACCTGTCTCCATGTAAATAATGCACCAAAACATTAATGAGCCAAATTTTCTATGACACATCTTAAATAATCACTGAAATGGGGTACTGCTTTATATAGCTGGTTGGATAGTTTGCATTTTTAGCTATCATTTTATTGATTTCTTTCTTTAAAAGTAATAAAGAAAGCCATAACTTAATGTGTTTGAGCAATTTTGGCTAAAAAATAGGAAGCAGAAGTAGTTAGAAATAAAGTGTCAATTCGGTAAAGATGTTTTATGAATATTTAAATCATTCCAATATGATTAGAAATTTCAGCTTTATTATAAAAAATAATATAACTGCTTACCCCACAAGCAGTTTCATTTTAATTATTCATACATCCTCTCTCTTTGCTCTTTCCTATTTGTGTGGGAAGTTTGGTACTTGTTGGATTTTCTTATACTCAGAATAGCTTTCTGGATTCCTGTAGCATATATTATGCATTAGCTGAAAATGTAGCTTCTGTGGCTAGTCATGGTCTCTAAAGAATAAATTCATTTACCCTTAAGAATCAAGCAATCTGGATATGAAGTCTCAAATGTTTGGGCTTCTTTCATTTTGGTTAGACCCATCTGTAGTATGAAATTCTGAGTACTGAAGTTGTTTGACACTGAGATAGTAAAATTTGTCTTGTATCACTTGTGTCTTTGTTTTATGCAAAATTGCCATCTCTCAGATGGGGAGAAGCTTCTCTTAATATTCTATCTGTTGTGACTGAAAGGTAGTCTGAATACTTCAGATGTTCTTCAGTTTCTTTACTGTGATAAATTGCCTGTTGTGATCTAAACGCACAAGTGAAATCACATTCACACCTTTATGTGCCATGCCAGAACAGGGTATTTCAAGGAAAGAGGATCAATATTTATGGACTTTTTAAGGATTTAAACTGATAGTCAATTTTGTTCCCCATGAAGTCCTATTGATATTTGTTTGTTTTTTGTTGTTTTTTTTTTTTTCCCCTGAATAAAACTCTGTGTGCACCTGTGAAACAAAACTCTTCACCAACATGTGGGACTGGAAAGTAGCACTTACTTCCTGAGGCTGGTTCCACAGTCAGAAACATCAATGCATTAGACGTTTAGTACACAAAAATCCATAAAGCACATTTCTCCATTTAGCACAGGCATCAAAAGCCACAAAACACCCTTAGTATTTCATTATGGGATTAAGACACAGTTCAAAAGAAGGAAAATATTCAACTATAACAAGCCACAGGAAAAGAAGAGGTGAAGGTCACTTCATTAATAAACCAAGAAGTTTACTTGGTACGATGCTAGGAAGAAACAATGCATTTTGCAGTAGATTAAAAAAAAAAAAAAAAAGAAAAAAAAAAAGAAAAAAGAAATTGAATTCAATGAAGATTTTTAAAAATTACAATGATTATTTTTTCCAAAACAACTGTCATGATCACTTGACATCAGTATAAATGAGTGAGCAAGATGCACCAGTTAAGCACTGGGGAGGAAAAACAGTAATGCTGGGAGTTTCCTGTATTATGTCTTATCCACAACTGAGGCAAATTGCTCAGAGACAAGAAACCTCCACCAGAAGAGTCAAATTAGGTTTGAAGGAAAAGTGGTTCTATAGGGTGTGGAGATTCTATTCTAGTCCATTTAAACAATAAACAAAAGGTCTGAAGCCTGTGGTTAGTGCAGTATAAATATGGGACAAAAAACTAAAATCAACAAAAAGAGACAAAGTTTCAATTTTACAACAGTGTGGGGATAATAAAGAATTGGAGACAGTACAATGCAGACTTTGATTCTAAGGTAAGGACTAAGAAATCCATAACTCTCATTCCAGGATTAATCTTTCACTTTGCCATGGTACTTACATTTATTAAAGGGAAAAAAAAAAATCAATTCTTCTAGCAATGTATATCTGCACCTTCCTGACTGAACAGGAAGGTGCTTTTGATTATAAAAGGAGAGCAAGGAAGGCATGGGAATATTGTTCTAACTGAAAACTTCCAGTGCTTTGAAACTAAATACAGATTAGGCTTAAAAATTATTACATTTTCTACAAGTGATCCAGCACAGGAAAATTATAATGTTTCAATACATATATGTATATGTCTGTGCATGTGTGGGTCTAAATAATTTCATGCAGCATAGTAAAAAAGGGATAAGTATCAGAAAAATTAGGAGTTACAGCTTGATCTTTCATGTATAAAAATGTGATTATATAATAACTTTATATTCCAAGAAGTTTTATTTTAGGAAAGCAATTTAATTTCTGCCTTGAGCATTTTATTTCATAATTGTTTTTGCATATTTAGTAATTGCGATATTAGAACAAAACCTCATTTGAGAGCAGATTATTATTTTTCTTCTTAAAACCAGGTTACTCTGTTTCAACTCCTTAAATATTTCAGCAAATTACATGGAATTGTAAATATATATCCTATATGTCACTTTTCATTTTAAGAAGATCTATTTGAGTACTGGCAATTTATACTCAATGGTAGGCTGCTCACAAAAAGATCTGCCTGGATAAATGTGTAATTGGTTACAGAAGAAGCCTGAAATAGAAGGCAACCTTGTGTACTTTGGACTCAATATGACATGTAATAATAGCATCACGTTCTCATATATGAACACACAGTAGATATTACCTGTATGCTCTGTAGCAACCATACTGATGGGATAGAAAAGCAGTGAAAAGCACTGAGTCAGATCTAAGTTATACAGTTGCATAAAACAAGAATGTGACATGATTTTGGCGATTGGTACAAGAGACAGGATCAGTTTAATTTAATTTTCAAATGCTACTTTCTTGAAATGTTGGTAGTTGGAGCTGTAAACTCCTCATTTTGTCTGCCTATCCATTCTCGTCTTTGCCTGTAGATGTGTGCCAGTGTCTCTTCAGAAGCCTTAAAATTGTTCCAGCTTCAGGGAGGATCCAGGGACTTTGCAAAGTGTCCCACAATGTCACGGGATCAAGCTGTCATGAGGCCTACAAAGCCTCACAGATAAACTAACTTTTAATTTCCCAGTTTTATGTGTGCTTCTTTTGAAGTTTTCTGTATTATAAGAGATGGTCTTTTTCTTCTTGTAGGGGAGGAAGAGAGAGGGATGGAAAGGACAATTCTTTATTGTTTTCTTCATGGAAAACAACTAGGTTTTCTTTATTTTAGTTAGTGTATTTGATTTAGAAGTTGCAGAAAAGTTTGTACTTCTCCCCCCCCCCCCCCCCCCCAACTCATGAATGTGTTCTAAAAATAAATAGCTTAGTGTGTATATGTTTATTTATTTATTATTAAGCCAGGAATTACTGAGGGAGGGTAATCCAAGGTCTGAAGAGTTCTAATGTTGAAACTCTGTCATGGGTTGTAATAGTGTCAGTAGGTGAGAAGATTTTCTCTGCAGAAGCTCTGTGCTTTTCCTTTCTTTGTAAGCTAGTGCACTTCTGTCAATTCATCATAGCTCTCTTGAAGCCAAGTGATCAGTGCTTGGCAAGTTAATAGGTTGTACCAGCTTTCATAGGGATTATCACAGTACTGGTGGGAGCAAGCCAAGGTACATCTCCATCTCCTTCAGTTGCATGTAGTCTTTGCCTACTGTCTTAGAAATGTTATGATTCTTGAGCATCTGGAAAAAATGTTTTCTATTTTAAATGTTTTCAGAAAAAGGCTGTTGAACTCAATTGACTATTCACGGAGTCCGGTATGGTTGTTGCTGTACATTACCCAGTAATGACTAAGGAAAACATTAGGGTGTTATTACCAAATCTGTATCTGTCTGTTTACTAAATTCTTCAACCAACTTTTACATGCTGACTGCTGTTGATTCATCATAGCAATGTATTAATTGGTGTTCTTAAAACAAAGAAAAAGAAAAGTGACAACAGCTATCATGTATTAAGTGGCAAGCAATGTGATAAATAGGTCACTGAGTGTTTTTCTGTGACCAGTGCATTCACAGTGAAAGCTAACTTGGCAACATTGACTGAATAATTTAATCCTGTCATTTTATGAAGTAATTTCCAAAATAATAAATTGTTGCAGCTTAATAAATTATTGAGCACACTTTCTTTAGGAGATCTGTGACTTTAAAGCAGTCTCCTATTTTCCCATCCCTCAGCAGTGACAGACACTAGTGTGTTCAGTAAAGCCTGCCATTCTGTGTAACATGGACATGATTTTCACCTTACTGATTGTACAGTAGAGGCTTTTGGTATAATCCTACCTTTCAAAATCCATAAGCATATAGCAAAAAAAAAATAATTCTGTTATAGAGTCTATTAACACCAAGTTACCCAACTGCTGTTACAGCTTTTTGTGACATTTCTTAAATATAGGTAAGTAGCCTCACCGCAGCTATCAGCAGAAAGACCTGGTGTTGTGTAATGATGACACTTTGTGGAACCTGTTAGAGGAAAATTGCAATGACAGCTCACCTGTGTGAAGGAACAAGGCTGCATTCTTAACAGGCAAGGATTTTCCAACACATTCTTGAAGCTTTTATGCTCTGCTTAATAACAGCCTCTGCCAGGTCAGTGTATGGAGGGGTACAAGCCCAAACACCCCTGCTCTTGGTTAAAAGAATATTTAGGAAATAGTAACAACAGTCAGCAACAGGCCATGGTCCAACTTATTTCTCATGCCTTCTGTAAGTCTGCTTCTTCTGATTTGAAAGAGGGGGCAAAGATGATAAATGTTAGATTCATTATTTTGACAATTCAGAAATCCTGATGTATTCACTGTGAATATTGTTTAAGGAAAGATTGCAACATTTCACTCAGCATGCAGAATGGGAAGCACAGTGGAACAGAGGTTTTCACTAAGTCTTCAGCACCTCACATCTTCCCACCCTCATCTGTGGGCAATGGCAGTGATGGATGTAAGTCTGGACCTTGTGGGCAAAAGCATCCTACGTGTATCATCGTGACAACAGAGACAGCGCAGCCTCTTTTGCAAGGAGCTTGAAAGGGCTGCTACATTACATCAACTCCGATGTGACGCAGCCCATTTCAGCTGGAGAAACTGAAGTCTTCTTTCTTCCCTTCCTGCCACCAGCCTGTCTTACCCCCAAATGTCAAAGGGTTCTGGGCGTTCTAGTGAGAAGTTATGGTAGTCATTTGTTTTCCTTGAAGATGTCATGGTAGCTCAGCATGCTTCATATTATGGTTTTGGAGAAATGATAAGAAAATATGTTGATCAGAACAACCAGAATGTCTGCTGGCAGTTTTCCAAGTAAGTTAAATAGGTCAGTCCTGTTTACTAGCTATTTAACTATTTTTAAAATTTTCCTGGAAGCAGGAAAACTGCTGCTTAACAAAGGAAGCAAGTTGTCAGGAGAACTGTTTGTTTTTTAAATTATTTTGTCCTCCCCTTCTCTCAATAAGGAAATGACTACTAGAAAACAGAATGACTAAAACTGGCAGTTTTCATTTTCTTATTTGAACAGTCCTTTCTAGATTCTTTATGGACTACCAGAGATTGCTGGAAGGAGATCTTCTGGTTATTCAAACTTAAAACTGTGTTAGTACCAGATGACTATAAAGAACCAAGAGGGCTATCTAAAGAAATCTGTGCAGTGAATTTTGACCGCAAGAAAATGTTAACTGCCAAGATTTGGATTTGACTAGGCTGGCCTAGGGTCACTGTCAGCAGGAACTGTAATGAGCAAGTTTGCTCAAGCAGAAGCCAGAAATACATGGATTTATATTTATGCTTGTCCAGCATCAGCCATTAAGAGAAAGAAATGAACCTTCCACTCTGAAATCATGGTGAACCTTCACTACACATTGAAATGGATACCAAATTGAGTCTGCAGAGCTTATTATTTGTTTAGTGCTAGAGGTGTTCATGGTATATTACAGACATGTAAGAAAATGAGGTCCTTGCCCTAAGGATCTTGAAATCTAAGTTAGGTAGCAACAGATAATAAATATAGATCCTGATAGTGAATGAGCAAAAAGGCAGGGCAGGGTGCCAGATAAGAAAAGGGGATAGTGCCCTCAGAACATTCTTTTAATAGAGGAAATTTTTTGGCTGGGGGCTGTGTGTGCATGTGTGGGTCTTTCACGTATTTCTTGCCAGTTTATTAGCTGGTTTTGTTTATCTTTCCATTTTAGACATTTTAAAAGGTCCAGACCTGAGTATCACATATATCATAATGCCAGTGTGGAGTCAAATTATTTTATTGAAATATACATACTCTGGGGCAGAAGCACAAGACAAAATTAAAAGACACTTAGGAGGGAAAAAAAATCTTTTAAATTCCCTTTTTCCCTCTGAAAACACAGAAACATCAGATTCTTTTTCTGTTTGGACTATTTTATAAATTCTTTGAGCTACAGAGTATCTTGTGTCCTACTTGCAATCAGATTTCTCTTCCTAATCTCTTTTCAGTTATTCAGCATTTTAAGTTTACAATTTTTTAAAAGAAGAAAAGGAAAGGAAAATTAAGCTTGTGGAATAACAGACTACATCAGCGTTAATCATATTTGTTTTTGAAATTTAAGGTTGACTGTGAAGGGATAGTATATGAAAATAATGACTAACAGAGATGGTCAAATATAAGGAAGGGTGGAGAACATGTTCTGATATAGAAGCTGAAAGGACCAGTTCAAAAGCAGCAAAGGTTTTGTCCTCTGTCCTGCATGGGACTTGTCCTGTGCCCAGAAGGAGCTTCAGGAGTATAAGATGCTTCCACCAAGCCTGCACGTTTCTGGCACATTGGCAGAGGTGGTCACCCCTGGGGCAAAAAGAGGGGTGGCAGTTGTACAAGTCCCTGCTGTCTCTGCCTAATCACAGAGTGCAGAAGCATCAACCTGCTTGCTATCCCTTGTTGAGGCAACGTAGACCTCTGCAGAAAAAGAATCACCAGAAAGTTTTACAGATTTCAAAGTTATTCTTGCAGGAATATGTGATACATTTCCACTGTTTTGTTACAGTGTTGTTATTCTGTGCTACATGAAGTCATTGACCAATATTTTTCCATGTAATTTTTACAATGGCTTTCTGCAGGCCCTGCATATAATAATGCCTTGACAATAATGTCATGTTCTTGTAGACATAGAATCACAGACTGTAGGCCAAGCACATCTCATCAGACTTCTGGAATAATGCAGGCATTTAACAAGGAAATTCCACTGTCCCGTCTCGTCCCCCCCCCCCCCATATTAATCACTTTCCATGTACAGGAATTTGTACTACTGAATGGATTCATACTCATGAATATTAGGCAAGTGGGCAGAGTTGCTAAATTCTGTGATGTTGACTAATAACAGAAGTACTAAAACTGCAAAACCTTGTAGAGAAGACTCAGACTCCTGCATCGTTTGCTGGTCTATCAACAAAAGACAATGTAAAGCCATGTGCAGGGTGTGTGGGGGGGATTTAATACCAATTCTTCACACATAAATATGGACCTTAAAGAGGCTCTTTTTCTCAGGAAAGAGATTTTGAAGTGACCAGAAAAAATCCTCTGAAAACATTTGCTTACTTTGACAAGTCAAAAAGGCAGAACTAATGCTAGATTTTCAGGAGGAGATATTGGGAACAAAATGTAATTATTCTGCCAGTATATCTGTGGTGTTCCACATCTTGAAACTGTACCATTTTTGACATCCTTCTCAAAAGGATATAGCAGATAGAGGAAAGTAGGGAAAAGAGAAATTCATATCACAGAACAGCAACTGGCTTTCTTAAAAGCAGAGGTTACAAAGCTCAGGATTCTTTATTCTATGAAAAAGGCGGTGAAGGTCTTTAAAAGCAAAACTGTCACAGCAAACTTGGAACAAGTAACAGACACTGCTTCTTAGGGCAAGTGAACTATTGGCAGCCAATAGTTTGCTCTGAAGCATTAAGTTTAAAACAAGCAAAACACAGAGCAAAAGATTTTGTGTACTTCTATGGGGCTATTTGCTATGGGATCCCATTGAAAAAATCAGATGTAAGAAAACAAATGGGCAATTGCTGTAGCAGAGTGGGAGTCAGAGAGGGAATTTATTTGCTCCCAGCCCAGCAGTCTGAGAGTGGGGTATTTGCTGGCACTACAGGATGGTTTTGTCTGTCTGCAGTGCGAGGGAAGTGTCAGGATGAATGGGAAGGAATAAGTTTCTGCTGTGATTTGAGACAAACTCAAAATCCAATTTTGTATTACCTGAAATCAAACCACCTACTGCTGAATGTTTCATGCATACTGGACTGAACAATGAGTGTGACAACAACGTGTTTGTTGTATAAAGGTGCTACATGCTGTTGAGTTTTTATATATATATATACACACACACACATTCACATAAATAATTTGTTGTTCTTCTTCTAGAAGACCATTCAGCTAGTTGTTTCCCTGTGAGTGGAAGGTGGACCTGGATTTTCTCCAAGTTAAAGAATACAGTAACTAAACTTTGAAAACAAAACCTCAGTCTGGTGTTGCTAAACTGTACAGGAGATTTAATGATGTTTTCAGCCTGACCACATGGACAAAGTAAGTAAAGTTGATCAGCTTTATATTTGGGAAGCAGACTTTTGGAAATCAAGGTCAAGGTCAAAAATTTCTCTTTTTCTTTGGGAAGAGAGCAGAATGAGTGGATTTGGAAAATGTTGCAGAGGGATTGCCAGCAGGATTTAATGCAGTGTCAAAATGAAGGGATAAGAAGAGAATAAAAAATGACTCATGCTTACCCTCTTATCTGACACATCCTGCAATCTCAGTCTGCTCTAAGGGGTGTGCACTTCCTCCTGATAACATTTCTTTTAAAGGACAAATCCTACCATCTGATTGTAGGTTAGGTCTAAAGTAATTGACTTAATTGAAGCAATCCAGAGGCAGAAATACAGAGCTGATATTAGTGGGATTCTTTCACACTTCTGATATGATTTGGGACAAGAATTACTCCCTGTAGCAGGGACTACCTGTGGCAGTACACAAAGACTGTCTAAGGTAACATAAATCCATACAAACTTGGATGATTCCAGATGCATCCTGTGCTATAAGGAAAACTGTTTTTTCTATACTCTGTATTTCTCTCTGTCTACTTAGCACACCTTTTCTGATTTTGCCAGATGTGGTAAACACACTGACTTTGAGGGGTGTGGTGCATGCTATGTTACTGGTGTGTGAACAAAGCACAAACATCTGCACATCATACATCCTGCACATTGACAAACATGAAAACACAAGATACTATTATCCTACCATTTTAGTTGAGGAGAGGTGTGTAGGTGAGAGAATAGACGTGTACTTTTTTTGTTTCATAGTGCTTCTGTCTGTCCAAGACAGCATGATCAGTGCTATGCTGCTTAATAGTGGGGATTGTTTCCTGACCGGCAGAGTCAACCTCTCTTCTTCTTCTTCCTCTTCCCAGCCTTGTAAAATGCCTAAGGCAGGTTGTACCACACCATGTGAGTTATGATTAAAACGAGGAGGGGAATGAAGTGACTAACAAGCTTTTAATTGTGGAACCATCAAATAGTCCTACAAGAGATTTAGATTATGTGGTATAATGATGATGAGTTTGATATGTAAATTACGCTGTTTTGCTAAATCTTGTCCTTAATAAAGCTATGGTCTCTCCCCAAAGATTGCAGTCTGTAATTTAATGAATGGCTGGCATGCTTCTTGGGGCAATACACAAGACTGGAAAACGCATTGTATTTTAATATAATATAAGGCAATATGGATGTTGTAATCTGGAGTTACATGTTGCTGACAATTATCAACCTCATTTAATTTACATAATAAAAGCATGCCAAATGGCTTTGAAATAGCAGTGCTTTCTGAGGAAAAGATTAGGTAGTAGGAATTTTTTATAAAAATAAACTACTTATGGAAACAGTCTTTGAAGGATATTTCTTGATACAGTTGCATAACATGAGGTTATACATTCTTTTCTTAGGTTTGTCCCTTTGCTGTTGATGTATGAAAAGAATTATTTGGTTTTGAGAGAAATGTGAGGAAATTATAATATTAAACTACCAATATGCACTTTAGTAATATTATTTTTATTATTACTGTGTTTATATCATCTGGAAAAAAAGAAGACAGATTGGATCCTGAGTCTTACCATGACAAAATTTATTGCTGTAAGTGATCTGGTATTTCTGAATCTTTGACACAAGCCAGAAGGAGATAATTGTTACAGTATAAAAATTAGGTGCCAAATACTATGAAAATCTTTTGAGTGGTGTTTTTTCATATACTTTTTAATTTTAATATATACTTTGGAACATTTATATTCCTCTATAGGGAATACATCCAGCTATTTGCTGCACTGCTGTGTGGAAGAAGGTAGCCCTAACTAGTCTGTTCTCAAATTATGTGACCAGGACCTCACGTGGCTTTACTTCAGCTTGTGGGTAAAGTTTCAGAGATCTTGTTGGGTCTTTTAATTTCTTTAAGCTCTTGATATGATACTCACTAGGTTGAACAATAACAAGTTGAAGCATACTTATCTGAGGGTGAACATCTTTCCTTTCAGCTTGTCATAATGGTTTCTTCTATTAATCTTGTCACTTGGCTTCTCATCATTAACTTCATCTTTACCAATACCTAGAAAGAATAGTGATCTGGGGGTCATTATTATCCCATATATCAAAGGCTTCCATTCCATCCGATCCTTTCCACTGCCCCCCCCCCCCCCCCAAAAAAAAAATTTTCCTCATTGTTCTTCCCAATTTGATTTTTTTTATACTAATTTTGTTCTGAGAAGGTGCACTCGTCTACTTAAGCACTGCTGTTTTTCTGAGAAAAGAAAAAAAGGAATCACTGCCATTTTTCCTGTAAATGAACCTCATTACACCTGCTCTGTGAATACTTTGGAGGCATTGTTTGGTACTGTGTAATTTTTTCTATGCAGTTAAAACTGTTAATGCTGAAATTATTATCCCTAGAAAATCACTATGGACTATCAGGTCCAGATTTTATGATACTATTGTGTATGCAAATCTCAGCTTAGTTTTATAGCATGCATTATGCCCAGTGTCCGCAAAACCCATTAACTTTTAAAAATAAGGCTTATTATAAACATCTTAGGTTATTTCAATAAAAGAAGATTTGCAGGAAGCTATAGCTTACAATATCTTTCTGCTGCTTAAGGTATGTTGTTGCTCAGCAACAACATCTATTTGGACTATAGAATTAGATGGTAAATTAAAGGATTCAAAGGAATTAAAGTGTTGTTTTCATGCCAATAAGTGAAACATACAAGCCTAGTCTTTAAAAGTAGCCCAAAGGATGCTCTGTGTGAATGCTTATTCAAAAGTTGAAAACTTAAACACAGGAAAAATTTTTGTGATATAAAATAGAGGAAAGATGATTCTGGTGATTAGCTCTATAAATCTTACCTTGTTGTCAAGGTAGACCAAACCAATGCAAAACACAAGTGTAGCACTCCACAGTATCCAATAAAACTCTTTGGCAATATTCCTGTAAATAACAGTTCCTAAGTTGGATCTTTATATTTTTAGAAATTAACACAGTATTAATAGCATAATAATAGTTATTATAAAAGCTGTGAAAACTTCTTTTATATTTTAAAATGTATGAGTTGAATTTCAAAAATAATTTTAAGAGTCCTTATCAATATCTGCCATCTTAAAAAACCTGGCAGAGTAAACTACTGCTTATTAATAAATTAATTTACTTGAATATTCACAATATTGGGTGTTACTAATAGTCGTATCTCCAATGCACAACAGCACTGAGTATACACAACACTGAAAATGTCATTCATGCCCCAGAAGACTTGCAATCTAAGCACATTTCAGTCTGGAGAAATTGGATGAAAAATAAAAATAGCTTTGGCATCTATTTTTCAGCGATCTATCACTGAGTTCTGAAAGCTGAAATAATACTGAAATAACACAATGTGTGCACACATCCCTGTCTTTGTTCACGCAAGGTAACTGAGCTGTTTGGCTGTATGCTAGTTCAAAAAAATTTCCATACTGTGAAATACCTGGCTAAGATTGGTCTCCAAGAAGTGCAGAAAAAAAAAAAAAAGAAGTATTGATCATTATACAGAAACTAAGAAATATCTATTAACCATATCAGAAGGCAGAAGTTTCTGGAAAATAATTTTCTCTTTATTTTGATAAAAAGATGGCTATGTAATCATAAGAAGAGGAAACTCTTCAAACTTTAACATTACTTCCAAAGGGTGTTTAGTACTCAATACTTTAGATAGTGCTCTATTATGCAGGCTAAAATAATTTTCAGTAAGGTGGTAACAAGTATTTCCTAAAGATAATCTCCATAATCCAGGTGCTTACAATTCTTTCCTTGCAATACAAAAGAAAATAATATTGGATGCTAAATTGGATACTAAGGAGGTTATCATTATGAATACCAACCATCAAGGATTTATGAAAAATACAATCTGTCAAACTACCTTGATACTGGTTTTTTAGGTGGTTATCCTGCTTGACAAAAGTAATATTGATGTATTAGTCTTAGATTTATATGAGAGATTGACTTTATGCTACAGTGTATTTTGTTTAAGGAAGCTGATTGATTCCAAATCTACCTTGCACATAATCAGTGAATTCAAAGCTGTCTGACTGACAGGTCATAAAACAAAATTGTTAATGGAATATTAAGACAATGCATTGCTACTGAGATTGTGCAGTTAGAGTTTTCTGACATTATACCATAAAATGTTAGTTACGCTGAACTGACAAAAAGGCAGAAGGTACGTAAAAGATCACAGAGTGGTAGGGGTTGGAAGGGACTTCTGGGGATCATCTTGTCCAGCCTCCCTGCTAAGGCAGGTTCATCTAGATCAGATTGCACAGGATTGTGTCCAAACAGGTTTGGGATCTCTCCAGAGGGGACTCCAGAACCTCTCTGGGCAGACTGTTCCAGTGCTCTGTCACCTTCAAGGTAAAGAAGTTTTACCTCATATTCAGATGGAACCTCTTGTGTTGAAGTTAATGCCCATTGGCCCTTGTCTTGTTACTGGGCACCACTGAAAAGAGTCTGGCTGCATTTCTCTTGATGCCTGCCTTTTAGGTATTGATAAGCACAGATAAGATTCCCTCTCAAATCTTCCTTGGACTAAGCAGATGTAGATCTCTCAGCCTTGCCTTGTAAGAGAGATGCTTCAGTCCCATCATTACCTTCATATCCTCTGCTGAATAGTCCTGGTAGTTCCATGTCTTTCTTGAACTGTGGAGCCCAGGACTGTACATAGCATTCCAGATGTGGTCTCACTAGAGCAGAGTAGAGGGGGAGGAGAACATCCCTGCACCTGCTGGCCACACTCAATGCACCCTAAGATGCCATTGGTCTTCTTGGCCACAAGAGCACACTGCTGGCTCATGGTTAACTTGTTATCCACCAGGACTCCCAGGTTCTCCACAGAACTAATAGTAGATGTAGTAATTGCTAATTATTACTATAGTTAAAGAAGTGTTAAATCAGTTAAAAAACTGATGTGTTTATTTGGAAAGAGGACTACAAGCAAGCAATTAACACTTATAATTGCCAAACAAAACTATGTCTCAGTGAACAAAAAATGGATGCCATCCATAGTACAAAAGGCTGTTCTGACATGTTCTGGTGGCTCTGTGGAATTCTTGGTACCAACTCAGCTGATGAGCACCATTTATCTTTTGGGTGATATAACAAAACCTAGGGATTTATAAGCATATATAACACAGGGACTCTTAAGAGGAATGCAGAAGGTTGTATACTTCATGTATTTGGAAAGAACAGCACCAGCAGGTATAGGATACAGATGGTAATGTGAAGTTTGGAAAAACTCAAAGGGTTTTTTTTTTTTTGGTTAATACACCTGTTCAAAACCACAATAATAATGATTTCCAAGCCACATAGCCCATGGACAGTGCTGTGGAATACATCACTGCAGTCCTTTTATAGCATCATCATCAAACTGGAGCTCTTTGTGACCTTGGAACCATTGAAATGAATGCTTTTTATTCAGTTGTTTACTTGTATTTAAATTTTGTTACGCTGTTATTGAATGTAACTGCATTTTTTGGTTGGAATAAGTAAATATTTAAGTATGCACTTGTAAGAAGCATTCATAAGATGCAGCTGAAACCTGCTTTTTATGGAAAGAGACACACCGAGCAATGCTGGCTGAAACTCAGCCACTGTGTGAAGTAAGCCCCTATAGAACACCTTTGATGTTAGTGTCCAGTGAAAAACATGTCCACAATGGTCTCCACAGGGACAGTTTTCCTTATGTCTTTCTTTAACTTCACTCTATCACATTTTGATTTAAGCCAATAAATCTGCTAAGTCTTAGCTTAATAATAGTAATTACATCTTTACTAATATAACCATGGATTTTGTCTCTTCATTTTGGAGTAGGCATTAAAAATCCTCTAATTTCTTCTATGGTAATGCTTGTAATTCACACATTTAACTTGACATAATGACTATGACTACTGAATGATAGGGAGAGGATTAAATGGGGAGTGATGGCATAACTGTAATTTTGATGCGTCAGGAAACGATTAACAAATGCTCTTAAGAGTGGCTTCACTTGTAGTTTCCCTAAAGCATAAGCACATTTCCTCTACTTGCTTTACTTGCATATGCACATGTTAAAACTGCCTTGATACTCACTAAAATCCCCCTTTTTAGACTCTACTAAAGTCTAAACATATGGTTTTCTAGATCATAGACTTTAATTTACATAGAGCATGTCAAAAACAATTTGAGAGACTACTGAGATCAACATGATTTTATTTTGACCAGACGAAGAAAAAATATATAGCTTAGAAATAAACAGCCCTTTTTTCCCTTGAAATAGTCATAAAACAGTCTTAAAGTTCTCTTGAGACATCCTCTAGGTCTCAGTGTGAAGCAAAACATTTGTTCTCAAGTTTTTAATTTAAAGAAAAAAAAAAAAAGTAATAACATTTCTCTACAGAGCCAGACTGTATCTGTTCCAGCTGAAGATATAGGAGAGAGACAATTATGCCCTGATCTGGCAAATATCATTGCAGTTTTTAACCTTTTCTTAGTGTCTAGTGCTCATGACCACTACAAAATCCATACACTAACATCTTTTTCACTAGAGAAAACCATAACTTTATGTTTAATACTTATATAAACATTTATTTTTTATCTTAGTTGGATTACGTTAGATGACAGTAACAGTAATGAGAGATGCTGTTCAATAAAGGATGGAAAAATGTTACTTGCTTAATATCAGCATTGTGGGTAATACTAACATATCATGGAAATATAGCTTTTAATCTCATTTTAAAGCATCATGTACCATTCCTCAAGAAAGCCCATGGACCTCAGCAGGTAAAGTCTGAATCCACCTGATGCAGGAGGAAAGAATCCATAACTTCTTTTGATCTTTGACTGTGTGCTTTAAACAACCTCTGTTTTAACCTTTTGTGTAACTCTGTATTGCTGTAAGCAGATGGAAGACCTACAAAGGTACCATCACATTATTGATCTTTAATTCTTTGTTGATTTGGGAGATACAGCAGTGTTTATATATATATATATACACACAAGCCAACATATATTCAACTGAAGCTGCTGCTTTTCTCAAAATTTTGCTACTAAGAAAGGAAATTTTTCTTGTGCAACAAATTCTTTGTCTAGTGTCTGTTGCTTAAAAGACCCACTAGTAAACTTAACTCATCACTCTTGATTTAAGCAAGCACAGCACTAGGGACTGAATATGCCACTTCACGTTTAAAAGGTTGATGCATTCATTCTAGTGCTGTCCTACATAGACAACAGTAAATTAATCTCAGGTGTTACTCAGACAGGGTGACACTGGAGATAAAATTTGTCCCATTATATCCAACAGTCTCACCTATTGTCTTCAGTAGTCTATAGGCTTTCATTTCTAAAATGTCTTTAGTACAGACTGAATTTTGAGAGGTGAATTTTCTCTGGCAAGGTGCTGGAGCTCTTAAATGGTATTCTTCTGCAACAATGAAAATTTTGCCTAATTTATCCCCCATTTCCATGCACATCAATCTTTTGTGAAATGTTTTCTGTAAGCATCATAGTTAAGTGTCCTCTGAATAATTTGTATGCTCAAGTGTCTGTTCGCAAAGGGTTCACTTTTTGCTGTATTTTTTATATTGGTGGTATGTGATCGACAGACGTGGCTGAATACTTAAGATTCTGTCTTCTGACTGAGTACTTTGAGCAATTTTTTTTTTTTTAAGGGAAAAGTGAGTGAGTGAAAAGTGAACACTGACTATGACTGTGCATGAATGCTGCATTTCACTTGCAAAGCAGGCATTTTCATGGCTACTTGCCATCACAGAAGCTTTTTCAGAAAAGCTGTTGTAGCTGATTTAATTCCCTTCACTAAGTATCTGTTGATACAGTGTTCTACAACAGAGGGAGACAATGAGGGTTTTCCAATACCATTTTTTTTTTATCACTGATTACAGGAATACATTGACTTTTAGAATCGATGTTGTATCAAATTTCCTTCTACCTAATTGTGTGTGTGTATATCTGCCCTTATATATGATTTGAGGACAGATCACAATTGTTGTAAATACTGGATGGAAATAGTAGAATATCTCTCTTTTATTTCTTAGTGGGTGAAGCAAAATGTGCAGACTTCAAGGAGTTCCACTATTGAGCTACCTGCTTTTTATTTATTTCTTTATGCAGCACCACAAGTTGTTATATTGCCAAACAGTAAATATAGCAAAGTCTAACATAAGCATAAACTGATAAGTGTTTTGCTCAATTAGTCGTATTACCTGTGGTTCTCTAAAAGTAATCTTTTTCATCTTCTAAAAATTAACATTTTAAATATTGACCATACCACATAGTTGTGTGGTAAATATATATCTATCTTGTCTAAGGATATAGTTTTTTAAAGATTATCCCATAATTTCTAATATTAAAGACAACCAATGAAGAGCTGGTGTGGAGTAATAGCTTTTTTTTTTCTAGTTTAATCTGTCCTTACGGAGATACAGTGCCTCCCACTCTTTCCCTGTTCCTACCTTTGTTTACCTTTATCAGGATGAAACACTCTTTTAACTTGTGTATTTGTGGTCCATAATGTTAGTGTTTCAAATTTTAACACTAAGAGAATAGAGGCTATGCATTGAACAAAACCAGACATTGGACAATAGCTACGGGTACCTTACTTAAATCTTCTGGGAGCAGTATCTCTATGCAGCCCTTTAATTTCTCTTTGAAGTAAAAGTCAAGTACCCAGTTTGCTTTAAGCTAGACAGAAGACTCTGCACACACACAAGACGCTGTTCTCATTTGTTTAAAGTGTTTGTACAGTACTTTGAAATTAAAGTAATGCATAAGTGATTTCTTAAAAGTATTTACTGATTTTAATGCTCTCCCTTCAAAGTTGATGGGTCCTTTGATGTTGTATGTGACCTATAATGTGACTGTTTATACCATAAATGATCACAAGTGAAGAATCTGAAGATAAAATTTCCTTTTGAGTGGCTTAATTTTCTAGATGTGCCAGTAGTTACTTGAAAGCTGATTTTGTAGCAGAAGGTGAAAGAGCCCATAGTAAAAATCAATTAGGATCATGGCCTGGAGGTCTTCCTTCTCCCCCCAGGTTACGGACACTCATGAGACACTACATGACTGATCACTAAATAGAGAAATACCATTTTTGTTTTGTTAATAAATCAGTAGAAAACCTGAGTATGTTTTTTTTTTTTTCTGGGAAAAAAGAACAAGAACAATAATACATTAATTATAAAATGGACTGCTCTTTTACCATTAGTTCCTCAGTCAGTATTTGGCTTCATATGAGACTTTGAATTCCATTACATGCAGTCTGTACCTGTTTACAGAATGCAAAATGCATTGCAAAATCTTCCTTCGTATGGTACATAGTAGCTGGGAAACCCATTAAACCAGGTTTTCTTACCCAGCTTTTCCTGGTAAGAAAAGACAAAAGATGTGTTGCTGTTTATATACATGAGATAGAAGTAAGCAGATTTCAGTTATAGAGTTTAAGTCCAGATCTGCAATTTTTCTCACAGGGAATAAAGATTTCTAATACTTAATGTGGGGATTTCAAGTCTCAAACTAAATGGTGCGGTGTAGAGATGATATATTTACCACTAGAACTTATGGTTAAGCTATATGTTTGCAGAGCAGCAGCTAAGTGATGAAAGAGGTCTGAGCATGCACAGAACTGTCCTTTGAATTCTGCTTGAATTACTACTTTTACTGTCTAATCTTATAATAATCAGTTTGCACTCTGATAGGAGTCCTTCCTCATTCACTGCAGGAAACTTGCCTGATACCCATTTGGTAGGAGCCTATAAGAATTTTATCATTGTAGTTCAAAATGTGGCCAAGTGCTTTATTTCCTGTAAATCCTGTTCTGATATCAGGATGAATTAATTTTCGTATGGTCTTTCCTATCATATTGATCATGGTTGCATCTGAGTGATCCACAAAAATCAATAATTACCCTTGCAGAAGTGAACTGTGATGAGAAAAAAAAAAAGAGAGATTAAGAAATTTTTGCTAGGGTGTACAAACCCTGATTTTCATACATGCAAACTATAGTTTAATTGGCACAGTTTTATCTATGAGTAGAATTTAATGAAACTTACTTTCTGTTCCAGAGAAAACACTGATATTTGAAAAATATTTGTTCTAGTATAGAATGGAATATAGATTATATAATTAAAAAAAAAAAAAAGGAAATAGAAGCTCCCAGAGCTGCCTTGCCTCCAGGCACCAGAGTCGGAGAGCCTGCCAGCCGTCAGAGCTTGTGTTGCAGCTGGGGTTTCCTGAGCTCACCAGCCTGGTTTCGCCAGTAGAGCCCTGGCCTCATATGGGGTTCTCCCTGTGCCCATGCTGCCCTTAGATAGTCACCACAGCAGGCTCAGGAGGCAGGCTCTCCTTGGTTAGGCAGTCTAGAAACTTGCTGAAAGACTTGGCTCTTGCCCTGTTCTTTCTCTTGGGTTTTCTTTCTTTGGAAAACAAGGGATTCAGAAGGTGTGCAAAGAAGGTCCAGACCCTGACCTCATTTAGTGTCCCCAGCCTTATGTTTAGACATAAATTAGCTTGAGCACTTATTACCTTATTTCACTGGCTCTTTAGGTACACACAGTGGTGAACCTCGCCCTGAGAATCTCTGGGTACAGGGAATTTTTC
Organism: Todiramphus chloris collaris; assembly: GCA_025345505.1. Taxonomy (NCBI): domain Eukaryota; kingdom Metazoa; phylum Chordata; class Aves; order Coraciiformes; family Alcedinidae; genus Todiramphus; species Todiramphus chloris. Next base: position 311,390 of record JANVCC010000047.1, read on the forward strand.
TGGAAATTACTTTTCTCAGACAATCCACAAAATGACATGACAGTGAAACAAGCAAAAAAAGGCTTTTATCAGGAATATTATGGTGTAATACTGATTTCCTTTATGGAATAAATTCTGTGAACTTAAACAGCTACTTTAGCATTTTACATGTCAGTATTTCCACAGGTTTCATTAAGATGTCTCTTATTGTCCAGTGTATGAGATAAGAGGTAATGATATTGTATATTACTTCAGAAAATGGACTTTCCAGCTATGATTGAAATGTCTGCTGTGAAAAGGAGCAGAAAAACTACTGCACACCAAAGTGAGGATTCACATTTCTGCAGAAGACAAATGCATTGGGACCACTAAAGGTGTAAGCTGATGGGCATTTCTGATGACTGCAAACTATTTTTCAAGTACCGAGAAGAAATCCAGAGGAAATCTGGTGTCTGTGGAGGGCAACATTCACCACTCAAGAACTCCTATAAAACATTTAAATACCCTTAGTTTTTATCTGCAACTTTAATATCCCATAAAATACATTCTATCTGTACTTACCTGTCAAATATTCAGATGCCTTAGCTTTGTGTTTTATATTAAGTTTTTATTTCTGTCAATTTGTATTTTAGATTGCAAATCAAGAAGCTTTCAAGATAGTTTTGATTAATTTGGGCACAATGTGGCTTCATTTCTTTTTTATGTTTTGATGGTAATTTACCGTGGCATGAAATTGCTTTGCATTAAACTACACTCATGAATCAAGAGTCTTTTCCATTAACAAGATCCATTTAAAGACTAAGCCCGCCTACAAATCAACTATTTTGTGTCAGTTTCAGTAATTATTGTTTAGCAAGTACTGGTACAATGGCACCATGAATTATTTCAGTTCATAGACGATTTAGATAAATAGAAAGGAAATACTAATACAACTGGTACTGTGTTAAATTACCTGGCAGAGGCCATGGTTTAGGGTCTGATATTCTCCAAAGAGGTTTAATTTATGCTGCTTTAGATCTCTACAGTATTTCTTAGAAAGACCTCTATTAATTAAGAAATAATACAAGCCTACCTCAGCTCTCTACCTGGGAAGTAAAGTAAAAGCCCCAAGGTGCTTTAACTCCAATTTATGTGGCTTTATAAAATATATATTTGTTAAGTATGTATATATACATAAAATGTTTCAAGAACCATTCTCTTTCTCTTAAAGTTGTGTAGTAAGGCTGACACATTAAAAGGAGATCCATTGAGTTGATGACAGCTATAAATAATGTATCTCTAACACATATGCTCTGAAAAATCTTTTTGAGCTTATTTCAGTTGTATTATTTACAGTAGTTCACTACGTCACTTAATTCTAAATAACACATTAGTCCTTTTATAATTTCCAAAATTTGTGTCTTTGTGATTTCATCAGATGTGGTCAATACAGCAGATAAAAATCAGATAATGAAATTTTAGCTTTCATCAAATACCTGAAAATCTGTGTCTGACACATTGTAAATGTTTCTACTATCCATCTCTTAAGTTGCTTTAATATATTAATGATTATGCTTATGAAGCATTTTAAATTTGATAATTCAGCGCATATATGGCAAAATTCTGACAAGAGAATTTGTCTTCAACTATAAATAATGGTAAAGATATGACTGCTTATTCTAAAAGCAAAAGGCTGATTAAAGAGGATATTTTGGAACCTATGGTGAAATGTGTCTTATGCCTTGCTCTAGTTGTCATGTTTTCTGTAGCTGATGGTCAAGTTAAGCTTATTTATTTGCATAATGGTGTATTTTTTAATTATGTCAACAGTTCTAACCAGTCAAGATTTAACTAGAGCTGCTTTAAGTCCTCACAATTTTCTTAGGATATTTGTATCTTCTCTTTACAAGTAGTTTTATTTTTCAGAAGTGAGGGAGAAGACAGTCTTTTGCTCAGTGCAAGTGAAGTGATCTCTCCTTATACCTGTAGACTGAAATCAAAGCTCTGAGAAATAAGAAAAAGACCATTTATCTCAGTAGGTGTTAATGCTTCAACATTATTGCTTTGCATCAAGTTTCTTAACGTGTCTTATCGTATATAAGGCCATGATGGCTGGTTGCTAGTAGGATAACCAGGGGGGACCAGCTTAGGCCACAGAAGGTGTGGTATCGGGCTGTTTCTTCTTGGAATCTAACCTGAGCTTTCAATTCATCTGTTGGATACCTCAGGAGGGTGGGAGCAAAAATCACTCTATTAGTCACTTGGTTTGGTTTCAAGCTCTTATCTAGAAGAACAGTGAGAGGTATCTTGGCTTTGCTTTGCTTCACTTGTGTAGTTTCCAATGTCTTAATTCTCAGACAGAGGTCCAGCTCTGAAATCTATAATTTTCTGTCTTGCCTACAGTTGTGTCCAAATGACCCAAACAGAGATTCCAAGAGTGAGAGACACTAAGGCCATATGTCATGGCGTCTGCTTACTATGCTTTTTTTCTGTTCCTTGTCATTAGACTTTGGAACAGCCTTATATAAGATCTGTCAGTCATCACATGCAATAGCATCAACAGCTGGTCTTCATAGGCCGTCATTGACAAGAAAATCTGATTCTGCTGCTAGGGCTCCTGCTGCCTGTGGTGCAGCCAAACCGGAAATTGTGTCACCTTCAGATGAGAAGAATAATTGAGGTTTTTATTGAATTAAATTTGAAAATAAAAGATGCTGCTTCTTTTACTGTATGTGAACATGTGAATATAGGCAAACTTCCTTTCAAAAGTGCACTTTCAAAAATAAGACATGAAAATTTGTGAGCTCAACACAACCTTGAAATTTTTGTGAAATTGCAGGCTTCCATCTTGTGGATGTATATATATTTTGCTTATGAACTATTGGTGAAACTCACAGACTGACATCTCGACAAAGTCTGCTTAATGCTGAAAGATGACACTGATATTCTATTTTTTAGGTTAGCTCTTTGATGGCTACAAGAATTTCTTGGTAAGAGAAGCACATAGCTTTAGTATATGTCTCAATTGGGCTGCTCTTAGAGGATTAATTGGAGCTCCCCTACCACTTGAAGTGGTTAATAAAACATGTATCTGACAAGCAAATCAGGTCAACTGATCCCCCTGCCTAGGTAAAAGCTATTAAGCACAAATTCTAAAAATTTGAGGAAATCCTCAAAAAACAAGCAATCCCTTTGCCATCTCAATGTAAAATGAGATTCCTGAAGTGTATGACAATTAGCTCTAATGAATCTTCTGCCAAAGCCTCATACAGAGCTGTGAGCTTTTTAACCTGACAATGTTTAACTACAGTTAAATATTCCAAGTTGACATTTGCCTGCAATTACCATGGAGCCATATTGAGATCTTCAGTCTCTGAAGAGAATTTGAATGACTACAGCTTCTTCTAGGAAAATATGTCTTGTTTTCATTAATCTTTGTAGTGACTTTCACTGTTGGCAATCCATGACTAGAACTCAGCTCTCATAGAGTCTTCTGTCTTTCTTTGGGAGCTTACACTACTTTTTCTATGAAATAAAAACCCCACAAAGTCCTGAATGAACTTTCAAACATGAAGTATTAAGTAATAACATGATGTAAGGTGCTCACATAATAACTTTCAATGAAACTAGGACCCATTATTCTATGTCCTTTGTTGCAGTGTGGCCTAATAAACTGTACAGGTATCTAAATATCAACTAATATAAACCACCCAAATACTCTAAATCTTCTAAATACTCTAAATATTCTAACTGTAACTGAACTCAAGACTGCTGTCATTCTCTCGAGCTATGAGAAGGATGTAGGGAGAGAGCAACACAGAAATTTTCTAGCTTCTTTTCTGCCCAGACATGCTCAGAATTTAGCATTGTGGAGATAAGTTTTTAATTTACTGAAAAGTCAGAGTACCTCTTTGTGACAACTGGCTGTTCAGCCCTTGTAATCCTTGCCAACAGGTATTTAGTCAGTCATACTCATTGCCAATGTGTAGTTTTATCACCTACATTAGTAGACGTGCCAGAAATTTTAGGAAGCATGCCTCTACTCTGCAGCCGTACCTGAAGTCACATTCGCTAATAACTTTCTTCCCCTTGTCTTCATTAATTAACATAAAACAGCAAAACTAAATTCCTCACAATATTTGTTGACCTCTACTTCAGAGAAGATCCAGGCTTTATAGAAGCAACCTGATATGTGGTAAGATCAATTGGTTTATGTACTACAGACTGCACATAATTTGGATTTCTCATTTTCCTAGTTGTAGAAATAGGAAGGTAGGTCATAATGATTCTCCACCTTACTTCAAGAAATTGCAGGTAATAATCCTAAAGATGGTGAACTGCTCAGGCAGTGATAATACAAGCTGTACAAGTAACAGAGAGAATGCTCTTCATTTCTAAGCAGCACTTTCATCACAGCCATCACACTCTGAGACATTGACTTTTTTTCTAATGAGTTGTAACAAGACTTCAGTTTGTCCAGATCTTTGAAGTGGAGCCGTCTGCAACTTTCCCTTAAAGTGAGAGTTCCTAAAACCACTAATGGCTTTCCAATTGCTAAAGCTCTGTCTTAGAGCACAAGGAACAAGGAAACCTTTGAAATAGAGAAAAGTCAGATTTGCTGGTTGAGACATTAAAAGGTCTGACAAAAAAAATTATCCAACCCCTACTTTATGTATTCTTTTAAGGTAGGATCTCTCCTCAAGTCCTGATTTCAAGCTATCAATCTCTGTTTGTTAGTAGACTCCCTCTCCTGCAGTCCAGAAGGTTTCCTCCAGCTGACCATGCTCAGTGAATCAGCCAACACTAGGAGCACCAGACTCCTTGTAAGCAGGATTAGATGCAGGTGCACAGAGAAACAGCTGAAGCTCAGGCTGAGGATGGAAGAAGGCAGGTATTAAAAAGCAAAGTGAGATGCCTAGAGTGCACATGCAGCTGGAGACAATGGGTAGAATGTGATGAAGTTCTATCAGGTGAGAAAGTACACCTGGATCTTACTACTAGCACAGCTATTTCAGCCATAAATGTGTTTGTTGGTTTTTTTTTCTTTAATCCCCAAGAAATATAATTTTTCAAAAAGTTCAGTATTGATACAGTCTATTGTTTTAGAGGAATATCTTTGCTGGTGAAATCATTCACTTGGTGATGTTTTGCAACTTCAATGGCAAAATGGGTGGGAAGATTGTAGATTCACCCCTACCCCTGCCACCCTCAACCTCCACTCAACACACCCTGACACCCCCCAGCAGAGCCTGTAACAGACCTTTACATTAGTCTGCTGGATAAGTATGGGGCTTATTGGCTCCTGGGGCAAGAGCTGCCTGGGCATTGATTGTTTATCATTCATAATGAGCTCCTGGCCACTATGTGCAGTCTACAGGAGATAGACTTGAAGTGGAAGAATACAGAAACAGAAGTGACCTTACATGTTTTCATTGGTACAGGAATAGAGTTTTCTGTTTGTGGGGTGAGGGCTGTTTATTTGTTCGGAATGCAGAGATGGTTTTGTGGACCTGATCTAAAGCCTCTCAGAAGCATAGACATGATTAATTTCTGTCTCAAGAATGAGGGCTGGGGCTACTTCATTCCTGTCATAGAAGGGAGTGAGAAAGGTAGGGAAAAAGGACAGGGCTAGGATCAAAATCTTTTGGGAGGACCCTGCAGAGCAGGCTTCATCTCTTGCCTGTGGAGAGGAGAAGGAAAAGGTTGCTGCCCATAGTGTAAGGACAACAGTGGGAGCCTGTTTTGTTTTTTTTTTTTTTTCTTTTTCAAAATCATGATACAGGCAAAGGAGAAAGCAGGATGATAGTTCTCCTAGCAAATATCTCATTTTGCTGTATTTAAAGCTAATCATAAGTAACTTAAATCTGAAGGCAGAACAGAAGAAGGTGTATAGTGATGGTGTGCCATAAACATAGTATAATATATTGCATACACAAAGATGTATATATGTGCTAATTTTTAATTACATCATCCTTTTGGATTTTAGAAGTTTTAATCTAGTATGTGACAAAATGTGATAACTTCATTCGCTACACACTGATAAATATATATCAGCCTGAGGGGCAACAGGTCCCTGACACACTGTCAGTGTTGGCCTTTATATAAAACTATTTAATTCTCCCACTGTCTCCTTGCTGTAAAGAGAACAGAGAATATGAAAAGAGGGCTTTGGCCTATGCATTAGGCACGTGATTCAGAAAAAAAAAAACCCACTTATGTGGGGAAAGGACAGAATGGGAGAGAGCCTGAGCTCACTCCCTGCTCATCAGGTGTTGTTCTACATGTATTTTTAACAATAAGATACCCCAACAATTTAGAAAAAAAAAGAAATAATTAAGATGCAGTTTTAAAATTATGATACATCCCCAGCCTTTCAAATTTAAATACAGAATGAATAAGAGAAAACAACTAAAGAAAAATTATTACCTGAACTTCTTGTTGGACGCAGGCTAGCATAAGATGATCTCAAATAATAGAAAATTTAGATAGTTTGAGCTGCCTTTAGTCCACTAATTCTGGACATAGAGACTGAATAAGTGGAAAGTCATTTCTTGAGTATGTAAAATGTTACAATGTGTGCAAAATGTTGGGAGTTCTGGAATGTGAAGTGGGAGTTCATTTAAAAATCCACTATAAATAAAAACATCAAAATTCAAACTTTTCAAATAAACTGCAATTACAAATAATAACTATATCACAGTTTTAGATGCTATTTCATGGAACCTGCAATACTTCCTTTTGTAGGAATGGCTTCTTGACTAGAGATCAAGTATGATGGGTTGTTAATAAAACCTTTGCTGAAAGATATATGTAGTTCTGGGGCCTTGGCTGCATGGGTAAGAGCAGACATCAGTCTGTCCAGAGCTGCTGGCTCCCTAGCTGGCAGACACAGCAGGGACACCAAGTACAGAATAAACCTCTCACCCCTAGATGTCTCCCCAGGTCAGACTTAGGAAATGATGGCAGAACAATGCAACGAATGTTTATATCTGACATTAACTATTCTTATGTGTCTTATAGAGAAATGTTATCATCATCAGCTCTCTGATATTTGATATAAAAACACTTTTTCTAAAGATACGTAGCTTAAACTTGACTACATTCTCTACATTATAACTGTGAGGGTCATCTGTGGACACTTTTTCAGAAAACATTGCATTTCAAACTCTTTGGATCCTTGCCTTTCTTATGTAGCATAATTACTTCTACTTCATCTGTTGAGGTTTTGTTTTCAGTGAATTGTTAGAACCACTTATTTCAAATCTCAACTTGAAGTATGTTTCAACTTCCTCTCCTATAAGAGGGACATAAAGACTGATAGCTCATTAAAATAAAACAAAAAATGCTACTAAGAACCTTAGAATTCATATTTTCTTTCTGCTCAGTGTGTGTGAAGAATGTTAAGAATCCACATTAGATTAAAAATTAAATAAGGAGGAAAATGTTTAATTCTAGAAAGGGCTCAGATGCTGTCATTGGTGTAAGAACCTGAAGAGAATAGAAAATCTGTCACTTTTCCCAAACAGCGGGTGGGAGAAGAATGGGATGGGAACAATTTACTTTTGTTACTAGAAAGATCAGTTTTGTGGTGGTAGAAGAATAAAGTTTAAAAATAGTGTTAGACTCACAGAATAGTTTTGGCTGCCTTCAAGATCATCAAGTCCACCTTTATTCCTAGCCCTACCAAAAACCACTAAACCATATCCCTAAGCACAACATCTAACCAGCTCTTAAACACTTCCAGGGATGGTGACTCCACCACCTCCCTGGGCAGGCCATTCCAATGCCTGACAACCCTTTCTGGAAAGAAATGCTTCCTAATATCCAGCTTGAACCTCCCCTGGTTCAACTTCAGGCCATTTCCTCTTGTTCTGTCTCTTGTCACCAGGGAGAACACACCAACACCCGCCCTGCTACAGCTTCCCTTCAGGTAGCTGTAGAGGGCAATAAAGTCTTCCCTCAGCCTTCCTTTCTCAAGGCTAAACAGCCCCAGATCCCTCAGCCTTTTCTCATAAGAGACATGCTCCAAACCCTTTACTAGCCTGGTAGCCTGCCTCTGTACCCTCTCCAGCACCTCAACGTTCTTCTTGTAGAGAGGGGCCCAAAACTGGACACAGTATTCAAGGTGTGACCTCACCAAAACTGAGTACAGAGGAACGATCACCTCCCTGCTCCTGCTGACTACAACGTTCCTGATCCAGACTAGGATGCCATTGGCCTTCTTGGCCACCTGGGCACACTGCTGGCTCATGTTAAGCCATCTGTCAATCAACAGCCCCAGGTCCTCCTCTGCCTGGCAGCTCTCCAGCCACTCCTTTCCAAGCCTGTAGGACTGCTGGGGGTTGTTGTGCCCCAAGTGCAGGACCCAGCATTTGGCCTTACTGAAACTCATTAAATTGGCCTTGGCCCAGTGATCCAGCCTATCTAGATCCCTTTGTAGAGCTTCCCTACCCTCAATAAGATCAACACTTCCACCCAGCTTGGTGTCATCTGCACATTTATGAAGGGTGCACTCTATCCCCTCATTCAAATCATTGACAAAGATGCTAAACAGGAGTGGCCCCATTACTGAGCCTTGGGGGACACCACTCGTGACTGGCAGCCAACTGGATTTAACTCCATTGACCACAACTCTGTGGACTCATCCATTCAAGCAGTTTTTCACCCAAGAAAGCATATACGCATCCAAGCCAAGAGCAGTCAATGTCTAATAGAAAGCCGTGGGAAACAGAATGTTAAAAAGTGATAATATCAATGTCTGTTTTAATATATCAAATAATCCAGAAATTCAGTTCTATTCAACTTACATTTTCCTGTCTAATTAAGTTCCTGTCAAAAGCATATCTGTTAAGTTAACTCTATAGTAAAATCTGAAATAAATGTTCTTTCATGGTCTGTATTGTTCTCCACTTGCAGCAGGGTTAAATACATGATTGTGGTTAATTAGGTGAGACCCCTCATCTAGGTTATTTATTCAATTGATTTCTCTTTGTGTGTAACATTAATGATCAGAATTTCAGATGTAAGAAAAGCCCTATACCTTCAATTTCTCAAGGTTTAACAAAAGGGGAGGGCGAGTAGGGACTCTTACTGTTTGTGAACCTTGATATTTTAGCCCAACTTTCCAATCAATAGCTTAATAGCAACTGCTGCAGCCTTGAGATCCCAAAGTGCGAGCTGGCATTTAACTAATCTAATCAGGTGAGAACATTTAGATCTGTGGAGTCAGAGCTATTACACTTACTGAAAAGCAGAATATAGAGTTGGAACAAGGAACACATCCATCATCAAGAGCTGTCTCTGAGGTAGGGCTTTGGATCTTACAAAATGTATTATTGCTTTACATAGTAAACTTCACTGCTAAATAAAGACAAGTTTATTCTATCATGAATTTTGCTTTACCAGTGATTCTTCATAAAATGAAGGAAACAAGGAGATATTTTGTGGGGAGAATCTTTTGCTTCATTTCAGAGTTTTCCAAATAAAAAGGAAGTACATCATTATTGCTGTCTCAAACACAACTGCGGTTTGAAGGTTCGTAGGTAAAGTGTTACTTTCCACATAGTGTAGTTTTCACTGATGAATTTTTATTTTATGTTGTGTGCAGAAAAAGGATGTCTTTTATTTTATTCATCTCTGGTTCCTTTCCCCACTCTATCCAGGGTGGGGGAAGGATGGACAGGGTGGGAAAAGAAATAAACCAGTGGTGTTTTAGGCAGTGTTCCTTCCCAATGACAGAAAGAGTTTAGAAGTAAAAAACTTCCTGTAATGGTACATAAAATGAAGTTACACATCTTTTGGTTTGTAAGAACATATGGATCTCATCATTACTTTTTCATTAGTATTGCACTGAAACAAACTATTTTGTTTGCTCTGTTGTACACCTTTCTACTACTCTTTTGAGACCTGCAAATGTTGGTCTAGGCCACTTCTGTGTGTGTATGTGTGAATGTGTATGTGCCTTTGTGTAGTTGTGTAACATTTTTGTTTGTTTGGATTTCTTGTGGGTGCTTTTAGGATAGTCACAAGGAAATCCTCACAGGTATTAGGTAGTCTTGCCAGTCATTGATTCAAGTTTATTAGTTGTTCATTTGTGTTCGCTCTATAATTTGTCATGCTAAAGATGTAAAATGTTTCTAGAACCTTGTTATCTAGACTTCACTGTGATGTTGTATAATACCACCCCCTTCATTTATTCTTTCATGGGGAAAAATATTAACCAAAAAAGACTAAGAGTACATAAGTATTTTTTCAGTCAAATTATATTCATTGTACAGTTGCATATAAGATGTGACCTTTTGTGAAATAGTCTAAATTACTCCAGCTGAAACAGGCTTGATTTCTGAGCTGGAGAAGTTAACATTTTTTAAGCTATACCTGAGAAATAGAAAGGAAAGTTTTAAATGAGCTACTAAACTGTAGAACACCACAAAGTCCTTTAACAGTTCCTGAAATCTTTTTATTAATGTATATTTGTTTCATGTTAAATTACAGTTAACATATTTCCATGCACAAAATAAATATGTGCAAAGTCACATACTAGCTTTCAATATAGACCTGGGTTCTTCAAATTCAAAATCAAACAGCATTTGACATGCTGGCACTGTGTTTTGTTGCTCTGAGGCAACAATTACTCCACTGTCCTTTGTGGCTCAGGAAAATATTATAACCCCAAAATTAACAGACTGCATGTTAATTATAATTTCCTGGTTAGTAATACCCATGCTGGTAAGAAGAATGGAAATGTAAAGAAAATCTTCTCCTGTTGCAGCATGCCAACTGGAGGTTTTATTTTCCAGTTCTTGATGATAAACATAGACTGCTTTCACCTTTTGATTCCTGCTGAGAACAAGACTCAGTCCTTGTCTCATTTATAAGCTTTCTCATTCAATGCTACTTTATTTTCAGGGATTTTAAGTCAATATGTTCTTTACTTATGATCCACAGTTACAGTAGTCAGCAGATAGGGTCACATGAGGAAGCCTGTCAGTTTAGTCAGTTCTAATGTGCCAGTTAGGGATTTTGATTGCCATCAGTAAAGCCTTATCTTCCACCAACTATTCTCCATAATTTTCTATCTGTGTATGCTTGTGCACATGTATTAAATAGTCTTTCCCTTTAGTATAACATTTTTTGTGTCATGTGAATGATCCAGTCTTTCTTCCATCAACAAGTGCTGGAAGAGTTAGCAGAAAATCACAAAATTGTCACATTTGGAAAAGACCTCTAAGATCACTGCGTCCAACTGTCAATATCCCATCATGTCTTATTTTACCCACTTTGTTCTGTTTTCCATTGTTCTGGGGGAATATATGACACCCAGAAGGCTTAACAGGGCTTTTCAAAATGTTTTTTGATGTCATTATTGCATTTGTAACAAGTATTGTCATTTTTTTGCATGACTATGGAGACATCAGAGTTGTCTTGCTTAGCTTAATATAGTCGTTAAAAATTAATAAACAAAAATTAATTTGCATATGTAATCTCAATTATTGAACAGTTCTACAACATATTCTCAGACTCTTTCTTCATTTTCTTTGTCAAGTGAGGTGGTGTTTGGTTGTGGGGTTTTTTTAATGTTTGTTAGTAGTAGTAGTATTTAATTTGTTTGGGGTTTTTTTATTATTATTATTCTCTCCTATAAGGTTCATATAATTCTTGTCAGGAAATCTCAGTGCCATTGTTAGATATTAGGAACTAATTTTGATTAATTGATTACTCCAAGTGGTTAATTTTTCATTTGAAATAGCCTATGTTATTCATTAGCCTTTGATCATTAGAAGGTCTCACAGTTAATTCCCAAACTAAATTTATCCTGTAAGTTCTGATATATGTTAAGATCCATGCAGAGTTTAGAGGCAGGTTTTATTTTTCTATAGCAGCTAATAAAAAATGCTGCAATCTGTTGACTTTTTCTCTGCAGTCCCAAGCCATGAAGCAATTTTTGCAGCTTCTTCCTGTGTGATTGTATGGTTCCTGAAATGTCAGGTTTCTGCTGCTTCCTGCTGTTAAGTCTACTGGAAGCACACCTAATGGAAATAATTATATCAACAATTAAGTAATGAAATTCATTAGACAAGAAGTGTGCTAACTAGTAGCAAAAATCAACCAACATGGAAAGTCTAAAACATGCAAACCACTTCTAGGTTTAAGTTTGGAGTCTGTCTGCCACTTGCCCTAGGTCTGTACTTTCTGGGAAGGACATCAGTGTGGATTTCCTAATGCTGGTGATGAAGAGTGGCATTCTCCTTACATCAAACTTGAGTTGATATATAAGGCATCTGGAACAAGATCCATCACGCTGGAGACTATGTGCACACACATGTGGGGAAATGCAGCAAGTCTAAAGACTGTGTGAAGGAAATCAGGAAGGAAGGAGAAAGTAGCAATTGGCCCTGTCTCTTTAAAAGCACTTTAATGTCAGGACAAGGAGGGAACACCCACTCTGTGCCTGTGTGCCCATTGCTACTGAAGGGGACATTTGTGTTCTGTGGGAATGCTGCAGGTGTTTGTGCTGGGTGATTGGGCCAGTGGGACTATGCGGTGCCGAACAACTCCCTGTCCTGCACCTTGTAGAGTGATGATAAACACTGTACCTAACATGGGCCTCTGCTGCTGTGTTTTGCTGTGGTTATATGAGACGTAGTAGATCCTATGAGAATGCTCAGGGTGTATTTTTTTTCCCTCAGGAGAGGGAGAGTAAAAAGACATGAAATGGGGACTTTGATGCCTTTGTATAAGTATTCTCAGAGTTTTGATGGAAAGAAATTCAGTTTTGGTACCCACTGTAAGAAAAAGATGTGTTCAGGCTGGAAATGGTCCAGAGAAGGGCCACAAGGATAATCAAAGGACTGGGAAGCTGTTGTATGAGGAAAGGCTAAGAGAACTGTGTTTGTTCAGCCTCGAGGAAAACAAGGCCTAGGGAAGGCCTTAGCAATATGTTCCAGTATTTAAAAGGTGGCTACAAAGAACATGGAGACTCCCCCTTTTTACAAGGAGCCACATGGGAAAGACTAATGTTTACATGTTACTCCTGGGGAGAATCCTGTTAGACACAAGAGAAAAAAATGAGTCATTGGAATAATATCCCCAGGAAAGCAGTGGATTCCCCAAAATTGGACACTTTTAATATTCAGCAGGACAGAGTGCTGGGCCAGCTTCTGTAGAGTGTGCCTTTGCCAAGAAAGGTTAGACCAGATGATCCTTCCTGTTAAGGAACTGCATATGTCACAGAGTTGGATGATGTGTATGTAAAGTTATTTTGGAATAGCTCCTGACATGACAGTGCATTTTCTGAAGTTTACCATCCAGAGGGGAGAACTGCTGCCAAATAGCTTTGATGGTCAGTGGATTGGGGGGGGTTTGTTTGTTTGGGGCTTTTCCTTTGCTGGTTGTTTTTTGATTGTTAGTTTTTTTGGGGGCTTTTTGAGCTGACAAGACCTAGGAGGCAAAAGAGTGCATTAAGTGTAAAATCAGAAAGTTAAAATGGAATTTGTAGCTTCTTGGAGAATTTTATTCCTACCTTTAAGATTAGTTTAACACACTGCTTCTTGTTTAATTTATTTATGTGAAGAAATGATTAAAGATAGATAGTTAGCAGTCACCCTTCCTTCCTACATCTTTTTTTATTTAGCCTTACTACTTTATGTATCATTTCAAAATTATGTACAATAAAAAGGTTACTATAGTTGATAGATGAATTTTTTAGCCAGTGAAAAATAATGAAATTCCTTTTTACTTTCAAACTTGCAGGAAAATGTTTAAATAATTCAATTTATTTAATTGAGAACTAAATAATTAATATGTTCTTGTTGTTCACCTTTACGTGCATTTCTATTACTGCAGCAATTTATAGGTTGGAATTCTACTCTTATCTTTTAATGTTTTTGTCCTCTCTTCTTATTTGTCTGAAAGACAATCCCTTCAACAATAAATTATGAAAACTTTAATAAAGAGAAATCTACTTATATATTTAAATGTATAAATCTCACTCATCTGACATCAATTGTGCCATTTTACTTGTGACATCAGGTTTGCCTGTTTGGAATTTCATATTTCCAAACAGAAGGGAATGTAAAAGTTCTAATTCAAAGCATCAATCACAGAAATGAACATAACCTAATGTCACTGCTGAATCAGGCCATCAATTTATTGCTTTGTAAAAGCAATCAGCAAGCTATCAAGCAATAAAGTGTATGAGATAAGTGCTTCTTTTGAGACAGCACAGCCATTGACAATGATATACTGATGGAGAATAGCAACTATTTTCCAGCATAGTATGCCTATTACTTGTTAAAAGCTCTGAACTGTTCAACAGATGTGAAATATGTTTCTTATTACTATGGACCAATCTAGTTTGTTTAATAGCCTTGTATACCACTTAGATTTGCTGTCTTATTTAATGAGGTTATATTTGCACTCTCTGGCTCTTTTGTCTTAGTTGAGTAACGTATGACTTCAGTTTTTTACTTGATTTTCCAAGGAACATCGAATACCTGGACAACATTTGCTTCATTTGCTTATTATGGAAAGTGCTACAGAGCAAATTGCAGAGCCATTCAAACCCTGTCACTGTATCACAAGAACAAATATTTTACACTGTGCTAACAAGATGCAATTGAGGTTTTTATAGACATCTAAAATGCATGCCTTTAGTAGTGATTTTTTTTTTCTTCTTTACTCCCACCTCCTGTTTGCTTGTGATAAACGAGGGAGCTAGATAAAGAGTAGCATAGAGTTTAGTAAACTCACCTGATCTGCTCTGATGAGGTGCATATGCTATACTGGTATAGTGAACCCTGCAACTGCTATCTGCTCTAGGCAGGAGGTCTAGAACTAACAATCTCATCTGTGTCATCGATACTGGGAAAAGCTGATGTGGCCTCAGGGACAATGAACTGTTGGAAATAAAGCATTAAAAAAAAGTCTTTGCTACTCTTGATAGGTCCTAAAGGATTGCTGTGGTAGTTGGTACCACACAGTTAAATTTACTAGCCTGCTATCAGAAGGTCTGATGAGATTTCCAGCAGAATTTTTAATCACTTAACCTTTCCCATTGCATTAAGATCAGCTGTCAGGGGCCTCCTTTCTTAATGATTAATAAAACCTCTATTGTCTCCACATTTTCTTTACCTTTTAAACTCTAGTATATTCCTAGAACTGTTTTGTATCACAGGGAATTAGTAGCCCCATATTAAGACCTTTGCTTCTTTCTCTAAATGCACCATTTTTTAAAAAGCTGAATGACTGTAGATTAACTCACTATCTTGTGCTATCTTTTGGTAGTATTTAATGTTTGCATTTCTAGACAAAGATAGTTTTAAGTTCCTCAATTATAAATAAATGAAGGCTTTTCCTGTATAGTCAATCAATATATGGGTTTGTTGACTTTGAAACCAGATGTTTTCTATTTTTCTCAGCTCTGTTCTGAAAAATCCCATTTACAAATATGGAGTCACAAAAGTTCCTTTGAGGATAAACAGTATGGTTATTAAATTAATAAGAAGATGAAAACTGAAGAATAGATATCATTACATTCTCTTATGGTAGCATGTTGAAGGGTGACATACTAGGACCAGGAGCCACTCATCCTGAATCTAAATCCTTTTCCTTTGTTGCAAGGAGTTCTGAAAACACATTTTTTTACTGTATCATTAGGAACTATCTTATGGTACATAAGGTGACATGGCCAACATCTTTCTCATAGTGCTTGTTCTCTCCCTCTAAGGAAGCTCCTGAAATTTTGCATTGAACTGTGCTGTGTTGACACTGTTTATTTTCTCTTATTTAAAGAGATGTACATAATACTAAATATCTATTGTATGTGAAGTGTATGTATTTTGAACTTGCTTCCAGAAGTGATGGCTGTCTTTGATTTCCATGTGATATCACTCATCAGTTTTTGGACATCTTTCAAGAAATTTTTATCTGTACAAATGGCTCTGTGGTTATTGTCCACTTCTCTTACCCCTCAGTACAGAATCTCCTTTACATCTTGTAAAGAAACTATTGATGAACACAGGAGTAGAAAACACTTTTATTGTTATAACTCCAGGAACAAAAGTTCAATTAAAAAAAGATAATTAAACTGAAATTTCTTACTGTCTGTTTAAAATTTCTATTATACATGTGCAATTAAATAGCACTGCACTACTTGCGTATCTTTTTTACAAAACTCTGATCAAGGGACTGAAAAAAATCAAAGGCAAACACTAGGAAATCTTACAAGCAATGTGTTTTCTTATCTATTCCAATTTAAAGTACCTCTCTTTGTTCCACTATTGAGCTTCTCCTCGACAATTTCCTTGTTTAAAAAGACCATTTCATAGGTGACTATAAAATGCCAAATCTAAATTTTAGAAAAGTATTCCTGAATAGGTTCTCTCTTTTTCACAATGCCTCCAGTTCAGATTTAAATTTCTAATAGTCAATGAAGTAACAAACTTAGATGAATGTCAGTTAGCTAATACAGGCTACAAAACCCTTGAAATACATAGGATGCTTTGATGTCTTGAATAGTTGAGTCCAATTTTGCCAACAATTCAGGCATTTTTTGAAGCCACTGCTCCATTCACCCATGACTTACTTGAGACAAATGGTTTTACCAAGAGGTTGGCTGGCTGAAGAAAGTACTTTAACTGTAGTTCAATGTCAGCAACCCTCCTAGAATGGAGGAGAAACTATCCAAGAAAGTCTTAAAATATTTTAAAATGTTCTTCATAAACATCTTGATACAAATCTGAGATGTGATTTTGGGACCCTAAGTACATTTTGCATTCAATAAAGTTTTAATCCATTTGTCAAAAAAAGAGATAGATATATATCTTATATATATATATATATAAAATCTACTTTTAAATGTCCTCTATGCAGTATCAATACTTTTATTCCTCTCCTTATGTTTAACATAAGCATTTATGTTTCTGCTTGATAACACACGGTCAACTAAATTCATAATGTACATCTTTTTAGCTTCTTATAAGAAAACTTACTATGTTTTTTTTAAAATAAACTTTTTAAACTAAACTTACTAAACTTTTTAATGTTTGAAACTTCACTAATGAACACGCTTGTCACCCTAGTACTAGGAAGCAGATACCGGAGAAAGAAGGGGAAAAACTACTGTATATATTATTTGACTCCAATGTCCTCTTCATAGCATTCATTTTAGAGTTTTGTCTGTTTTCAAAAGGTTTATATGACATAAAAAATTTATCTTTCAACAATAACAATGACTACACAAAGCATGTCCTATCATTAATTGTCTTTTCAGCTTTACATTAAACACTAAAATCTAGTAGGATATGTAATCTGGTAATGCTTATCTTTGTACTTTCAAGATTTGGGAATTTTTTCTGTTTCCATAGAAAAGCCATGTCTTTGGAATCTACTTATCCACTCCATGAGAGAAAACAGGTGTGATGACCTGATAGTTGGTTCACCAGGAGTTTTTATTTATTTATTTCCACATGCGCTTGAGGAAATTAGGTTTATAATTAAAATAATAAAATAAACATATCTCTTGTAAAACAAGCATTACTGAGCAGCAAAGAACTGCGATTTCTTGGTATTTTTTTGCTTGTGTCACAGATTTAATGATCTCTTCTGGCCTTAAATCTACATAATGATTTATATAAAAGTGCTTTAAAAAACTCTAATTTATTTAGTTTAAATATCTTCAAAATTAATTGAATGTCCTACCACAGAAAATTAATTAAAACCAGCAGAATATCTTACCCCATAGGAAATGTTAAATTAGGAAACTTTTAAAGCTTTCAAACAAGTTTGTTGCTCAAAGGATTCATGCTTTCAAGAGAAACAGAATGAATCCCCTGCCAGACACACTATGAAGAACTAGATGAGGGAAGAATACATTCAGTTTATGCAATGATCCATTAAAAAGTATAAATGCTTCCAAACAAGAAGTATAGAAGAGCTAGTGAAATTAAGTTTCTTTTGGACTATGGAGAAAAGAAGGCTCTGAGCAGACATTATTGTGGTCTTCCAGTATCTTAAGGGGGCCTACAAGATAATTGTGGAGGAACTTTTTAGGCTGTCAGGTAGTGGTAGGACTAGAGGGAATGGATCAAAACTAGAGGTGGGTAGATTCAGATGAGAGATTAGGAAGAAGTTCCTTACCATGAGGGTGGTGAGACACATGTTTCCCAGAAAGGTGGTGGAAGCCCCATCCCTGGAAGTGTTAAAGGCCAAGCTGGATGGGGCTCTGAGCAACCTGACCTAGTGGGAGGTGTCCCTGCCCATGGCAGGGAGGTTGGAACTAGATGATCTTTCAAGTGCCTTCCAACTTGACAATTCTATGATTTTAGGAGGAACGTAAAAGAAAAGGAACTTGTGGAAAACTGTGCACAGATTGAGAAGGATTTTTAATAAGGAAAGAGAATAAACTTCTAATTTATGAATATAGTTGATTGTCACAAATATATGCCTTCATGCTATTGATGATAAGAATGTGTGGTTTACATGTCTCGTCTATGAAGCTCTGCAAAGAATATGCCCTCAGCACACAGCTTTGCCTCTTTTTATTGTGCACGTTACAGCCATCTGTGCTGTAAATGTTGGAGGTTTCTGATTCACTTCACTGTGCTCCTGTCTCCAAAATGATCCTTTAAAAAACCCCTGAATGTACGCTTCTAATTTGTGTGATGCAGTTGTGTACTACAACAGCAGCTTTAGCCTGTTTTTGTGGGAAATTTTTGATACTTCTCTCTGTTTAACTGCCCAGGTTTGCAATAAAACAGCAGAAGAACAGATTAAACAGTTCTGCCAATTTTAGGCATTTGTTGCTGACAAATGATGAGGCCTTTACTTTGAGAAATGGCTTTGTTGGAAACTAGCATTCGCAGTAAAAGACACTTTATTCCCCTGTAAAAGCAGTCTTGTGCTTGAGTGTCAGAAAGCCCATACTGATGCAATCAGACGCCTCATCGTAATATGGTCTGTAACAAATGTAGGTTAAAAATGATGGATGATTCCAGCTCTGAGCAAAACAGCAGTGTGAGCACTTATGATTCCTTTCACATGGTGGGGTTTTTTTCTTCTTCCTTTTTTTTTTTTTTAAATAATGATTGGAAGACAATGGAGTTATTTTCTCCCTCTCAGTCTTATGAAATCTGTCTGCTGTATCATTAATGGTCAGTGTAAGTGCATCATACATATAATATTTCTCAATAGTCACAGAAGCCCTTGAGAATGCATTTTGTGTAATAGAAAACCTAGCTTGGAATTCCGCAATTAGTTATCCCAGCCTCGCTAAGAGTGCCAAATCTATGCCTTTTGATTGAATCTGTGCCTTGTTGGATGAAGGCAAGGCTGTGGATGTTGTCTGTCTTGACTTTAGTAAGGCATTTGACACTGTTTCACACAGCATTCTATTAGAGAAATTGTCTGCTCTTGGCTTGGATGGGCATACGCTTTTTTGTGTGAAAAACTGGTTAGATGGATGAGACCACATAGTTGTGGTCAATGGATTTAAATCCAGTTAAATCACTGGGCCAGTGCAAATTCCATGAGTTTCAATAAGGCCAAATGCCAGGTCCTGCACTTGGGTCACAACAACCCCCAGCAGTCCTACAGACTTGGAAAGGAGTGGCTGCAGAGCTGCCAGGCAGAGAAGGACCTGGGGCTGTTGATTGACAGATGGCTGAACATGAGCCAGCAGTGTGCCCAGGTGGCCAAGAAGGCCAATGGCATCCTGGCCTGGATTAGGAATAGTGTGGTCAGTAGGAGCAGGGAGGTGATCGTTCCTCTGTACTCAGCTTTGGTGAGGCCACACCTCAAATACTGTGTCCAGTTTGGGGCCCCTCTCTACAAGAAGGACATTGAGGTGCTGGAGAAGGCACAGAGGCAGGCTACCAGGCTAGTAAAGAGTTTGGAGCATGTCTCTTATGAGAAAAGGCTGTGGGATCTGGGGCTGTTTAGCCTTGAGAAAGGAAGGCTTAGGGGAGACTTTATTGCCCTCTACAACTACCTGAAGAGAAGTTGTATGGAGTCTGGAGTTGGTGTGTTCTCCCTGGTGACAAGAGACAGAACAAGAGGAAATGGCCTGAAGTTGAACCAGGGGAGGTTCAAGCTGGGTATTAGGAAGCATTTCTTTCCAGAAAGGGTTGTCAGGCATTGGAATGGCCTGCCCAGGGAGGTGGTGGAGTCACCATCCCTGGAAGTGCTTAAGAGCTGGTTAGATGTTGTGCTTAGGGATGTGGTTTTTGGTAGGGCTAGGAATAAGGTTGGACTTGATGATCTTGAAGGTCTCTTCCAGCCAAAGCTATGATTCTATGGTTAGTTAATCATATAGCAATATAGCTATAATCGTATGGCAATCATATAGCTTGTTAAACAGACTTCTTTTAAACACCTGTTTTCTTGGCCATATGTGCCACTAAAAGCAAAGGAGTGAGCATGGAAGAGGCTGTTCTCCATCCTGATGAGGTCATGTAGAACACTTGTAACTTGGGCATTTGTTTAAAAAGTGCACTTACTTGACACCTACACTTTCCCAGGGAGATGCCAAGTTTGTGAATTTATCCAAAGATTCTTCTGCTTATTACACTTTTCTCCTAAGACTGTAATTTCTTTTTTTTTGTATTCCTATTTTATAGCTGTTGTAGAAATCTTTATTACCTCTTTATTAAAATGAGATAAACAGTTTTGTAACTTAGGATATTCATACAATTTGGAAATCTTTTTTCTAAGGAGGGATTAATTTCATGTAGTCATGGATATTCCTCAGCAAATGCTTGATACCCTATTATTTTGTTGTCTTTTTGAATAAAAGTCTTGATGCAAAGCAAAGAGGTTTTGTGCACAATGAAATACATTGCTGTTATACCTGATATTCCTGCAACTGATACAGGGAAATGAAAATTTTAAATAGCCATTTTCTGCTCTGAAGAAAACTAGAATTCTATGAATAAACTTAAAAAAAATATCAGAACCTTGCTCTATGTGTACCTTTAACACAGCAAGAGGGAGACTATGTAACATTTAAGTTGTTAAAATATTGCCTGCTGATGTAGCTGCTCAGCAGTGTAAAGTTTGTACGGTATTTGTGTATTTTTTCTCTACTTTTAACAGGGATCCACAGGTTTTATTTTACAACACTAAAGCATACTAAACACAAAGCTCATAAACTATATGAGAGGGCAATTTTTGTCATGTTTTGTAGAACTTGGATCTCAGTAAAACCTCCTTTATGTCCTTGAATTTTTTATTTTTTTTTTCCCAGTTTTTTGTCCTGAGTGAAATTTTTGAGAGATGTATTAGTGGCCATTAGATCGTCATGCCATGCCTTACACATATTGAATTTTTTAATTTTATAGACAGATACTCCAGTTTGAAGGTAATTTATTTGAGTAGAGGTAAAGTATCTTGTGTAACAGAAGACTTAAGTGTTTTAGAAAAAGGTAATATGATGCCACAGCAGTCACATCTCTAAACAGCTTCTATGCCTCAAAATAAATGACTGCTACTATATTTAAAGTCAAAACAATTATGCACCTAAGAAAATGGCCTGTGGTAAATAATGTTCTGTGGCATAAGGAGAAAAACAGAAATTTAGTTCGAAAAATTTCATAATACCTACTATGCTAGATAGTCACAATTCCATCTTCATCTCTTCATCAGGAAATTATGATGTACTTATCTTTATATCTTTTTTTTCATAGATTTATGAGTATTTTTCCTAGGAAGGTTCAAATAGGTTCAGGGAAAGAGGAAAATTATTTTTCAACTCTTCCTTAATCATTTGTGCTTATGATTCACTTTGTTTTCAAAATGTCTGCATCTCCTATTTGATATGTATCTATATTTTACTAAATCATACGTAGAGCCTAACCAGCAAGATATTAAAGATTATTGTGCTGGTTGGTCTAGATTAATTTTTAAGATTCATCTTTCTTAGTAGTACCTCTGTAATAAAGCATTAGAAGTGGTATTTTTGTTCTTTGTTTTTCTCCGCCATTCCTTTCCTAAGATGCCTTGCTGAGAATAACTGCTTTTTAATAGCTAACAACTAAGAGCCTAAGTAACCAATTATCAAAGATTAGGACTGACAGAAACAAGTAAAGCAAGACTGGAAGATCTATTTTTGAGTTTGCTTTATTTGCTAGAGCTTTAATTATAATTGAAGATAGACGCAGATTTAGTAGTTACAGGGTTTTTGTAACATTTCTAAAGTAATTACTTCTTTGAAACAAATGTGCATGAGTAAAATTTGTGCTACTGCAATGTCTTTCTTCATTAATGTATCTACTTTATTCTACGATGTTTTCTTATCTGTTCACAAGATTGATTGGAAGACCAACATCTGCTTAAACACTTTGCTCAAGAGAGAAGACAAGCGTTCACTTAAAGCTATTTGGAGAACTAGCCAAAGTTTAGCAAATTTAATATACAGGAGTCATTAGAGGAAAAGGTTTGTGTTGGGGTTGGTTTTTGTTTTTGTTTGTTTGGGGTTTTTTGTGTGGGTTTTTTTTTTCCTTGAGAAAATGCAGTGACAAAGAATCTTTCTATAAGAAAGTCATGCTGGAGTTGTACTTTGGTGTTTACAGCAGGAATATTATTTCCTTGATTGGAGGTCTATATTGACTTGACCATGAGACGCAGATTTTATTATTTGGAGGAAGGCAGATCCTTTTATAGACATTTTTTTTCTTCCCCTTAGATGTGTTGTGTGCAGATTTTGTCATTCTCACAAGACCCCACAGGCCTGTGGAGCTGGTTCTGCACTTCTTCCACTGAGGTCTCATGGATTGAGAGTATACGAATCAACAGTTTATTGTACAAAGGTGGACTGGATGATTATAGAAGACCTGAAGAGGTGTGCTAGAGCTTTTGTAAGAGATACAGAAAATTTTAAATATTATGTCAGAAAAAGTTTTCCAAGAATCTGTGACTTACTCAAACCCAGATAAAGGGAATAACATTCTGAGAGCATATTTGATGGTACTAGAAATAACTACATGTGGCACAATGAAACTTCACCTTTAATAGAACTTCAGGTGAGCTCTGTTACTGACATTGTTTGCTCTTTTATTTTTCAAAGACGAATTCCTATTTATTAATTTATTGAAGGCCACAAAGATTCAGTACTGAAACATTGAATGATCACTTGAAAAATTAACCATCGAGAACATTCCCAGATACAATTTTCTCTTGATGAAGACATCTGAAAATTGAGCCTGGTAGGTGTTGTTATGAATACATATTATATGCAGCTGTTGTGTTTTGACTCTGGGAGGAGCTAAGCACCACACAGCCAATATCCAAGCACTGGCAGACCCAGACAAGTAAACCACCACCACCTGTTCCAGTGTTTTATTTCTGAGGGTGACATCATACTATATGCAATATCTCTTTGGTTATTCAGGATCTACTGTCCTGACTGTGTCCCACCCCAACTTCTTGTGTGCCCCCAGCCTACTCAATGGTGGGATGGTATGAAGAGCAGGAAAGACCTTGACTCTGTATAAGCGCTGCTCAGCAATAACAAAAACATCCCTGTGTTATCAACACTGTTCTCAGCACAAATCCAAAATACAGTCCCATACCAACTACTATGACAAAAATTAACTTAATCCCAGCAAAAACCCGTATGCTGGAGTTTCCTTTAACTGCACTTCCTTATATTTTGCTGTTAAATAAATACAAATATTTTATTTTTAGGATACCCAAGAAATAGTGGATAGGAAGAAATAGAGCACCGGGAACAGTGTCCCCTTTCATTACTCACCATTTCCCATAACTTGCACAGGAAAGTCAGCTGTATTTCAGATGCAAACCTGAAAATTTTGTCTTATTTCTAATTTCCTGCTTAGTCTTGTGATTTTCCACATCAGTGGGACTTCCAGTCTTCCCTGTCAGGTAATTCATGAGAAAGTTGCAAAGCTCTGGTTAATCAGGAAAAGTACCAGCTTCCTCTTAGCTTGATTATAAATGAGTTTTAAAACCTGATTAGTTTGTAATACTCCTTTGATATACTTTTTTTTTTTTTTCCCTGAAACCTTTGTGCCACCTTTCCCACTTTTTGCTTCCTACAGACCCCAAGAATTCAAAATGTTCATGGTATTTTGGCTTTTGTTCTTAATACTTTGACTCAAAACAACAGTGACACTAATAAAGCTCGGCTTTCTAACAATTATATGTCATCCATCTTCCCCCATTTCCCAGCCCCTATCAGGAAAAGCACCTCTTTTCCTTCTGTCCCTTATTATTCTGCCAGGGAATACCTTCAAATCCTCTGTCCAATAAATTCTATTACATGATCTGTTTTGGCCTCATTCTCTTGGTATGCAGTACTCTAAGCAGTCAGCAGAAGTTCAGCATAACTAGACATGGATACAATTTTCATAGGAAACTTGAAATGAATGGGGCCAAAAGACTAAGATGCTTGTATTGAACAGTCTCATAGGCCTATGGTTTTATTGTTCAATACTGCTTTAGTATTTCTGAATTTATTTTCATCTCTTGGGTTTTATGAAATTAGCATTTTAACTTATGATTTTTCTGATTTTTATTGTTGTTGTTTGAAATGCTTATTAACTAGAAGCATACTGAGCAGTAGAAATTGTCATGATAAATTGCAAGGAACTTCAAATAAATTTTAAAACCTAATAAAAAAATAAGGGAGTTTGCTGAGTCATTGTGAAAATGTAGGCAGGTTTTGCAGGGAAAGTTACCTGCCTTGGAGAATCACTGTAGTTGTTTAAAATAATGTTGGAAAATTTAAACTGGGAATTCAAATTAAGTTTTATTATACAAACAGGCTTTAAATGCAGAATCAAGAGCCTGAGAGTGTGTGGTCAAGAAACACTATTCAGCTGAACACAAAAGTCCCAAATGGGCAAAATCTGCTTTTGCAGACCAATAAGTGTATTTTGATAGCTTTGATTAAAAATAAAAGAAATATGGCCTGCAGGTTAGAATTTATTAAATTTAATGTTGTCTTAATAACTTTTAAACCTGATTCTCATGACTCAAATTTTTATAAATGTTTTAGGGCAAAGCTTGATATGTAGTAGAAATTTTCTAAATGCATATGTTTAATACATATATTTAGAATATTAATATTGTCTGAGTAGCATCAAAGTTTGCTTTTGATTAAAGTCTGTTCAATAATAGTTTTATAGTGAAAATTTCCTTATTTTTCTAACCACCCACTCCCTCATCACATGCAGAACCTCTAAATCTCTTTTTGTCGTGTCTGCCTCCATCACAGACAAATACAGGCTGTGTTAGTTTTTCTCATGAAATGAAATTGGTCCTGTTTGCTGAAGCAGAGTTTAACCAGTGATATTTATCTTAACCTGCTGAAACCCATTCAAAATTTCCTGTACCATTACTTCTGCAGTTTTGTGTGTAGATGTAGAAATTCTTATATACAACAAAAGAACTGCATTTTGGAGCCTTTCAACAGTAGACAGTAACAGTAGACAATAATTTATGTTTTTACCCTCTACACTGCAAATAATGCCTAAAGCATTTTATCTAACTAACTAAATCACAGGAAAAAGGATAAGAAGAGTGTTTGAACATTATTGTTACCTAATGTCTTTTTTCACTTTCTTTTTAAGTTGCTGTAGGAGAGATCTATCAGGACCCTGTAGAAACCACAGAACTGCTGGGAATGAAGGGCTAATAGTCTTCCCTTCAAAGACCCTTGTCTACCTTGAGACCTTCTATGTTAGCACAGATAAGATGCGTCATAATATAATGAAGTGCATCGTAATGGTAGAAGATTAAAGAATGATCGTTGAAGTCTTTGCAGCATTTTTACTATGGTTTGTATCTGAATCTTCTGGTTGTTTATGTTTTATTTTGGTTTTATATACTGTATTCTTACAGCATTAGAGATGTTCATTACACAATCATAAGATAAGCAATCAAATAGCCCTTATGAAAAGTTATGTCTTTTTCTTCTGAGTTACATGATGGCAAATGAAAGAAATAACCAACTGTCTAATTAACTAACAGTCTTGTTTCAATATGAGCTGGTACTGAAGTAAGAGCATTACATCATTTTTTTCAACATTTGAAGTTTTCAGGAAACCAAGTTCATGTTTTCCTGTTGCTCAAATCTGACACCATCACCCTGACTTCAACCTACAGTTGGGCATTGCACAAATTCTACTAGGAAGGCTGTTGAAGAGTTATATTCTGCTCTCCTTTCTTTCTATACTGTAAGACTGTATGTGTCCTACCATGAAGCTATGGTATGTTTCCTTACAATGCATATTCTATGCATGGACATTACTTTATTGGTTGTTCACATAGGATCTCGTAAATGGGTCACCAAACTTGTGCTTCCTATTAAAGT
Source organism: Todiramphus chloris collaris (assembly GCA_025345505.1). Lineage (NCBI taxonomy): Eukaryota > Metazoa > Chordata > Aves > Coraciiformes > Alcedinidae > Todiramphus > Todiramphus chloris. The sequence goes on from JANVCC010000047.1 coordinate 337,677, forward strand.
ATAAATAACTGGAGAATTTAAAGAAGTCTGTAATGCAGCAATATGTAAACTGAAATGAAATACAGCAGCATAGACCCTTTACACTCCCTTTTCTGACACAAGAATATTTTTTTGCAGTAACTCTCCAACAAAATGCAAGTCTACAGAAGAAAGATGTCTTCCATTAGTTTTTTAGCTGCCAGTGTAGTTTACTTTGATGGCTGTTTCTTTTCTTTTTCCCTTTGCTCTTCAGTCAGAATTAGTCACTGTGAAAAGCATCTTAGTCCCTGGCAGCAAGAGAGCTATACGATTTCCTGGCCTTTTAGTCAATCATCTCCCATTCAGGGGAATCAGTGCTGTTAAGTACTGCTCTGGTGCTTTGACATTCAACTCTAAAATGATGGTTTTTTGTTTTTGTGAGGGGGTTAACCCTCAATGGTTTTGCATTTCTTGACCTGAGTGTAGACTGGGCATTGAAAGCCAGTGTTAACAATTATTAAGGTATGATAGACATGACAGGAAAAGTAGTGCTTATTGGGTGAATGCTGGAGGAGCTAAACCTGATCCTGTGGCTTATCAGCTGGGATAAAGCATGAACCTATCAGTAAATATATTCAAGGGAATGTCATAAAATTATAGAATGGCTTAGGCTGGAAAGGATCTCTAACGGCCATCTAGTCCAACCCCCCTGCAGTAAGAAGGGACATCCTCAACTAGATCAAGTTGCTCAGAGTCTTGTCAAGCCTCACCTTGAATATTTCCAGGGATGGGGCCTCAACTTCCTCCCTGGGCAACCTGTTCCAGTGTTCCACCACTCTCCCAGTGAAGAACTTCTTTCTAACATCCAATCTAAATCTATTCTTCTCTAGTTTAAAACCATTGCCCCTCATCCTGTCCCTACAGGCCTTTGTAAACAGTCCCTTTCCCACCTTCTTGTAGGCCCCCTTTAGGTACTGGGAGGTCACTATTAGGTCTCCCCAGAGCCTTCTCTTCTCCAGGCTGAACAATCCCAGCTCCCTCAGCCTGTCTTCATAGGAGAGGTGTTCCAGAACTCTGATCATTTTCATGGCCCTCCACTGGACCCGCTCCATCATGTCCATGTCCCTCCTGTACTGAGGGCTCCAGAACTGGACGTAGCACTCAAGGTGACATCTCACCAGAGCAGAGTAAAGTGGCAGAATCCCCTCTGTCAATCTGCTGGCCACGATTTTTTAATGGAGCCCAGGATGTGATTGGCCTTCTGGGCTGCAAGGGCACACAGTCGGCTCATGTCCAGCTTCTCATCCTCCAGCACCCTCAAGTCCTTTTCTTCAGGGCTGCTCTCTATCCCCTCATCCCCCAGCCTGTATTGATAGTGAGGGTTGTTCCAACCCACATGTAGGACCCTTTCCCCCTTCCTTCCTTCCCTTTCCATGTGGTTCTTCCAACCCACATGTAGGACCCATCCTCCCTCCCTCCCTCCCTCCCTCTCTCCCTCTCTCCCTCTCTCCTTCTCTCCCTCTGAGGTAATCTGTCATATGTGGCTGCCTTTCTGCTGAGGCCCATTATAGTTTCAGTTCCAGTACTGCAGACTCTGGGATGCACAACAACCAGTAAGTAGGTTTATTTTGTAACAGTACTGGATATAAACAATGCATTTCTCTTATTTTGTCTCTCTCTTTGAGCATATTACAAATAGTCCAGAGGAAATGCTTTTAAAACTTGCTGTTTGCAATGCAACAGTCTCGAAAAAAGTAGAATTAAAAGGCAATGTTTTTTCTGCACTGAAAGTCTACTTTCCTTGAACTTTTTTTTTTTAGGAAAAAACAACCAGATTTTAAAAAGAAAAAAATCCTTATGTAGGTCCTTGTGTGCTATTTGTACTACTGCAGCTACCTGTATATTCTGCTTGTTTTTTTCAGTTAAGTCTCTTCTGATCTATGTTCAGAGGACAGCATAAAGTTTAGTGAAGTTTTGATAAAGTACAGGTGAATGTTTTTTCTGTTTTTTCTTCATATACCAAAACTCTTCCAGACGCAGCTTTTGATGAGTTTTCCATAGCAATGAATGGAAATAGAAAACCTCTTATAGAATTTATATTCTCTGCAAACACTCAACAAGAACAGAGTTGAAACTCTTCCTTCATGCTAGAATGCTCATAATACTTACTGTGACTCTTTTTAATAACATAATCAATTTAATGTGGCTATACAGACAATGAAGACTTTAGTGGACATTTATTTCTCAGGGTCAACACCTTCTGGCCATAAGACTGTAGTAATTTGAAACATCTGTGGGATTGTGCAAGTAGGAACCTACTGGACACAGTCACTGGGGAAGTAAAATATCTCTTCTTCCATATGGTCATGTTTCTTCCACTTAAAATAGAACTATTTAATGTAAATATATATTACACTTCTAGATACTCTTTGCGACTTTCTAATACCTGAGGAAGATACAAAGCTTTCTGCTCTGTCTCTCACAAATGAATGAACTTACCTGTTTTTTCTCTTTTTACTTTTTAAATATTTATAGCTTAAGACTGGATTTGTGTCCAAGTCACTAGAGTAAGACTGAAATACTTTCTTACTCTAGTGTGTGCATATAATGGCACAAAATGATGAGCTGCCAGCATGTGAGTTTCAGTGAAAATTTTTCTTGTAAAAAAAAAACAAAACAAAAAACATTAAACACCTAAACCCCCTGATCTTTACATATTTGAGACATCATCTCTGTTTAGATTCTAAAACACTATATATATTCCCTGGCAATTTCTTGGTCTGATGATAATCCATAGCTACGGGTGATGGAGAAGGACATGAGCAAACTTTGAAGCCTAAACACCTATGTTTTTGTCCTTCCTCCCTGCCAATGTACCCTCAAACTGTGTCAGGTCATTGGCAAGGAAGTTGAACTTAAAATAAATGTATTCATAAACCATTTGCTGCTGTTGATCCTTTTTGTTTGACAGTAGTGAATCAAGTGGAAAAATGCAAGATGTTTCCTGAATTGAATTTGGACACCTGGCATATGGTTTGTAAAACTTCTCGTTTTCACTGCTAATATAAATAAATCATTGCATAGTGAGTAGCAGGCATTTTTAAGTTTCACATGAACAGATAGAAGCTTTTAGTTCTCATTTTTAAAATTTACAAATGTTTTCTATGGTCCTATGAACTTTATAATAGTTTTCAGAATACTAACAATTCATCATGATTCATTTACCCAAGCAATTGTGTTTGTAATGACCCTGTGTTTGTATATTTTCTGTAAACATAGAAATCAGTTTCTCATCATATTTATGCAGAATATTTTTAGTATCTACACACCAGGACACTTCAGTGAGATGCTGCTTTCTTCCTTTACAGGGCTTTCATCTATATTTGTTGGAAATGCTGCACAGTTTATCACCTGCTATGCAAGATCACCATGTATATATGAAACCACTTCTTTTCTCACTATTGATGCTTTTTTTTTGGGGGGGGGGGGGGGGGGGGGGGGGGGTGTTGGGGTTTTGAACTTCACACTATAGAAGAATATTGATTTTTTTTTTTTTTTTTTTTCCCCCTTCATATTTTCTGTTTTTTCAACTCAAGTTCTGAAATCACTAGAAAAAGTGGATGTTCTGGTTTAAACTGTCAAAGAAACTACAGAGAAGTTGTATATTCACAGCAGGAAATCAGAGGATATTTGTTAATGAAGTCCAGATAACTATTATAAAGAAACAAAACAAGCCTCTATGGAATAAAGCTTTTTGGTCTTTTTCACAAAATTGTTCTGCTGTTATCTTGAACAAGATCTGTGAATAGGATTTGATGTATGGCTTGTATATGTGGGTAGGGTTTTGGGAGGTTTTGATTGGTTCGTTAGTTGATTGGTTTTGTTTTAACTGACCATGTTCATTATCATCAGTTGAGACCTCATTGTCTAACAGATCTATGAAGTCACTAAACCCTGCTTTACTTGATCGGGCAGCAAGAGAAAAGCAGTTTAGATCCTAAACAGATCCTGATAGTGCCTGTCAGAGGCAGAGGGTGGTCAGATTCCTACTTGCTGTAGAAAAGGTGCTAAGGGAACATAGATGCTGGAACAGACCAGCCAGCACTGTAATATGAGCCTAATTTCTTTTCCTTTACAAGACAGTAAAGATATACTGGAGCTGAAGTTTTGAAGAAAAATTCTACTTTCTTTGCTCAGGAATATGTAAGGTCTCATCTAGATTTTGGAGAAGGCTAAGTTTATTTCAGCCACAAGTTTTATGAGCTAGGAAAACTGAACTGGAATATTCTTTCTTAGTGTTCAGTGAGAATATTCTTTGTCTGAGTTTGAGGTTTCTTAGTCTAGATAGGCTTTAGTATTGTAAGACTAGGATAAAAAAAAAAAAATGGTTATAGTCTGTTTAACTATCTGCATAAAGAAGTATTTTGGATTTTATTTCTTTTATCTTCCTGATGGTGGAGGAAAGAGTTCTCTGGCACAGAGGAAAAAAAATTCTTTTACTTAATTTATTGTTACTTCATATTACGAAAATTGTATAACTCATGCTATCCAGCAGACAATGAAAATGAAAAATTAACAAAGGGAACAGGAAAATGTCCTGCTGAAGCAAAATCACGTGCAGCAACATGAGCAAATCTTCACATGCAGATTGTCTCAAGCTCCTTGTCCTACCCATCTTCTTCTCTCTCAAATAAAAATATGTTGAAGCTGGAATTTATTACTACCCTCATTTTCTCCTCTCCTCTTTGCAGGAACTTGATCCTTATTAAACCATTAATGACTAGTGGACAGGGCTCTTTAAGGGCTTTTGAACCTCAACCCAAATTACTTTCTTTTCGGTCCTTATTGGATTTTCATCACTTCACTTGATCCCAATTTACCTGCCTTACTTGTAATTTCCTCTGCTCGCCTGGCTACACCCATGTTACTTTATCTAAACAGCCTACAGGCTGTTCTTCACTTTGAGCTGTTGCAGGTTTAAGCTGACCTAAGCAAAGTGAGAGTGCAGCTGAGTTGTGACTCTGGGATCTATATTCTTCCTAATGCTCAAAAAGGTTCCCCTCTCCTTCAAGAGATGATTCTTATTCATACCTTTCCTTGGGTTATTTTATTACAGTTTTGTGCACTTGGACACATCCTTTTATTTTTGATGGAAAGTATTTACTTCAGTGCCATTCTGTTTCTTTCTTCACTTAGGCTTTGATCATGTAAGATGTAAGTACTTCCTATAACACAGTTCTGTAGCTGTACCTGCAATGCACCAGATGGATTCCTTGTGCTGAACTGTTTGTTAGTCCTACACTCTGGGTTGTTGGAAAAAAGTATCTATATTTATCTTGTTTATTTTGGAATCTCAGAGAAATATCTATTTCCTTTGTGTATTTTTTTAACCTGTAGCACATTCTAAACTAAGCCTGAACTTCTTCAAACAAAATGCTCTAATAAAAATTACAATTTGGAGTCACTGAAATGTTTTTCTCAAAAAAAAAAAAAAAAGAGAGAAAGAAAATAATTAATTTCAGGAAATGATTCTGAAAATCACATTTTGAATTTTTATAATTTCTTTGTATTGAGTTTTCTACTGAAAGTAATATTTTCTTCAGAAAAAAAATGTATTTAACACCTTCAAATCTTGAACTAACATGTGTGTAGGGGACATAATTACAACCTTCCATTGTCAATTGCTTGTATCTTTTGTTGTTTTCTTTTTTTTCTTTTTTTTCCTTGTACGTTTTCTCTTTTCACTCTTTGTGTATGGGCATCTGTATTTGATTTCACTGGAATTTCTAGCAAGCGAAGAACTTCCTCACTTGCCCAGTTCTGCATAAGACTGGAAGAGATCTTTAGGACTGTAAACCCTCCTGCTAATGTAAGATGCTATATCATATAATAATGGAAATATCCTGTGCTAAGGATGATTCCTTAAGACCAATTTCCCTATTTTTGTGGCTCCTCAAAACTAAGTTTGCCAGTGCTGTTGGAGAGTGCTTGCTCTGAAAAGCATACCAATGATGTCACTTCTGAAAGTTGTGACTGATGGAAAATGTCATGTTCATGGCACTTCATCCTCTTCAAAGGGTATCTCAGAGCAATTAAGACAAAATCAGTATTAGTGGAATGAAAAATTGTGTTGTAACATAAAATAGTCACACCAGTCATCTGCATAATGATGGGATCTTTGTGCATCATATCTGACATTTTCACATTGTTCTTCAAGAAAGAAAATGCATGAAAATTGCATCTGAGTATAAGCAAGCTAGGGACTTACCCATACGTCTGAGAAACTAATAACTCATCAGACAGAAAATGGCTCAAATTCCAAAAAGGTCAATATTATATTTTCACACTTTGTCAATACTTTTAGCAAGAAGAAAACAATTATAACTGTGTTCCAGTTAAAGATATTTTCGATTGCTTTGTTGATGCCATCTGAAGAAGGACAAAAAAGTTTACAAGCAGTATTTCCTGATGCGAAGATAAGAGTTGTTAGAAATTGTAAGCAAATGTATATTCTCGATGTATATTCTACTATCAATTTCATTCAATTTGCTCTTAATAGGTTTAATCATACAATGTTTTTTATTCCTAGTACTTGTTTAGCCTTACTACAGCTGCAAGGATTTCCTTCTCTCTAATAAAGTAAATGAAGAATGAAGATAGAAATGCTCATCTAAAGTATTCTGAGATAGTTGTCTGAGTGTCAGATTTTATGGAGTTTTCTCCCTGTGCTGAGTAGAGAATCTTTTTAATTAAGTTGAGAGTTTTCTGTAATAATAAAAAATGACTGTACCGTTCTGATGTTCTATCGTCATTACTATCAAGACAGTGATTTCTAGATGAGTATTCAAATGTTACAGATAAAACAGCTTAGGTGGTAGATTAAATTATGTGGAACATACCTTGTGCTTAGGAAGCTGTGACACTGGTGGTAGGTGATTTTCTTCTTTGTAGAAAATATAATTCATAAGTAAACATTAAAATAATCACATTTCTGACAGTATGCAATTTGACCTATGTTTCAGAGTATTTTTTAAATACTAATTGACATTTTTTATGGTGCTATGACAATGTTAAAGAAAAGGATATGCTCAATTAAGTGTTCTGTAACCATTTAGACAAGGTCTAATCTTGTACAGTTAAAGCCTGAAGAACTGTCTGCTTTGATTTTATTGATCTCACTGATGATTTTTATATTAATTTTTGTTGTTGTAATTAAGATATTTATATTATTAGTGCCTCTCTTTCTAGTTCACCAAATAAGACTCTCTGTCTTAGTCTTTTACCCTGTCCTGTATTGCTCACTGTTGAAATACCGTGTGTTCTGGCAAAACAGCATGTAGAAGTGCAGCTCAGTAGCCTTGTTCTGTTGCAAGTCATTTTAATGAAAGAAAAAAAAAATGCCAGTATAAGGCAAAATATTGCCCATAGAATCATAGGATATTACACTACTCAACATCTTTCATCCTTGCTTTCTGCAAGACAGAGCATCCATTATGCAGTTCCTTAGGCTGTCCTGTTAAGGAATGTGGAGCATGGTCGATCATGGGACAGAAAGCAATTGCTGCAGACCCTTTAGTCTTTGTGTCAACTTAAATCGATGTCAGCTAGCCACTCTGACATTCTGTGTACTCCTTACTGTAACTGTTTGAATGGAATAGGACCTGCAGTCTTGCCATGCTGTTGTTGGTACACGTCACAGTTAAATAAGCAAGAAGTAGCTTTTCAGAGAAAAATTAATTAGGACTAAATAAACATCTTTTGGTGAGACAGTACAGAAATTTACAAGTGCAGTCTTTTCCCTGCAAATCCCTCTCTGTGCTTCAACTAAATATTTCCCTTGAGGAAAAAATCTGGAAGGCACACTAGGAGACCCCCATGGATGAGCAGGGAGCTTTTGAAGGAGATTTCAAGGAAGAAAGAACTATACAGTTCATGGAAAAAAGGACTGGTTGGTTGGGAAAATTATAGAGAAGTAGTCAGGGCATGCAGGAAGGCAACAAGGAAGGCCAAAGCCCTCTTAGAGCTTAAGTTGGTGAGTCAGGTAAAAGAGAATAAGAAAAGTTTCTTTAAATACATAAGTGCCAAGAGGAAGAACAAGGAAAGTGTGGGGCCACTGCTGAATGAGAAAGCAGTCTTAATAACCGAGGATGCAGAGAAGGCAGAGTTGCTCAACACCTTCTTTGCTTCAGTCTTTTCTTCTAAGACCATTCCCTGTGAACTCCAGTCCCTGGGGGAAGGATGACTCTCCACTGGTCAGTGAAGACTGGATTAAGGACCAGTTATGTAAGTTGAATATGCATAAGTCCATGGGCCCTGATGAGATGCACCCAAGAGTGCTGAGCAAATTGGCTGATGTTATTGCCCTGCCACTCTCCATCATTTTTACAAAATCATGGCAAACGGGAGAGGTGCCGGAGGACTGGAGGAAAGCAAATGTCACTCCAGTCTTCAAAAAGGGCAGGAAAGAGATTCTAGAAAACTATAGACCAGTCAGTCTTACCTCCATCCCTGGAAAGATAATGGAGAGGCTCATTCTGGAGGTTATCTCTAGGCACATGGACGATAAGAAGGTTATCAGGAGTAGTCAACATTGATTTACCAAGGGGAAGTCATGCTTGACTAATCTAACAGCCTTCTATGATATTGTAACTGGATGGCTAGATGCAGGGAGACCAGTGGACATAGTCTATCTTGACCTTAGCAAGGCTCTCGACACAGTCTCCCATAACATCCTTGTGGAGAAGCTCGGGAAGTATGGGATAGAAGAGCAGGTAGTAAGATGGATTAGTAACTGGTTGGACAATAGAGTCCAGAGAGCGGTGGTCAATGGTGCCCAATCCAGCTGGAGAGCTGTAACCAGTGGAGTCCCCCAGGGATCAGTGCTGGGTCCGGTCCTGTTCAACATCTTTATCAATGACACTGATGACAGGACAGAGTGTCTGCTCAGCAAGTTTGCTGATGACACAAAACTGTGAGGATCGGCAGATACACCTGAAAGCTGTGCAGCCATCCAGAGAGACTTGGACAGGTTGGAGAACTGGGCAGGGCAGAACCAAATGAGGTTTAACAAGGATAAATGTAGAGTCCTGCATCTAGGTAAGAATAATAAATTACACCAGTACAGACTGGGAGGTGATCTGCTGGAGAGAAGTCTTGTGGAGAAAGACTTGGGAGTCCTGGTGGACAACAAGTTCTCCATGGAGCAGCAATGTGCCTTTGTGGCCAAGAGGGCCAATGGTATCCTGGGGTGTATCAAGAGGAGCGTGTCCAGCAGATCGAGGGAAGTTCTCCTCCCCCTCTACTCTGCACTAGTGAGACTTCACCTGGAGTATTGTGTCCAGTTCTGGGCTCTCCAGTTCAAGAGAGACAGGAGGGCTACGAGGATGATTAAGGGACTGGCGCACATGCCTTACATGGAGAGGCTGAGACAGCTGGGGCTCTTTAGTCTGGAAAAGAGAAGACTGAGAGGGGATTTGATAAATATTTATAAATATATAAGGGCTAAGTGTCAAGAGGAAAGGGACAGCCTCTTCTCACTCATGCCTTGTGATAGGACTAGGGGGAATGGATATAAGCTGGAGCACAAGAGGTTCCACCTTAACATGAGGAGGAACTTCTTTACAGTAAGGGTCACAGAGCATTGGAACAGGCTGCCCAGAGAGGTTGTGGAGTCTCCTTCTCTGGAGATTTTCAAAACTCGCCTGGATGCATTCCTGAGTGACCTGTGTTAGGTTAGATTAGGTTGTAGGTTAGATTAGGTTGTACGTTAGATTATATGATCCTGCCCTGGCAGGGGGGTTGAACTCGAAGATCTCCAAGGTCCCTTTCAACCCCTAACACTCTGTGATTCTGTGACTTCTTTTAAGGTTGCTATTTGACTTTTTTAGGATGTCAACAGATTTTGAAATTGTAAGACTTTTAGTTGGTTCATTGAGCTCCATGCACTAAAGAAGAGCATTTTAATATAGGTTATAGTATTAACTCACTATAGCATTGTATGATTCTTTAATAAAGAAAGACCTCAGAGGATTTTTGATTCAGACTAAGGGAAAGGGAGAATGGTGGCTGAATGGCAATGTCCCTAAAACAAATACTTTAACAGGAATAGCAGCATAAAAGATCTCCTGTGTTAAGGGCCACAGAAAGCAAATGCACTGTCTAGACATTATTCATCCTGCCTACATTGATACAGTGATATATTTTAAAAATATATTTTCAGTGTTATGACTTGCATACCAACAGAAAATAGCAACAATAGTAACTTAAACATTTTATACCATTGGTAAGAACTCAATGAGTCTCTTTTTGATATTCTGTTCTTAAATTTTATGTTTTGTTTTATTTTGTTAATATTTTTCATCTCTGACCTAGAACACAGATTTTGAGGTGATATTGTCTCTGTTTATGACATGCGATATTAAAGAAAACAGCATTAAGCTGCTCATTAAAGATGATATACTGAATCAGTTGCAGAGTCATAAGGAAAAAAACCAACCCCTCCAAAACAGGTAAATCAATTCTCTGTCCGGTATACTCTTCATTCTAGGCTGATACATTGAACCTAATCTCCATCAGAGTTTGCCACCTTGGGCCAAATCCATCATACTAAGGGATTAGTATATAGAAAACACCACAGGGATCTGCAATATATCTTGCAAGGGTCTATTGAAGTCAGTAGGTCTTTAATGATCATCTGGAGAGAAATTAAGAGCTCAGTTTATAGAGAAACAAACACATTTTTATCAGATATAATAATTCACAAAATTTATTCTTGAAAATGCAAGTCTATGTCACAAGTGCGAATAATGGCAGTTACACACTGCTTGCTTCAGACCCATCTGCTTTCTACCTGCTCTTTGTAGGCCACTGTGACAAGTGCATTTATTTTTTCTAAGAACTTTGCTTATTCCATCAGCTTCTGTTCATAGTATCTCTAAAGTTACAGACATTTATTTCTCTCATATGAACAGTTCAACTTTTCAGTTCAACAGTTCAACAGAGAAACTTTTGAAGAACCTATTGTCAAAAACTATGAATAGTGGGGGTTTTTACCTTCAGAAAGATCCATTTAATTTCTAAACTGAATAAATAATCCTAAGAAAGGAACTGAACCATAGCTGTGAAATTTAGGATGATTTTTGAGGTGAGGGAAGATGTAAAGGGTATGTCTGTGAGGATTAATGAATTAACACTTGAGCTTTATTTGCATGTAAGATATTGAAAAAGCACTGGAAGTTCTATTCTGACTTGGTATCACGTAATGCCTTGGTTTATTAATGTGATTTAATGTAACACTGCAAAATATAATTAATCATGTAGTAAGTTAAGCCAAGCAATTGTCAAAGTAAGCAATCTCCTTTTAAAGATGTATAAATGCAAAACCATAGCTGCCACCTATAACAAACAGATTTGAATATCTTGTTTTTCTTCCTGTTTCTGGCTAACAATGAACACTAGTTGCTCGCAAATGAGCAATTTCTCCTTCTACTTTCAAAAAGAAGCAGATAACAAATAATTGGTCTTGGGATCAGGGCACATCTCTGGAGCTGGCAAAGTTTCAAAGGAATTGATTCATAGCTATTATTAAGGAGAATAAAAGAAAAATGAAAGACTTTTGCATGATCATTATGTTTATGTCCTATAAGAATAGAACACAGATTCATTGTTGATAAACTGCACCATGAATGGTAGCAAAACCAGGAAATCTCAGTAAAGTGTAAGGAATTACATGAGCCCTGTGTCTCTCAGGATGTTTTCCATATGTGAAAAATAATGGACTATTATCCATCAAAAGATCATTAGTTTCAATTGTAGAAAATAGGATATATTTTGTCCTATTTATGTAATTTAAAGAGCTCATGAGACAGCATTACCTAGGAAGGTTATGGAACACATCCCTCAGTCTCTGTAAGACTGTATGTAAAAATCCAGTGGAAGAGCTTTATTTATCATGTACTTAGAGCAACAAATCCAGGCAGTGTTATCCATTCAAAGGGTGCTTCTTCAGGCAAGCAGTCCATTTGCATTCACTTCGAAGTGAGGGGTTTTTTTTTAAACAATAACGAAGGATACAAAAATTCTCTGTTTTCACAGCAGAGCAGCTGCATGTGGCCACTGTTGCATAAGAGCAATTAAAGCCTGGCACAGCTACCTTTCTCTCAGATGTTATGCATTTGCCTTATTTCTCCTTTTATTTAATATTACTCTTTGTAGTTTCATATTTCCTGTTTGTCCTCTGTGAGACCTCTACAATTTAGCTGTACAGTTAATAGGGACAACTGAGTCAAACTTGAAGCAGATAAATGATTTTATAGACCTTTAAACTAAAAAAGCTTGGTTTTCAAATAACCACAATACTACCTAAGAAGTAAAATGATCTGTTCCAAGTTGTCTTCTAATCTCTTTCTTCCTAATCTTGCTCTTTTACTTATCTTGCACTCCATGGATATTCTTAATATCAGATATCAGAATACCAGTTGTATTAACAGAACTGTAAGACATAGTAAGGACAACAAGTAGTACTCAGGTAAGTTGTATCTTTAGAGTGTTCCAGGAGTAATTTTGCTACATGTTTTTTCTATAAATTCTTTTGCTAAATGAGCAAAATGGGCATTTCATAATACCCTACTAATGAATGGTATATTTAGCCCATTATAGATGTGCCTTCATTATGACTAGCTCAATGGACTTGATTTTGCCAACCTAACTGTAAATTACATTACAATTATTTTACTGAAGCAGGCTGGTTACACTGATGTCAGTCAAGTTATTCTGGACTCCTGATGATTGTTGATGATTGCTGAGTGGCAAAGATATCTTGAAGAGCAGGCACATAAAGGTCTTTGTGTGTTAATCCCAGCTGGCAGCTAAGAACCACACAGCCAATCATTTACTCCTGCTAGTAGGATGGAGGTGAGAATAAAAAGATGAAAACCAAGAAAATTTGTGAGTGAAGGATAGTTTATTAAGAAAAAGAAAGATGAAGAAGAAAGAAAAGAAAACAAAACAGAATAAGTAAGGCAAAGGTAATCCCTCATCATCTCCCACAAGTAGATCAATGCCCAGCCAGTCTCCAAGCAATGGCTCCTACCTCAAACTACTTGTACCTCTCAGGTTTATCGCTGAGCATGATGTTGTATGGTATAGAATATTCCTTTGGTCAGATTGGTTCCATTGTCCTGATAGTGCCCCCCTCTCAACTTACACATCTTTAACATCGCCACTTTTGGGAAAAACAGATACTGTGTCAGTGCTGCTCAGCAATAGTCAAAACACTTATCAATACAGTTTTAGTCACAAAAACAAAGCATAGTACCATATGGGATGCTATGAAGAACATTAACTCCACCCTATCTAGAGCCAGTACAGAGCAGAAGGCCAAATTTTGTCATTGCAGTACATATGATAGGATATTCCTCTGTGCTTAGTGAAATGCTAATTATTTTGGTAGGCTTGCAGGGAAATCAGAATTACTCAGCCTTTATATAGCAACTAAATATATAGTTAATTGGTTTTTGCCCTTTTAATTATTTTTCACTCTTGCTCATTTTCAATATATAATTCTTCTTGGGCCTGCTTTTCCTCCTCCCTTATCCTTTTTCCATGTTTCCCTTTCTAATCTTTGAACAATTGTCCTGCATTTCTTTCTCTGAGACAAATCTTGTTGCATATTCCTAACCCCTACTATGAACTCCAGATGGAGAAATGACCCTAATGAGCTATTTTTTTCTTATACTGATCTTCTAAGATTCAGTTAGCTTAGTTGGTGCATCTATGCATGTATGTCTTTCTATCACGTTTCAGGCTACTTACTTCAGCAACTACATTAGAAATTCTCTCCCTCATTTGAAGAAACTATGAGAAAATAATTTTATATTTTGACAATATCACATATATTTTTATATTATCATTAGTAAATGATTCCTTGTCCTGATGTCTTAATTATGAGTAGACTGTCTAGGGTAATCTCTAAGTGGATGATTACTTTTTTTTTTCCTGTTCGAGACTTTTTTTTTTTTACAGCTTTTTATATTTTTTAGAAATACAGCACTAACTTAACTGTAAATACTCTGAAAAACTAATTTTTATTAATTTCTGGAGCAAATGGATTTGTACCCATTTAAGTGTGCATAGCATCTCTAAATCCATTAAAAAATGAGCTAAAACTACTTTCAGATAAATTTGCATGTTGTCATATTAAGATCTAAGGTTTTATGAACTACTAGACCCAGAAATTAAAGCTGGTTTTCATCAGAATGTTAAAACATCATCTGATCAGTACAATAAAGAAGACATTATTTATTCTGATACCTATATTAGATCTTCAATGAGAAGCTGTTCAAAAATAAACTATAACCAAATGTGGAATGTAGACTATTTTAATTTGAGTTCATTTTAAGTCATGTTAAGGTGAAAAAAAGTATTCCATTGACCTAGAGTAGCTTTCAAATGTGGTAGTTTCTCAATGTGAGCAGATGTTAATCGCTAGGTAATAGATTGCAGTGTGAAGAGGTCACATTTAGAAAAAATGCTGCTATTCTCTTCACCATGTATGCACTCAAAAAGGCATTGAGCAGGCTGATGATATTCTTATATTATAGTGAGCACCCACAGGGAGAAGCACTGACTTTAAGAGCTAATGGGGTGAAACAATAGTAAGATTAAGTTCTAAGCTGAAGGATTTTACAATGTCTACAAACCTTTCTTTCCATTCCCTCTAATGCTCTTTCATTGGTCAATAATGATTTCAAATCTGACTTGCCTTGGATGACTGATTTACACAGTCCATTGTGTCAGAATGGGTCTCTTTGTCCTGTGAAGCAGTACACACTTTGTTTCCAGATGACCATGAAAGGTTACTGGGGACTAAGTAAGAATGGCTTTGGGACTAAAGTTATGATGAATGGTTGAGTTCTGCTTCTGCACCCATTCAGTACAGAGTAGAAGCGGGATTTCATATTGGAGTGTGCTTGATTAGAGATAGGCTGTAGCAGAAAAGAAGACTGGGTTTGACTTTGATATTTTCTTCTTTCAAGAGTAAAGGCTGTTTTCTGTTGAAAGGTTTCATACAAAAATTAAAAAAAAAAAAAAATTGTTTCAACTTGCACATTGTCCTTTTTACAGCATGGAGTCCAGTACCAAGCCACTCTTTCCTCTGTGTATATTTTGCTTTCTGTTAGTGAAAGGAATCTGTTTCATTTCTAATCTTTGAGTGTGAAGAGCTATAGAAGATACAGTTTATTTTTCTAATTTGGAAGATATGATTAAAAAATATGGAAATTAGGCTTTTCAGTAAAAATTGTGTAGTTCTTTTCAAATGCTGACAATAGTCATCTGAAGGACATAGACACAGCTTGTTATTTTTTATCTTAAAGTTCCTTCTCATTAAACAGTGATAAACTATATCTAATATGTAAATAGTATTTGAATCAGGGACTAGAATCAAGAATTTTTCATCCCTAATGATAATCTTATCATGATTTCTCTCCAGCCCAACAAATGTGGAATTTCATTTTCCTTTAAGAAGGGCAGAGTCCTTTCAAGAAAGTCACTTCTGTGGCTAGGGCAGCACTTTGTCTGCTAAAAGAGTGCTCAAGATGTTCAGTATCTGCAACATCTTGATTCCAAAAAGACCTATGCTTAGGGAAAAACAATCAAACAGTTAAGTATGATCCCAAATAGCTAGAATTACAGTTTTGCGGAGCTTATCTGGGTAGAAATGTGTGAGTTTCTTCTTTTTTTTCCTATGAATTTCCTTTTCCCTCTATACGGTACATGTCTTCCTGACTTCACATAAACATATGGAGCAGGAGTGGACCAAACGTAGAAGTTTGTCAGCTCATGGTCTATAATCAGTAGAAAGAGACAGGTTTCCACAGAGCACATTTCATCTTTTCTTAAGATGGATAACTAAATCTAACAAATTGTGTTCTAGAAATGCCTGGTTTGCTGCACTGACTATAGAAAAATCTATGTGAGCTGCTTAATGATCAGGGGGCTGGAACACCTCTCCTATGGGGCAGGCTGAAAGAATTGGGGTTATTCAGCCTGATGAAGAGGATGTTCCAGGGACACCTTACTGCAGCTTTGCAATGCATTAAGAGGGCATATAAGATGGGGACAAACTTTTTAGTAGTGCCTGTTGTGAAAGAACAAGGGATAATACTATTAAAAAAAAAAAAAAAAGGAGAGAGAGAGTAGATTAGATAAGGAGGAAAAAATTCTTTCTTG
The DNA here is from genome assembly GCA_025345505.1 of Todiramphus chloris collaris. Lineage (NCBI taxonomy): Eukaryota > Metazoa > Chordata > Aves > Coraciiformes > Alcedinidae > Todiramphus > Todiramphus chloris. The sequence goes on from JANVCC010000047.1 coordinate 353,865, forward strand.
TGAGGTTGGTGAGTGGTGAGGCTATGGAACAGGTGGCCCCAGAAAGGTGGTAGAAGCCCCATCCCTGGGAACATTCAAGGTCAGGTTGGATGGGGGTCTAAGCAAGATGATGTAGTTGAAGATGTCCCAGTTCATTGCAGTGGGATTTGACTAGATGACCTTTAAGGGTCCCTTCCAACCCAAAACATCCTATGAATCTATGACTGTATGATTTATACTGTGAATGCCTGATGTTAAGTGCGATGCCTTGAGCCTGCATAAAGTTTGGCACCAGGCAGTTCCCTGAAAAGGGTACTGGGTGCCATGAGCCGGAAGGAAAGAAAGAACATAGTAAAAAAAAAAAAAAAAAAAAAAAAAAAAAAAAAGAAAAAAAGGGGGTGGGGAATCATTTATTTATTTTAGGGTGAATTTTTTCCAAACATATCACACTTCCACAGAAATTTCAGACATCAGTGAAGAATAACTTACGATGCTTTTCTGCTCAAGGAAAATAATTTGGAGCATAATTCACAGCTGTGTAAGACAATTACTGAGATCAATTGCATACTATAGATGCCTTGCTATAGTTTGCCCTAGTCTTTCCTACTGTTCTGATTCAAAGTAAATATGCTTAGCTGGAAGACACATGCAATGCAGAAAGATTCATCTCATTATTAACAGCTTCATTCCTGATTTAATTTAACCATGATAATGATATATAACTTGAACCTGTACACTAAAATTGTCTGTCATGAAAGAGAGAGTGAGCTGGAAGAGAAGTCATAGTTGTGTGAGCGAGAAGATAAAGGAGGTAATGGCAGTGTTGGTGGATTTTATTTAATCAGTGTGAGAAGAGGGAATGGGGAGTCAGACAAGCCCTGGTTAGTGTTGACAAGAAAAGAGAAAGAGAGCAAATGGATCATCCAGCCAGCAATTCTAAACAAGATTAGTGTGGGGCTGAGTTTTCAGAAAGTAATGTTATATCTTGGGTGAGCAAGGGCCCTTCCTCTGAGGTGTACTTGGGCTGCATGCAGGGAAAGATGGATTACTGTATCAGGAGTCCCTACTCTTTCTTTGGTACATTGTGACACCTCTGCTGTCTTTTCTCTCCCACATTTGGATGTCTGGCATAGAGTGGAAAGGAAAGAAGCCACTGAAATTGAATTGCTTCACAGATGAGTCCTTGACAGGACCAGAGGTAACCTGTGTCTACAGTGAAACAGAGAGGGAATAGGTATTAGAAGATAAATTGGGTGACATTGGTGATGGGTGAGTCAAATAATTCAAAATTATTTAAAACTTGTGTTTTACTAAGCATTTGAATATTTTGAAACGTACAATAATGTTAATAAAGGCTAATTCCTGTCTATTTTTCTTTCAATAACAAGTTAAGTACTGTAAGCCATCTTTTCCTTCTAGGACAGAAAAGAAATTCAAACAATACTGAGTGCTTAGCCACATCCTCAGTTTGATGAAATTTTGGAAGGGATTCAGAAAAACAGAATAACAAAAAAATCAACAGGAAGAAAAGGATAGGAAGGCAGAGGAGTCTCACTAATATATACAAGAGTTGTTCAGAATCTGGAATTTGACACAAAACAACAATTCCAGCAAAAAGAAATAAATATTTGAGCTAGAGCAATACCACAAAATACTGACAACAATCAATGGATTCTAAGAAATAAATTCCTCTTATCAGAGGACTATGTGACCTGTTTGTCCTGTTCAGACTCCACTGACTTCTGTTTTTCAGCTGTCATACACTTGTAACAAATTGTTGAGGCTAAGCTGTAGATCAGAAGTAAATACAGACCTCTGAACAGATTTAGATAATGACTGCATTCAATAAAACAATGGTATTTCAAGGAAAACTGTCAAAACAATGCAGACAGAGATTAATTTGATTACATATATGCATTACTATTTACCCAACTTTAATGACTAGAATATTCAATTAATTTCTATAGCTGTTTAGTGATTTTTGTAATACTACTTATTTCTTTTTCAAGATAATGACTTGCAGCATCTTCAAACCATGTGTAATGAACAATTATTTTTAATACTGTAAATGACTCTTCAAAGTAGTGATCAACATATATTATGCCAGCAAACATTCTAATTTTCCTTAAAAAAATTTGACTCAGTATATTTTTAAAAGGGAAGATATATATAAAGCAAATAACATATACAGAAAGCACCTACAGAAACTGAACAGTCTTCCCCTAATCTTGCATATATCTGTCTGAGCATAATACTTTGTATGTCTAATGTTGTGTTACTGACATTTGATATGACGCAAATTATTAAGCAGTAAAATAAGAACAAATTGTGTCATGGTTTAACTGCAGATATGTTCTAAATTATGCAATTGCTTCTGCATCATAAGACATCTGCTTGCTAATTTCATATGCAAAATATTTTTCTATGTAAACTTTCTGTAAGCTCTCTCTCAATGGATTATAAATTGTATGCATTATTTAACAAGGTGCAGCATTAAATGTTTACTGTAATATATATGTGGAAAATGTTGTGATCAGCCAAAGCAGATTTGAATGGTTGAGTTGATTCATGCAAATTATAGGTTAGAAACTATGTCCTTTGAAAAATAGTACATAGATTATTTTCTAGAGAGTAGTCTTCACACTGGAATATCTTTGCTGAGCTAAAGTTTCTTCGTAATGATTTGTTTGCATCCTGATGAGAACTGTCCCTAGAATAAACTCTTTTAATTTATTGCAATTTTATTTTAAAAAAAAAAATTACAATCATTATCACCAAAATGATGCATTAGTCTGGAAATAAAAAGTGTCTTTTATAAATTAAATTGATCTGTATAGAACTTTAATTAGTTGTAGATGTAGATTGCATCAAGATATCTGGTTGATGGAAATCTTTGCATTTTGTGTTTGAAGACTCTGTTTCTTATCTTAATACAATATTAGACATTCACTTTGCATACAGTCATTTCACATTAGGACCACTGAGTTAATTCTTGATCACAGACTCTTTTTTTGTCATTATTGAAACAATGTGTCATTGTTTTCACTATGTCTAATTTACTTTTCTTTGAACTGAACTTGACCTGATAAATAGACTGTGGAAGAAACCAGTGGTGTTATTGAAATAAAGTGCTAGTATTTGGCTGATTTGTTCTGACTAATTTATGGAGATATAAAATTTTTACTTAACTAGATGCAGCTATGCTGAGGATGGAAAGAATGATTACCATTTTAAAGTACAATTAAAACAGTAATTAAATCAAATGTCTGAATTTTGACAGCAGTGGGCAGTAGCAGAAGAATGCATTTTGGGGCTTTGGAACTGTGCAGGGAAAACAATAACTAATTGCTGATTAGACAGTGAAGACTTAACTGTACTGGGATCTCAATTATATGGTGCAGGGAGGCAAATGATGAGTTATTCTTCCCAAAAAATGTTTATGCTCAGATTTAATAGCTAAAATAGTCTCCTTTCCTACCTTTAATACTTCTGTGTTCAGATACTATTCGGAGCTCAAACTGCCTTTCACCCTACTCTGATCTCTGGAGGACAGCACTGATCTTTCATCAGTGAGTCCAAACAAGATCAATGTGGAGAAAAACAGGTCTATAGATGTTACTTTTCTATGTAATTTCGATTGTCAAAGTAATGTATTTCTTGAAAACTTAATGCAGTGAGTATTTCTTTGCAAGAGCTGTCTTATATCTCTTTGAGACTCATGCTAGCAAAATAAAAAAGAAGGAGTTTTATGATGCCTCTGAGTAGTTTGGATACTTACCTCTACGTAAATGCACTTTTCTACTTTGGCTATGGGAACATGCATAAGATGTGAATTAAATTAAGTTGTTCCAGGTTTCTGAAAAAAAAACCTTAAACAACCCAGAACATCTGCTATGATAAATAAGAATCAGTATGCACCTTTCTTAAATTGGACTTCAGAGCTGATATGTTCCAGTAAGAACAACAACATTAGGAGGTGTTGGCTGTTGTCAGATATTGTTGTTGCTGTGTTTAAAAGTTTTGTATGTTCACCTAATTTATGTTGTTACAATGTATGCTATATCTGAGGTTGAGATTAAGGTGGCATTGGTAGGAAAAATAATTTTTTACTGCATGACTGGCAACTCCTTAGAAATTTTATCTATTACAGTTAGACTGAAGCATTTGTGACTGTTATGGAATTGCAGTTGTTTAATTAGGATCATGTTATGTTGTAACATTTAACCATCACATGTTATTCTTCAAGTTTGATCACATGAAAAAATATTGTGGCCTCACAGGACCTCACTATTCATGTGTAAGCTAATATTAATATAAAAACTGTTCATGTTGAAGACTATAAATTGCCCTTTAGTCACATGAGAAGGCATACTAGACAGGTCTAAAAATCTGCATAGTGTTCAAGTAATCTGTGCATATGTAAGATGCATATTGACCAGTGTGTTCTGGCAGATCAGATTTACCAATCCAATTATTATTTATTTTACAAGGCTGTTCTTTGTCTTCAGTTAATTTACAAATGAATTCCTAAAACACAGGAATAAATCTCAGGGAGTACTTTAAGGGATTTTTTTGATTGGTACATCTAGAGGCTATGAAAACATGTAGTCTTTGCAAGTACTATGCACAGTATCTCATTAAATGGCAGTGCATGTTTAACATATTGTAATTGCAAGTACAGGATACTGTTGTACAACAGCAACAGCCACTAAATGAATATTTTCATAATAACTTTCATGTGAAAAATGTCTGAAGCAAATATAATTTCTCATAGGTCAAATCTGATTGGAAGTAGACACAAATGTCACACATCTCTTTGGGGAAAAACACAAAGTTAGTAGGAAATATAGATGTCGATGAGCATTTCTTAGTTACCAGTTTAAAAAATATATTCTCAATCCCTTAGACCAGACTCGGCATTAATACTGGTACTGCATCACTTAAATCCTTCAGCCACAGCTTTGTTGTGATGAAATAGAACATGACACAACATCGTTACTTATTCTGATAGTAATAAAGTTTTTGAAAAAACAAACAAAGCAGTTTATGTAGCACAGTGGTTTCATGAAGTCCTACTTCAGTTGAAAATTCTAAGTGTTTAAATGTATTTCAGTTTCAGTTCTAGTATATCTTTTATGTAGCACCATAGAAAGTTACTAGGTATCTATAAGAAAAAATAATAGCAGGTTTGCCTCTTCTCAGATCCTCTTTTTATCTATCTATCTATCTATCTATCTATCTATCTATCTATCTATCTTTATTGTCAACAACAAAAGCAAAAAGAAATATATTAAAAAAAATAAAAAGAAAATTGATCTATCTAAAAGGCATTTAATGTTTTCTCACTGAAGTGTGTGTGCATTCTAAAGAGATTGAATATATTTTCTTACAGGAGTGCATGCAATTTTTTACTTTATAAAAGGATTTTCTCTGTCTTACTAATTTACTGACCTATGTTTGCATAGCCTTCATTACATTTTAACCCTTCTTTTTATCTTAACATATGTTTATGTTGGATCTTCAGAATTCTTTTGTCAGATTCTGTTTCTTCTCTTTCCATGTGGAATCTGCACTTGTTTTTGTAACTCTTTGGATTATGGTGTGCAATCTCTCTTCTTCCTGGTCAAATAATCTTCTCATCCTTATAGTTCTAACAGATCCCAGAGACATGCTTGGTTCTTGGCAGGAGTGGGTCATCATGGAAGATATCAGTTATCTTCTTCCCATATAGATCCAGGGATTGTGAATCTCAAATACAGGAAAGTGTTTAAAGCCCTGAGAGGAGTAAGTTTTATAGTCTTATAGCAAATTAATTTCTTGACTTTTTCTACTAATTAGTATATTACTGATACTGCTTTTATTTTCTTTGGAGATACTAAACTTCCTGAATTTTTAACCAGACCTTAGTCTGTAGAAGGCATCAGGTACTTATTAAGTTATAGAGGGTGATAGGAGTAATATTAATGGAACTGAAATGATGACTGTATCTTGTAAGAGCACTAATAGATACACATGCACCAGGAATTCAGCATTGTAGTTCTAACAAGGTACAATCCAACATATATAAAGCTAACACAGTATACAAGACATGTGTCCATCAGAGGTCTTTGCACTAGACATGAAGGTGAATTTGCTTGCCTTCATGAGATAAAATGGCAGGAATTAAACGTAAAGCTCAAACCCACAAAGACCCTTAACATATCCCCGTGTGCAAACTCTCAATATTAGTAGTACTTTAAAAAAAAAAAAAAGGGGAAAAAGAAAAAAAAAAAAAAAAACCAAAAAAAAAGAAAAAAAAGCTTTGACTTTCAGGGCAGGGTGAAGAGAACTCAGTACTGGATTAATCAAGTACTGGAGCCTTCAAAATGGAAACAGTAAAGTTATTACTTTATTGTGAGGTGAAACTTTTAATTGCAGCACTGCAGAACACATTTTATATCATTAGCATTCCATATCCCTGATGTTTAATTCAGACATTTATGTAATTGTGTGGTGCATTGGATTGTCTAGATTTTGTCAGATCCAGCCATAGATGAGTATTATGACAGTCCAACAAAGTTGGTCTCTTTCCTGTCATTCTAAGTAGTAAAGGGAAAAGATCTGCTGACTTTCTAGTGAATTCACTTCTCTGCTAATTGCCCCCTGAGGAGTAGAGTGTCAGCAACAAACCTACCAAATCTTGCATAATGATTAAAAATAGAGAAACCAAGGCAGCTGAAGTAAAGGTCACTGTATAATGTCCATTTATTGAAACAGAGTTAATCGCAGTACTCCATCTCTTGTAGATCTCTTTGTGTGAGTTTTTTCCATTGTGGCTTTTTTTTTTTTTCTTTTGCCAAGAAGTGAAACTTTCAATTTATTTTTTTTTTAACATTGGGCTTAATGTTCATGCCCTTTTCCTTACATGAAATTAACTTTTAAACAAGGATTAATTTTACATGTATTTATCAATGGATAGGGAAACAGTCATTTAGAGAAAAGACAAAAATATGGTGAGCACAGTTTTTCTAGAGGAATATGGTGATTACATGATACAGTCTCCTGTGCCATCCTAAATCTGATTGAATGAACAAAGTAATGTTATTCACATTAGAACAAATACGGAGTAAATACAATCACGTGTAATGTCTGAAAAGGTTACACAATGCTATTCAGACATCCAGAAACTGTTGCAATATGATGCTGTTTCTCAGTTTCTACATTCCTGTGGTTCTATGCTGTTGTTTCTGTTTTAGCTAAATGAAAGTTCAAATCCTGATTTGTCAGGATTTATTTTTATTTTAGTAGACATTTGATTTGGGTTTGACTTGTAGGAAATCCAGCAGTTCTCAGAGATATACTGTTCTGAAGTTTTCAGGAAATTCTTGATTTTGGGGAAAAATTATTATTGGTTTGAAAATGGGAAATAAGATCTCTTCTTTGAGGGATGAGGGTTTTTTGCTGAAAAGCATTTATTTTCATTACCTTGATGACCATCTGCTGTCTGACAAGACTCATTCCCTGCTACTGGATTCCTCTAAGCCTGTCTCAGAAGGCAAGACTTGCTGAGCTGCTTGGGAGCCTTGTTTTACTTTAACCTGAAACCTTGATGGATCCAGTATACATTTTCTTTGCTAATTCCATGTTGATTCAGTCATCCTGAGCCGGCTAAATAATTGAATAAAGCAAACATTAAACTTTTGAAAACTAAAGATACCAAATATAGGTACTATCTGAATGACTTGGAACAGGAAGCTTGCTGGAGAAACTAAAATGTAAATTGTGCCAGCACTACTCTTAAACTACTTTCCTGTCTACTCTGATGTGCCTCAGTCTGAATGTAGTTTCTGAGGACCTAGGTAACCTTGCAGAGATGATGACTCAGTTTTTGCATTATCCCATCACTGAACTCAGGATCATCACTGAAACTGAGGTCTGGCTGATGTCTGCCTGTTTCAGACCATAATTGTGAAAAACTACGCTGCCTGCTTCTTTTAAATGCAAATATTTCCTCTCTGTGACTCACATCTCCCAGTGCAGGTTTTGTCCTCTCCTTTCATCTGCTTTAAATGGTTTGCCTTAGAAGTTCTGTAGGGGAAAAACATAACTCCCATCTGGAATCATGATAGGTACTCTCTGTGCGTGTGCTTAGTCTGGTGTCCAGTGTGCTTCTTCAGAACAGATTCAGAACAGCTTTCAGAACAATAGAACAAACAGAACAAACACATTTCAGAACAGTAAATTCCTTTTATGAGAAATTTCTGGGACTATTTTTCTCATAGGCACAGACCCACTCAGGACCAGCCTGCGGCTCCCCTTCTCAGTGAATGTCACCTCAAGACTAACTGGTGTTTTTCTGAACAAAATAGCTTCCATACAAAGTATCTGTTGATGACATTGAATTCTGTAGCTGTTTCACACTAGCCATCAGTGAAATCTATATGTATTATGACTTTTAGCAGTTCCAGGAGAGCACAGGTAGCCCTGCTGTGATAGAGGCTTCTGAACTGCAGAACTGTCTTTGAGGCTACACTTGTACTTTTGAATAAAGCTGAGGCAAGGTACAGTCTTTGCTCCTGGGGACATATTGTATGATCTGGACTTTTCAAAATACACACCACTTACTTGGCCCTCGGTCTTTATTAGACTGTTTGGAACTATTAGTCCTAGAAAGATACATACAAGTTCCCTTTCATGCACATGTACACACACATGTATATACATATCATCATGGAGTTTCACCCTCTGGGTGCTGGGACCAGTCTGTGGTATGTGCTATGCCAGCTGTTGTTTTGGTGCAAAACCGTGCCAGGGAGTGTGCTTGCAAGGGCGCAGGACAGATGGACAGAGCTGTGACTGAGTTTGACTGGCTTCTGAAGTAGTGTAGACATGAACTCACTGTTAACTCTGCCATGTCAGAAGCTATTGGAGTCCAGAATACTGTCACAGTTGGTGGCATTAAGATTTTGGTGTTCCCTTCTGTGGAGCTAAACAACACTTTGTGCCCCAGCTTCTGGGACTGTAGCTTTGAGGAGATGAATTGGGACAGTCTGGATGAACTCTGGCTCCCTATCAGACTTGTCAGGCAAAGGGCTTCTGGGCACCTAGAGGTAAATAGGTGGCTCTTTGCTCTGAAGGTGACTACTTGAGGTGTTTCCCTGAGAGACAGTAACTTGGTGCTGTCAAGATCTGCTCTGTGTGCATCAAGTATTGGCCAGGACTGTCAGAGGTTCATTGATCTCAAAGTATATTAAATTAAACATTTCAGGCTATCTGAACCAGCAATTTCAGCTTTAATTGTGTTTTGTTTAATTAAATTCTGTTAAATAAATTAATCACTTCTACCAGTTGGAGCACGTTTTAGGTATTCATAGCTGTAACTACAGTACTGGAGAGAAATCTAATAGCTCACAAAGCTATGCTGGTTTAATAGACATCTTAATTTTTATGTTTTCTTTTTTTTAATTGGTTTGGTGGTAGGGTATTGTTGGTTGGTTGGTTGTGGTTTGACAGGTGTTTTTGTGGTTCCTTTGGTTGTATTTTTTTTGTTTGATGGGTTTTTTGTGTTTTGTTTTCATATTTGTTTTAAATATTTCCATACAGAGGTTGATCAGGTGTATCACAAGTCTGTCAGTGGCAGCTTTTTCAGACCTGTCAGTGTGTAGTTTTGCATTTAATAATAGTCCAGTTGTAATTAATTATTTCACTGGGACCATGTACTTATATGAATATCTGAAAGATAATGACTATTAAAACAGCTTTTTGCCATGTTTTTTGGAAGGTGGCAGAGTATTTTCTCTCGCACACAATTCTGGGCAATTTGAAGGGCTTTTTTTTCATGTTCCCAAAGCATTCTAAGATCTTTAGATGAAAGACAGTAGAGACAGTCAAAGCATCCATGCCCACCACCTCCAAAGCAGCCTTCTGCGACAGCGTTTCTTAGCCTGCTAATGGCTGGCAGAGAGCCCATGGCTGTGTAATGAGCTCTGTGAAGGGCAGATAGCCCCTGGAATTACAGAAGCAAATTGTTACAGAATAAAGGGAAAGATGAAACTCCTGTGACCTCTGCTCATGAAGTAAAAGACTGCAGCACTTGCTTATTGTAGTCTGGACTGAATAGATTGAATCTTGACCTTAATTTTAGTTTCCTTCGGTTGAAAAAAAAAAAAAAATTGTCTATGCTTAAATAAGAGAACAATGTATTTTTCAGGCATTTAATAAATGGGAATGTTCTTTGCCAGCAGAAAATAGATTATATTAGGGTTGGCTCTGCAGTAACCCCTTTGTTGTTTGAAGTCACAATTATTCTCTTTCAAAAGAATGTAAAACTTATGTATTCAGGGTTTCAGTATAGCAAAATGACTGATAAAGTAGATAATACTAAGTAAAGCTGCACCGTGGGATTAATATACAGTTCAAGAAGGATCAAAAATTAGTGGTTTAAGGAGACCTTCAGATATTCTAGAAAAAAAAGTATTCCTAAATCCCTCTCCATTTTCCTTTTCTCAGAGAGAATTTTTTACACAGGTGTAAAGATCTGTGATAAAAAAAGTGATCTTCTGATGTTATTTACTGGAATGGGAAAGTAATAAGACAGAAAGTCCTAATGTGGCTTTAATGATGAAAATCAGTGTCTCCACTAGACTTAGTAGTCCTGCATTAGTTTGTATCAGCTGACAAAATACAAACTGGAAAATAGAAACCTAAATCCTATCAAATTTTACTTTGAAAGAGGTACTTATTGTCCTTTTAGGATATATTCTGAGGCATGCTTTAGACCAGATTCTGTTCAAACACAACTGCAAATGGAAATCAAATTCCTTTAACACAATGGCACAATATCAGCTTAGAAGCAGGATTAGAATGCATTTGCTTGAATTTAATCACTCTGTGGTGCTAGCTGTTGTATCAGCCATGTAGGTCCATTCTTACACTACGTACCAGAAAGCTCTTAATTATAATTCTCACTGTGATTCAGTCCATTTTTTTTTAATGCTAGACCAAATTTTGACTGTTGAGGTAAAAGATCTTTTGCATAAGTCATGTGATGGGGTACACTGGGTCTGCAACTATTTCACTGATTGAGTATGGCAAGAAGAGACAAAATTGAATGTCAAGTAGAAGTATGCTTGCTGCCTTTATTGTGACAATCTCGGTGTGGAATACACTGCTTTTGTCAATGCAGGTCATAATGCACATCTTCTGTGCATTTACTGTATTAAGGAAAACAAATTATCACCCTCCTTTTTTTCTATATTTTCAACTAGTACATTCAGGACTGCAGTGAAAAAATAAGTCATGTACATATCTTTATATGTCAGTGTTAGGGAGGAGGGAATCACTGGGCCAGATGTTTCAACATGGAACTTCTGACCTTAGAGAGACTACCTGACAGTAGTCATCGTCTTTATAATTATCACTAATTACTGAGCTTGTAGTCTACATTTTCTCTTACCTTTTGATGTTCAGACCTTCCTGTGTATTTGCCCTTCTTAGAGATGCAGTTTTAAAGCGCATGTTTAAAATAATGAGGAGCACAGAGGCATACAAAGGTTAAGGTCAGAATTTCTGTAGTGGATATTATAAAAGGGGAAAAAATCTTAAAAGAGTATTTAGCTATTCTCGAGCATTCTACACTAGCAATTAAGTAGTTAGGCTAAATTCTATTATACCCTTCAAGGCAATAAATATATTGATGCTGAATTGACTTTAAGTTCACATTAAGCATATTATGTGGTTACAGAAGAAAAGAATTGCTGACTTGTCCACCAAATTCTTACAAAAACCTAAGGCTTGTTTCAACTTGTAAAATAATTTGGCCGAAGTCTATGTTATTATACAATTTTTAAAATTCCAATGTCATTCAAGGGAAGTAAAATCTTTCTCAGCTGTCTCTAGGTACGGTGATGGAGATGTCATTTCTAATGCTGTCCAACTCTTGAGTGATGCAATTGATTCCAAATGATATCAAACAGAGTCTTTGTAAAAGAGGTATGTGTGAAAGACTTCAAGAAAATTTCATATGAAGGAGATGCAAATATTAAGTGTTGATAATATTCCTTTAGTTTTGATTTTCTTAGTGGAATAACTTCTGTGATTTTTCTTGATTTTCCCCCTCCCCCCCTCCATATTTACTCCACAAATGAAAATGGTGATGGCTGTTGTGCTAAAAAAAATCTTGGTACCTGCTTTTTTTATCTACTCCATTGTAGTGAATTAATTTCTCTGGTGTGAATAGAAATACGTTGTCTTAAATTAATTAAAGGGTGTTGTGATAAGATGTTGGAAGGTTTTTATAATAAAGTCATGTCATGGAGAATACTGACTTCTGATTTTCTCCCTTTTGCCCCTGCCTTCTTTTTAATAAAAAATGTGTAAATACCTAATTTTGATTGGTCATATGTACAATTGAACTCTTGATGGTTTTAGCTGATTGCTTAATATGTAACATAAATAAGAAATGAAGTATTATTCTTAAAGTTTCACCTGAATTCAAACTTTCTTTTATAACACTACAAAAATTCCCAGCACTAAAACATGCAAAGAATTACTTCAGCCCCATTAAACGTCTCCCACAATACTGTGGTTGAATCACTGCATCCTTATCTTATGTTGTACACCTGGAGAGGGCATTTAAGTCTTATTTGACAAATTAGCTGATGTGTTTGTTTGTCAAGCTCTTAATTAGATGATGGAAACCCAGCTTCCCATTAGATCTACACTACTACAAAATGATTTGTGTGGAAGACTTTGTGGGCTTTGAGGGAAGGTTTTTTGTGGGATGCAAAACTCCATCATAGAATGATATGGTTGTGATGTCTCACAATAACTATGCTGTTCTAAACTTCAGGTATTTACTTCCTAGATTCAGCTCCTATCTGAAGTTGTTTCAAATCTATCCATTTTCATTACTGATTTTTTTTCTTTGACTGAAGGACTCTTCCTGAATACAAGAAATTATTAAATTCTCTAAGTCCTGTGCATCTAGCCATTGATCTCATTAGACTTCTTAGGATAACTATTGTTTACATTGCTTGATTGTAGTCTCAGATCTTAGCTACTAGATTATCCCCACTAAGCCTTGGGCGTAAATAGAAAAAGGGGATGGAACATTTTAGTCTGATCTAATAAAATAGAATAGGATAAGATATGTATCTCCTATGTGCAGATGAACGGTCCAAACTCAAACTAAATAAATCTCCCTAGGGAAGCTGTTCCATTCTGTGTGAAATATAATAGGATAAAAATACTTATGGGTGTGGTGTGTTGACCCTGTCTGGATATCAGGCACCCATCAAGCCTTCTCTATCATGCCCTTTTCTCAGCTGGACAGGGGAGAAAAAATATAATGAAAGACTCATGGGTTGAGATAAGGACAGGGAGAGATCACTCATCAGTCACCATCACAGGTAAAACAGGCTCACCTTAGGGAAATTAGTTTAATTTATTAACAATCAGATAAGAGTAGGGTAATGAGAAATAAAACCAAATCTTAAAACACCCTGTTGCATTAAGGATAAGAGCTTAATGTTTGCCTGCCAGAGCCCCAAGGGCTTGCACTGAAGCAGTTCCATAAAGTCAATGTTTGCCTGTTTCAGAACCTCACTGAGCACTTGCACTGATACACTTTAAGAGTTAAAAAATAGATAGGTTTCATTTATTAAAGCAACAGCTACAATAGATTCAGAATGGGCATTGATAAATGCACTTACTGCAAAAGGAAAATCGAGCTCAAGTTAGTAACTCCCAGGTAACATCTGACACAGTTGGAGGTGCAGGCCAAGTAACAGCACTAGTAGATAATAGCAACTCTAGGAAAAGGTATGTCGTATTATCAAAGGTTCATTTCTTGCCAAGAACACTTCCCTGCCTCAGGTGGAAGAAGCAGGGTACAGCCTGTCAACTCCTTCTGCTAGACCTTTAGTCTTCTCCCACACCCAGATTGGTATTCCCCTTGTGAATTTTTAATATCCTTTTCCTGTCTGTTCCTGCTTTCTGGGTGACATCTAGCATGATTTGGGTCTAGAGCTGAGTAATATGGTCATGTATATTCAGTATGCACTCCATTAGGCTCTTTACCATATTTAGGGATGTACACTTTAATATTATTTTGTGGTTAATTAGGCAAAGGTCTTCACTCAGACACTATAGCCTTCAAAATCTGTGTCAAAGATGTTTGATTTTATTGTTTTAGCCAAAACAGGAGTGTCTTATGTTCACAAGACTCCCTCCTTCAGGTGTTTGGTGTGCCAGCTCAGCAGGTCTCCACCCCCAGGTGTGGCTTGTGGTCCTCTTCCTTCTTCACTGACCTTGCTGTCTGGAGAGTTGTTTCTCTCATATCCCACTCCTCTCTCTGCTGCAGGTTTTTGAGCATTTTTTTCCCCTTGCTTCTTAGTTGTTATTGCAGAGGCACTTCCACTGGCCCTAATGGATTAGCCTTGGACAGGAGTCTGTCCATCTTGGACCTGGTTGGCATTGTCTGTATTAAAAACGGGTGAAGCTTCAAGCAACTTCTCCCAGAAGCCACTGCTATAGACCCCTGCTACCAAAACCTTGCCATGCAAACTCACTACAGTGAATCTGCATGCTTCACAGATAGATAGAGTGCAGGCTATGTATTACGCATGTTGCTGTTATATATTAAGTATATATTTGAATCCCAGGAGTATTGAGTTACAGTTGTGTTGCTGTACTGGAGGATGTACTCTCTTTGAGGATCAATTAGTATTTAAATAATAAATTATTTTAAAAATTGCTGCTTTAAAAAAATAGGACTCTTTCCCAGTCTGAGAGAGCGTAACAGGAGTTTTGGAACTAACTTTTCTCTGCAGATTACTTTTCCCTGTTGATTCAGGCATGGTATGTTCTGTGATGGAAAAAAGAGGTGAGAGTTGAATCCAGTTTTCTGCTACCTTGAGAAATGTTTTGAGCAATCTTTATTTTTTCTTCTCTTTTTTTTTTTTGTTCCATTTTGAAAAGAAACTTTCACTGAAATTCAGAGGAGAAAAGGAAGAGGCATTTCATTTACCCGAGAACTTCTGTAGGATTCCTGTATCAATTCACTCCCCCTGGTAACCACCTCCAGCCCAACATTCATTTCCGAGACTACTCTGCTTACCTGGCTCTGGGCTGTGCAAGGGCAATGGATTCTTCTTTCCTTTCAGTTGGAGCTGAGTGATTTCATACAAAAGGTTCTTTGAATTGCACTGAAAAAGAACAGCCATCTGTGCTCAGAGAAAAAGAGGCAGGTTTTTATTCTAAGAAGAGGTTTTGTACTCTGTTTTGCATGCTCCCACAAGCATTTTGCTTTAGCTTCAGCTAAAGCACTCTAGGTGCAGACAAGGCATAAAAATCCCATCTGCTATAATTTATCCAATCAGGAAGATAAATTTTGATAGTGGGCACTTAACTCTCTTCATCTATCTTGTGAGGGTGGGTAATCTTGTTTTGGAAATTCTAATTTGAAGTTGTGTCTGTGTATCAGACACAGAGCCCTTCATAGATTATCCTGAAATCCATGGAGGTGATGTACTAGCTGTGGCAATACATATAGTGTCTCAATCGTGGTTTATGAAAGTGTGTTCCAAATGGTTTGATGTAAAAGTAACATCTTGTTAATGTCTGTGAACTATCCTGAATCCTATAAAAGTCAACCAAATAATCAAGGTGAGAAGTCAGTGTGGGTTTGAAAGTAGTATTCTTGCTTTAAGTGACAAAAAGCCCTGCTCAGTATTTGTAGTGCATCTGGGCCTTAGTTCAAGGGTCTACATGGAGTTGTGCCATATGAGCTCACTAAGCGACTTGTGTCTGCTCTCCACCTGTGCATCACACAGATAACAACTGAATATTTTAGGCGCATTTTTAGAATGTTGCTGCTGCTCTGATCATTGTATGATTTCTTTACAACTAGAAAAGACTATTGTCCTGGTTTGAGTGAGAACAGAACTAATTCAGTTCTGTAATTTTGCTTTCCATCTCAGTTCTTCTAACTAACTGCACTTTCTGAAGTCAGCAGCCTGTTCTCACAGACAATGTCTGCTTCTCGCAGTGATAACACCTTATGTTTAGAGTTACTGACAAGGATTGGTGTGCAGACCAAGGCCACTGCTGGGTCTTGTGTACCACATTGGGGGGTGCAGAAAAGTAAAAAGCTACACCTTCAGGGAGGAGCGGACAAGACAAGTGACCCCAAACTGACCAGCGAGGTATTCTATCCCATATATGTCATATTTGATATAGAGCTGAGGGATATGAAGGGCCTGTGGCTCTTCTCCCTTCCTGGACTGCTTTGCCAGCTTTGCTTCTCTTGGCTTGGTTCCTTCCTCGGAGCATCCAAGGAGGCCTCTGTTCTGCCTTCAATCCTGGTCTGTGTGTTCCTGAACCCGGTACCAGAATCCAGCTCCTGAACACAGCTCCTGTCTGCTGCGGGGCCCAGTCTGGGTCTCCCCCAGTGCCTGCTCCACAGCATCAGTGGTGACGGTGATGGAATTACCATCAGGGGGTATGAGTTCAATACTGGTTTTGTATATATTTGTATATATTCAATTTTTATAATTATTAATTTCCTTTTCATTTAAGCTGTTCTAGTTTCCTTTCCTAATCACTAAGTCTCTCTTATTCCCTTTCTCTTTCCCCTTCGGGGGGGGGGGGGGGGGGGGTTTAACAGAAAGAGTCTGTTATAGGTCTAAGGGGCCGCCCTGACCCTAAACCCTGAAAACTACTCATTGCAAGCTCAGTCACAGAATGTCAACCAAGATTCCTAAACACCTCGCGTACAAAAATTTTGTTAGCCTACTTAAACAGATCCTCTCAATGTGGGTTTTGTTTTGTTTTGCGTGTTTGTTTGGTTGGGGTTTTTTGTGTGTTTTGGTTTCTTTTTTTGGTTGTTGTTTGCTTGGGGTTTTGCATTGTTTTGTGTTTGTTTGGGTTTTTGCTTTGTTTTGTGTTTGTTTTTGTTTTTTAAATACAATTACAAAAATCTCTTCGAGGAGAGCAGAGGTTCTGTGTTAAGGTATCTATTCTACACATTGACTTGTCTAATAGTATGTACTATTAGTTGTATTAGTATGTCTAACAGTTGTGTACGACAGTTGTCTCCTATGTGTGGACCCACAGCCATTCCAAAATACACAATGTTTCCCTTTACCTGCATGGAACTTGCCCTCCAGAAGTCTCTGTTTTAGAAAGGAAGGAGGAAACAGTTGACAGTCCTTTTAGAAAACTTGTCTCCTGTTTATTTTACATTAATCCTGCAAATTCCCAGCTAAATTTCTTAGCATTTCTTTCATCTGAGTGTTCATATGTTTTCATTTTGAAAGGAACTGAAGCATTTCACAATCTCAGGGAATCATAGCAGAAGAAAAGCTGCTGTAACATTTGTTCAGATGAAAATAATAAACTAAACCTTTTCCATTAATAAATTCAACAAACCACTTCTCAAAACTCATTTAGCTAATGTTCTATTGAAAATGCAGAGTATTTCAGTCATATAATTGATTATAATGTTAATTAGTTTGTTGCCAGATACTGCATGTCCAACTCTTTTTCCATTCATGCCTGTATTTCAACTAAGATGCTAAATATTTATAAATACAAGCTGTCTCTGTTAGGGAAATATCGATAAACAATTTTCAAGTCATCCCTTTGTTCATTCTGTCAGTTAATCATACTCAAGAAGCAAAATATTTTTAGATACAAGCTGTCTCTGTCAGAGAAATGACTTTCATCTGAAGCTCTCGCTGTTGCATTCATCAGGGAATCGAAGTAGAGAATGCTCAGAAGAGGTTTAAATAGTACAGAGCTGTGTATTGCAGCAGGGAAGATAATTTTTTTCCACCCCAAGCCTTCACTTTGAGAGTTTAGCTGATCAGAAAATTTGTTTTGAATTCCTTGTTTTACATTTCCACAATGGAGATTTGAACCTATTATGCCACATTTACACCTGAAGTCTTTACTTAGTGAATAAAGCCACTTTCTGTCTTTAAGCTATTTACTATTACTGGAGAGGGATTCCAGCAAAGGGAGATTAGTGCAAAGTGCTACACCATGCTCTGCTCCTACTTCCTGGAACTCTTGTAATTTATCCAAGATATAGGTCAGGTGGATTAATACTGACCCACCCATGATCTGGAGTCGGGGGCATATTTCATCCCCAGTGGGACTTGTAATGAGATCTTGTCCTTCCTTTCTCTCTGTGTAGCTCTGACACTGGCCTGCACTCTATCTGTTTCTTTATAATGATGAAGATGAAGAGTAATTATGAAGCATGACACATTACGATTTCTAATATGATTACCAATGCAATTCTGACTGGAATCTCTCCACAGCAGAAAGTTTGATACATGAATGGACCAGACTAAAAAGATTCTCGAAGACAAATTCTATTATTATACAGGGTACTTACTTGGAGTCTAGTGCGTGTGGTTCATACCAAATTTAATTTCTATCAGTAGCAGAGAAGAAAGGAGGGTTCTGACACTATAGTGTAGGCTTGTAACCTGTGGAAGAGTATTTCAATGCAATGTATTTATAAGTAGTGGTAACTTAGGAGCAGTCAAAACACTTACAAAACAGTATCACAGATGAAATCAACAGCCTGGCTGAAACAAATAAATCCAGGTATCACTAATTCATGAAGTACTCGGATGCTGTTATTTCCTGCTGCTACCTGTGCTATTAACACAGACAATGCAAAATGAAACATAAACATTGCTAAACTTTATATGCCCTCATCTTTTTTTGAAAGGCATTGGGCAGATCAGAATCAAAATACAAGACTTTTAGTAAGGCTAAAAATCACAGAATTATGGGATGGCTAAGCCTAGAGAGAACCTTTCCAGGTCACCTAATCCAACCTCTCTGCTCAAACAGGACTACACAGAATCACCTGTGCGAGACTGTGTCTAGATGGGTTTTTAATGTCTCCAAGAATGAAGACTTAGCAACCTCTCTGTGTCACCTCCTAGATGCACAGACCCAGCTCTCATTCCAGAAGCAAGATCCTTGAAATTGTATTGAAATAAACACGTGGCTAAGGCTGATTCTCAGAATTGCTCTCAAGGCACATCAGCAATCTGAGATGATTGCAGATTTCAGGCTGACTTTTGGCTTCATAGGTTTTGAGAGAAAAACTGTACATCATATGTTCTTATTCATCCTTTTTTGCCATCAGATCTCCAAGGCCTTGGATGAAAATTTTCTGCTCCTGTGCTCGTGGCCTCTCATTACTGTCT
The DNA here is from genome assembly GCA_025345505.1 of Todiramphus chloris collaris. Lineage (NCBI taxonomy): Eukaryota > Metazoa > Chordata > Aves > Coraciiformes > Alcedinidae > Todiramphus > Todiramphus chloris. The sequence continues at coordinate 373,055 of JANVCC010000047.1, forward strand.
CTTTTTTCTGTAATTTCTAGGGGAGCTTCAGGCGGAAAAACATCTTCTGAAATTCTTTCCTGATTAGGAAAAAGAAAAAAAAAAAAGGGGGTGAGGTGTTCTGGTGGGGAAATCTTTACATGTTCTTCCACAGTGAACACAGCCACGAAGTGTCTATGCAGGTTTCTGCTGTGACTTTATTTTTCCTGAAGGCTCCTTTTGTACCCTGATAATCTCTGGCATTTGAAGTCTCTCAGACTTCTTGCTCCTGATGTGTTTGAAGACAGATTTATTAATTTTATGTATTTTTCTAGTTGTACCTCAAGCTCTTCTTTCACCCAGCTTTACAGAGTTTTTTAATGTTCCAGATATTACTTTTCTTCTGTTTTCTTCATTTGGACATGATCCCAGTTCTTTGAAGACTGCTTTCAAATGTCTCCCCTTGCCCCTGCCTTTTAACTATGCTTGCTTCTTTTCTCAGGACTTTTATGAGTACTATAGATTTGTTCTATGCTTCTAATACTGCATCCCTAAGAAGTCTTCATGATGCATGTAAGGTCTTAATTCCCTTAAGTGCCCTTGTAAACCTTTTCTTTAAAACAACCTTTTGGTTTCTTAAGCTCACATGGCATTAACTTGTGGAGACATGGAAGTGAAGCTTCTCTTTTATTTAATGAAGTTATGTGTTTTAAGTGAAAGTTTCTTTTCTTTTGCTTATCTCTTTTGACTCGATCTTGTTAAGGGTCAATGCCACACTGCTATGATTAAATTATAGTGATGCTAGTGAAGGAGGATGCTCTTGGTTTCTAGTGCAGTTTCTTCCCCAGGCAGAGCATTAGGACCAGTTACAATACATTTATTAGTCAACCGTGACTGACAGCATATCTGCAGCTGTTCTAGGTGTACAGAAGATGATGACTGTTAGTGTCCCAATGGGCTGTCTACCTGTTTAACTTTTAAAACATAGCATATGCTTTATAATGCTTTGCTTCAAAATCGGATTGTATCTGGGAGATGGTATTTTTCAAAAGATTTAAAGATCTCTTGGGAAATGTTAAGAAGGAATCCTAAATACTAAGAAGGTTTCCAAATGACACAAGTTTTGTTTCCAAAGTTCAGTTCCTGTAAAGTAGCAGTGAAACTCATTAAATCATTTGTTTTAAAATTTGTCCTTTAGTCAGATCGCTGTTTCCAAATCTTTTTTTTTTTTTTGGAACCATCATGATGTGACAAAAAGTAGTTTGTTTTTTTTTCTTCTCTCTCTCTAATAATAAAATTGATGGTTGTTCTTTTGGTAACAACTACTGAAGGAAGCAGAATGTTCTTTTTACATTCTGTCTTGAGAAAAATACTCTAGGTCAGTATGGTGGTTTGGATCTTGTAACTCCAAAATTGTTTTGGTTTTAGTCTCTGTGTTTTGAAGACTTTTTTTTTTTTCTTTCTGGTTTCTGCACAGACAGACATCCCATTAGGGGAGCCATAAGACAGTTTCTGAAACAAGATTTAAAAATAATTATTTCAGATGACCAAAATAAATGTAAATGCTCTCACATTTAATTCATCTTCCTTACATTATATTTAAAAACCTCCACAACTGTTTAATATTTATATGAATACAAAATAAAACAAATACTGTTGATTTCAAAAGAGGAAAAAATCCATATAAATTTGCATTTGTTGTGCAACATTAAATGTGTGCAGCTTTCTGTTGATAAACCAGACTGTATTTGAAGTAATATTGTTGCCTGTAGAAATGCACACACACACACACACACACACAAATTGAAAGCTACAATTTCTGATGCCATACTTGTGAATTTAAATGCTCTTAGAAAAATTTCCTATATAGATTGTACTAAAACAAAGAAAACAAATTATACTGATAATGTGCATACATTTTCTGTTTTTCCTAATAGTTGACTATGTGAAGTCTTTTGCTTACATTTTTTTATTAAAAATTTAAATTATATTTTGGCTGTATTTATTAATGAATTTTATGGACATAACACACAAGTTTTCCTCTATAATTTACACAGGTATTTTACCCTGACCATCTTAGATTAAACAGGAAAGTTAGTGCTCTGTGCTTGTCTTTAATTACTATGTCATGAGCAAATATTATAGTGTTTTTTGATTTGTTGTTTGTTCTTTTGTACTCAGAACAGGAAATTCCTTGTCAGATCAGCCCAAAAGTGACAATGACCATAATGACACATACAGGGACTCCATGTATTTTGGAAGCAACTCAGATTTTGAAAGAAGCCAATGTGGTTTTGGAAAGTAAAAGAAAAAAAATAAAACAAACCAACAACACAAGGAAAAAAAAAAACAAAATTCAAATCCCATACTTTTTATAACCCTTTTATTTTTCTTAGTCTTGCTAACATTACTCTAGATTCTTTCATTACTGTAAAAATACTGTTATTGAATACTCTAGACATGCTTTCAGTAATATCTTCAGAAATTAATATTTCAATTTTTCAGGTTAAATAACTAGGGGTGAAACTGATGATGTTAATACCTTTAATTTTTTTACCTTTCATTTGGGAGTCTTAGCCTCACTCATCTTAATAGGGCCTGGTCTTCAGATAATGATTATTATCCAATCCACCTTAAAAGAGTTCATATTGAGAAGCCCTGAAAATGTGGAAAAGGGATGGTGCATCTTCTAGTTTAGTGTTAGATGATTATACATGTTGATACATGACCCCACTCATTCTACATTTTTTAAAAAAGTTATATCTATCTATAAAAGAAAATAGTTTTGATGAAGTCATGAACCTGTCATTAAGTTCTTGATCTATGAGAAAATGGTTGTTTATTAAGAAGTCTTGTTTGTCTGGTTTTCCACAGGGTATTTCTGGTTGATGACCCTTCTTGACCTCTCACTAGGTCACTACTTAAACTTCATTAACAGGAGCTAATGTAAGAATTTGTCAGAGGTGATGAAACACTGGTTTCTATCAGTAGATCACATTATTAAGAATGGCAGATTTATTTATTTAGTTATGTATTTAGTAGTTTTCCAAATTTGTAGAAGGAACACAAGTAAGGAAATATTGCATAAGTCATGCATCAGTCTCATAGCTAAAAGTTCCACTGCAGTTCCTTGCCTGGCAAAACACAACAGTATTCAGTCAGTGCATTTCAGTTTAGTATCTGTAGATATTTCAGTTACATATAAGAGTATATTAATGCATGTAACCAAAGTTCACCATGCATTTCCTACAAAATAGATGCTATGTTACTTATCAGAATTAGTCTCAATCCTTATCTGCAATTTTGATCATGATAAAATTTCTAATAGTTCTTCTGCTTGAGTCTTAGATAGTTTTGTGAAAATTATTTCAGTAAGTTCTTTTCCAAGACACAAATTTCATTCTGCTTAAGTTGTCTTAATTCATCTTTACAGTACAATACTGTATTACTGCCTTGTTGTGGTAATTTCATAAGATATATCTATGATTTCCTAAGAATTTTTTACTCTAAACTACTAATAAGATTTGCAAACACTAGTACTGAAATCAAATTAATTTAACAACAATAAATAATAAAAATCATATATTGAAGTACCAAATATTTGGGCTTTTTTTAAACACAGACGTTCTCAATAAAAATCCCCAAACTCAAAAAAATAAATAAATTAAATCCAAATTTCTGTACAAACCTTTGTTTTCCTCTCTTGTGACTCTTTTGTATTCTCAGACAGTAAGCTTTCTGAAGAATTTCTAACATATTGCAGATGAACAACTGTCAGCTTCATTTCTTTGTAGTATTCTGGATCAAACAGAAGAAAACTGAGTCTAGGTGAATGTAAAAAATTATTTTACCAATTAAATCAAACTCTCTCATAAATAGAAATCACCTCATCTGAAGTACTATACAGCTGTATGGAATGTACTTTACAAAAATAAACTTGTTCTTTTCAGAAGTGCTGACACAACAAAATGGTTTCAGAACTTACCAAAACAGTTACAGTAAGATACACATTGAACAATTTCATCCTTATTAAGAAAAGATTAAACTTTGAAGTGGAAAGCTGGTTGCAAGCATACCATATTATACTTAAAGGTCATATGCTAAAGCTATGGCAAATGTCTTCTGTGAGCATCTGTCAAATTTTAGACAACTTACATTTCATCTAATATTATGAGGATTCCAGTAATTTTGCATCACTTACTCGGAATGAACATCATTTACCTCTTGTTCTGTGCAGTCTTTCAGAGCCAAAGGTGTTCTATTTTAACATCTTTCTTTCTAAAAATTGTTTTTTTCTTGTTATCATAATAACTCATACAGTAAGTTTAATGTAATGAAAATTGTAACAATTAAATTCTAGCAACTGAAACTATGAGCACTGAATTACTTTGCTCTGGTCATTTAATCAGATTTCTTTTATGCTTTCCACTCACTGAGAATACTAAATAATGCTTACTTTATTTAAGACACAAACTGTAGCTTGTTTACCTGACTAAATAGCCCAATACAAGGGAGTCTGCATGCAGGATAAAAAAATTCTTAGAAAAAGAAAGTATGAAAAGTATTCTTACACATTACTCTTAAAAACAGATTAGAATTTTAAGCATTGAATCAAATAAACTATCCTCACCAACACTACAAGCTTCATTTTAATAGTCTGTATAAACTCAAAGGATCATTTGTCTTTTTAAAAGATGAGGATCTCTTGCAATAAATTTAGATGTACAGTGTGAATTGTTTATGTATCAGGCAGCATAACTAGGTGATTCTATTTTTCTCTAAAGGATTTTCTCACTGTGCTGGAAGCATAGAGGTAAATGAAATACCCTTCCATTCATAGGTTTTCAACTGTCTTTTTGGTCACTTCAGGTTATATCCAAAGTGCATCATTTCCAATTTGACTGTTCACTAGAATCTATAATTTAAAAAAAATTAAATACATTCACTGTAAATGCATACATAGGGGAAATCCAGTGTTCCTTTCCACATTACCACTTCTGGGAACTCATAGAAGTACTGCTCCAGAAAATACTTTGTCACTGACCTTTTCTTCTGCTGGAAAATTTCTTTTTTACAAGTCCTACCCAAGAGCAAAGTTTATGTGAAAGAAGAGATATCAGAAAAGCTTCATAGTTATATTTCCTGGAGGCCAGGCTTTTATTATGACTTCTAGGGCTGTGTGGATACTAAAGATCAACCATTGACTTCCTGAAAAGACCGAATAGGGGAACAAGCTCATGAGTCTTAAAGCATCTACTCTTTCTTCTAATATTTCTTACTATGAAAGAGAAATACTAGAGAAGAACAACCAGATACACAGCTGTTCTGTGGAACTTAGAGAACTTGTTCTACATGACACGCTATGTATTAATCTATGTAGTTGATCTTTAATTATGCATACACCTGGGGTTTCTCCCTCCTCCTCACAGTGCTAGCAATGATTAACATTCCTAGTGTCAAATTTCGCCTTTGGCATGTTATAGGAGTTACTGGTTACAATCACAGACAATGTTGATTGGAAATTAACTTGTTTCTAAAAATTATAGTTGTAGGTACTACAGAGTGACTTATTAATATTAAAATACAGAACTAATAATGCTGTTGCTGCAAGAGGATTGATACTTTAAGGACACTCCATTTTTACCATCCATCACAGCACAGTTGTTCTATATGTTCTCTTTTTTTTTTTTTTTTTCCCTTCTCTTCCTCCTTTTTTTTTTGTTTTATTTTACTGAATTCATAATTGCTCTTTTTGTTTGAAATTTGATCACTTATTTGCACATAATTTGTCTCAATTTAAAATCCCATTTTCTAATATATGTTACCATTAATTTTTCATCTCTGTGCCTTATTACACATAAAAGCAAATGACAGTGAACACTAAGTTTCAAAGTATTAATGATCTATTTAATGCTGATTTCTTAAGAAAACATGTTGAGTAACAATAAATTGGTGAAAGGGAAGTCTAAATTTAAATCTACATAAAGATTATTACAGTATCTATTTGATTGTGACAATACTGCTTCAACTGGGTACTGTATAAAACTGCATAAAATAATATCTTGCAGAAGTTCCCTTGTAACCTCTTGCTTAACATCTGTTTCTGCATGCAGGTGGATTGTATAACTCAGTGTATGCCCAAGTATGACATTATTCATTCACAATCTTGTGCATCTTTAACATAAGGGTATGTATTTTTAAATCTAGGAAATCATAAAGTGAAGTAACATTTATTCTTGCTTTTAATCTTGTATATAGCAATAGGGAAGTATTTAATAGAGCAGACTATGAAGTATAGCTCAGCTACTCTGTCTTTTTGATAAAGATTAAGGCGATACACATCTTGGCTATCCCTATATTCTGAAATTTAGTAGCGATTACACCTCCTCAGACATGTTGCTGCAGTGTTTCCTATTCTTACTGTTAGAAAGCTTTTCTCAGTCATGACTGTAAGTTTTGCTTTAATGAAGACTGATGATTTGTAATTGTCCTTGACCTTAGTGGATACAGGAAAATAACGTATCACTGGTACTTTTATAACAATCCTTTTAATATATTAGATTGCTACCTTTCTATACCACTCTCTTTTGTTCTAGGTAAAATTCCCTCCCCAATGACTATTACTTTCAAGATGGTTTAAATCTACTATCTTCCTTCTGCTGAAATCCAAGATTATTAAATCATTCCTTAATTATAATCACAGTTAGTAGAACTGTTATATTCTCTGTTTTCCATCTGATATTCTTACTAGCACAGACCAGAAGATCTGTCTCATTTGTAAAACAACAGGTTGTTTGTTGACTTCTGTCAAGCCAGCAGTCTGCTCTACACAATGACATCCGTTTCCTTTGGTTTCTTCTAGATATTCCTAATTCTGTACTTGTTTACTTCTGAAGTGTAGTATTTTGCGCTTATTTTTAATGGATATTATCTTGTTGATCTCAGACCTTTCTCCACTCCATCAAAATGATTTTCATCCTGTCTTCAAGAGTGTTTGCAACTCTATCTATCTGTTTACCATCTGTGAATAGTCTAAGTTCTGCCTTTAGTTCACCATTCAGGTTTCTAACAAAAATGTTTCAAAGGATTCAGCTGGAGAACCTCTTGGAATATAAATTACAACAACTACTTCTATAGAAATATTTTAACCTATTATGCATCTGGTTTTTAGTGACTGTGAATAAGAGGTTGGTTTTAATGTTTCTGTGGAAGGATGGAGTGTCAAAAGCTTTATATGACATTTACAGTTCAGCTGCCTCTTGTCCTATAACACTACTCTAGCTACACTATGAAAGGAGTAAATTGGATTTTGCTAGGTTTATTGGTTTGCTTGGTTTTGGTTTTGTTTTGGTTTTTTTTCATTTTATTTTGGTTTTTATATCTTCCTTTCTATTCCTTCTATACATTGAAATGTATATTTGATGCTTGGTTCTCTGTCTCATTACAGACTAAAAGCAACTGATAATTCCTTGTCATTCTCCTCCTATCCCATCTGTTGAAAGATATCCACTTTGTATTTGCCCCTTCCCTGTTTCTTGGTGACAGATACTATAACCAGGGTTATGATAAAGAAATGATTTTCTCTACCATTTTGTTATCACTACAGATACAATCACTTTGTTTAACAGATGCTGTCAGAGTTGATATTTGTTCATTGGATATTATCTTACTTATATGCACTAATTGGAGTATTTGACCTAAAGCATTCATAGATCAGTAGAAATCATTTTCTTGTACTTTACCATGGAAAGTGAAATATTCACACTGATTTATGCTTTGTATCATACAAAGACATAACAATTTATCCATTATTAAATGTTTTTTTATCTAAATATGTCACTTCTACATATTACAAAATAGTTAATTCAGACAGTGTCTTTGAGAATATATTAATGAACAATTCTTTGAATGGACTAAAATTAACACCATCTAAGTACCTTATTTGTTTTATTCACATGGAAAAAGCATTCTGTGACACACTTGTTATGGAAACATTATTGCCCTTCTTCAAATGGGAAAATTAAAGTATAGACTCTTCGGTGGCTTGACAAAGATGACCTCAACAAACCAGCAAACATTGCAAGGATTTAGAGCCTTCATGTTCTGAATTCTTTTCCATTAAAACTAGAAACATTCAAATCAACATCCAATGTATCTGGACATCCAGTGTTGCAGGTGCCTGCGAGCCTCAATCTGCAAAATAAACTTAACAAACTTAATCTATAGAAATAGATTTACAGAAATCTATAGAAATAGGAACAATTAAGCAAAAGCATAATAGGAGGCTGTATTCCTTCAGAAAGTATAGTGATAATATCTAGTATGTCTTTTAAAGTCTAAAAAAGCTTCCTACTTTTTTTTTCTTCCATGTTTAGATCTGTGAAGTTTTTTCATGAGCTCTGAGAAGTACCATTTAAAAGGAGTGGCTGAACCCACAGGTAAGAGGAGATGAAAGTGGGATTCAGAAGTAGTGTTTTATGCCCCAATTATTAGTATCACAGAAACTTCTACATATCTTTTGAAGTTCCACTGACTTTAGTGATATGTTCTGTGGTCTTTGCAGCATTACACTGTATTTAATATGAAGTGGTGAAATAATGCTTTAAAATAAGAATAGACTTTTACATTCACTGTAATCATGACTTCCAATCCACATCTACTAAAAAAAGGTGTCTATTTCTTCTTGATTGAAGAAAAGGAAGTCTTTTGTTTTCAAGTAAACTAGTGATATGTTTCACAACTAATGCTCAGCAAATTTTGATTGTTCAAATATTCCTCAAATTATAGACACAGTGATGAAAACCCAGAAAATGGAGGACTCAGAGTTCAAGTTCATTGGAATAGGGAGATCTGCTAAGTGCGTTAGAGGAAATGTTTCTCTTCTGGTTTTCTGACCCTTTGTGTGCACCCTGACAAATACAGAAAAAATAAGAGGTTTTAACATCTGTATCATCTAGGAATAATATAGCTGACAGTGGTATACCTGACTGGATTAGGTTTTAGTCCACAGACCATTGAAGATATGGGACATCTTTTAACTTTACGCAGTATGGTTTTTTCACTATCAGTGATAACACTCATATTGTGGCTTTCACTGTTAATCTCACTTTATTGTATAAAAACATGTAAAATATTAATTGTAACATGGAACATCTGTAAGTTTCTTGTGGCATCAGTTTCCTATATTAAAATGTATTATTCATTTACCTCGTAGGATTTTGAACTATATGGCAATCATATTACTTCTTCATTGCAGCTTCTTCTGTAAGTGAAATACTCTTATGCCTGTAAATCTTCCCTCCATACAGATGTCAATATACAAATAAAATGTAGATTATCCAAATGTTGGCAGAACTTGAATACAAAATATATAGACGGAACAAACTTGTCAGCCTTTAATTTTGGCTAAGACAGTTTACATGCTCTTTACTCATTCTGTCAACTTCAAAATTAAAATTAACTTAGTTCTTGTTACATAAGACAGACAAATAGTTACTTCAGAAAGTGTCCTTGTTCAGAGTAATGGAATAATTTCTATCTCTTTTTTCCATGTGAAGGTCTTCTGCTGTTTTGGTGGTAGATTGAATGCTATATTTGAATAAATCATGACCACGACACTAAGAAACATTGAATGCATTACTGTATAATTGAAAAAACATAAATTACTAATTGTCAGACTACCTTTATGATCTATGATAACTAAAATATGGCCAGGGTTTAGGGTTCTTTTCACAGTTTTAAAAAGCCACTTACTACCAAGCAAATATTTTAGGTTGTCCCCTCTCACTCATCCCTTTTTGGAGGGCATAATTTACCTGAAATATTAAAAAAAGGCATCAAATCCATGTTTTCAATATTGGTGGATTTATATCCTCTGTATCCCAGCTGTAAACTTCCCTTTCTACTTGAGAAGATAATATACTTTGTTCAGTAGAAGTTTTTACAATGTTAACAAAATAAAGGATCAATCACTTTAAATTCTTCTCACTGTCATAGACATTAATTGCTGGTTCCAATAGTGATTCAAAATGCAGCTCATCAGCCAGATTGATCTACATAGAGCATAAAAATTCTTTCTTTTTTTAACATTCCTCATCTTTAGTCCACAACTATTATCTTTCTTTTAATTATCCTATTGGTGTAACTTGACTTTAACTTGACTTTAAATTACAGAAATGTTATAAATGTATATTCTTGTAATCTATCTTCTTCAGATGAGAAGATCTTAAGTGGAAGCAGTGCCAGAGCTGCATATACTGGTTTCTGAAGCATACCCCTTGCATTGCTCTGGCCTTAGCACTTCTGCAGTCTTTTCAGATTAGTCTATAGATAGCTCTTTTCTAATGTGTAATGTAAGCAGCAGGAGAACAATGCTATTATCTGAACCTTCCCTATGACTCTGTAGAACTGAGAAAATAGGTAATTCCTAGCTTCAGAAAATATATACTGTTAATCATCACAGAAAATTAATAAAACACAGGTATACTTCTGGGAGCTGTGCAAGGCATACTGAGAAGTCAACAACTGTCTAGGAGGAGAAACACCATGAACTAATTTTGTAGAAGTGTTTCTGAAATACTTCATCAATCCCCAATTGGCTTAATGAGTGAACACCTGTGGTAGAGACAAGCAAAACAGTGTTAATGAAAACATTAAAGAAAAAACATGCTGATGTCTTCATACTTTTGGAATAATATATCTACATTACATTGACAAAGTTTATTCATCTGAATTTTTTTCCAGTATTTTTAGAATCAAGATGCTGAAACCTTTAGATTTCAATATGTTCTGTCTTAACAAGACTGAAAATAAGCAAATAAATGAAAGCTATAGGGGTACTACCCTTGATTTTGGGAGACCAGACTTTAGCCTGCTCAAGGAATTAGGTAGTAAGGTTCCCTGGGAATCTGATTTTTGAGTGTAACAGTGTCCACAAATGCTGGTCATTTTTTAAAGAGTGCAGAAGTAGGCAATACCACTGTGTTGGAAGTCAAGCAAGAGGGAAAGAAGGCTGGCTTGTCTGAACAGGGATCTCCTCTGGAACTTAGGCAGAAAAAGAAAGTGTATAGACTGTGGAAGCAAGGTTGGGCTACACAGTAGGACTACAGAGTTGTTGCTTACCAGCCTAGGAAAGGAATTTGTATATGCAAACCTCATTTGGAGTTGAAGCTGGCAAGTATGTTGGTGGATAACAAAACAGGGAGAGTTTAAGTATGCTGACAGCAAAAGAAAGGCTCAAGAAATATTGATCTCTTTATTGATGGCATTGGTCACCTCACAGATATGGATGAAGGTAAAGCAGAGACATTTAATGTCTTCTTCACTTCTGTATTTAATACTAATGATGGGCCCTGGGGCTCCCAGAGCCTTGGCTTGGAAGACTCAAGTCTCAAGGTGTGATAAGCTACCAGTTGATTTTGGATTGGTATAGTATTTGCTGTTGCAACTGAAAGTACATGGGTCCCAAAGGGATTCATCCCAGGGCAGTGAAAAAGATCACTGATGTTATTGCAAGACCTACCTTATTTATTGACAGTCTTGGGAATCTAGAGAAGTTGACTGGAAGCTGGCAAATCTTATTCCAGTTTTCAAGAAGGGAAAGACCCTACTAGTTATAGGCCTGATCATCTCACTTTAGTGTTTGGTAAAATTATGGAGATGATTATTCTGGGAATTATTGACAAAAGACTTGAAAGACAATGCAGTGACTGAACAAAGCCAGCATGCCTTCATGAAGGGAAAGTCATGCCTTATTAACTTAATATCTTGTTATGACGAGGTTACCTGCCTCATGAATCAAGGGAAGGCAGTGGACATAGGTATTTGGGGATTTAGAAAAACTTTTGATATTGTTTTCACAGTATCCTTCTGGAAAAAAAATGTTCAGCATATAGCTGAATATGCACACAGTATGATTGGTGAAGGATTGGCTGAAGGGACGCGCTCAAATCGTTGTACTTATTGGGATAACATCTCTCTGGCAGCCAGTGGTGTTCCACAGGGCTCAGTTTAAAACCAGTTCTCTTCAATGTTTTTTGTTAATGACCTACACACTGGGGACAGGTCACACTATGTACGTTTGCTGAAGATATGATATTAGGAGGATCTGTTGGCTCCCTTGAGAGCAGAAAAGCACAACAGAGAGATCTTGATAGATTAGAGTGCTGGATAATCATCAGTCACATGAAGTTTAGCAAGAGCAAATGCTGGATTCTGCACTTGGAACACTAATCCTGGATTATATATAGACTGAGAAACAAGATGCTGGAGTGCAGCCCTGCAGAAAGTGATCTGGGAGTTTTGGTTGATGATTAGTTCAATATGAACCAACAATGTGCCCTGGTAGTCAAAAGGGCCAGCTGTATCCTGGGGTGCATTAATCACAGTATAGCTATCCAGTCAAAAGAAGTGATTGTCCCCATGTACTTCTGTGTTGATGCTGCCTCACCTCAAGGTACAGTGTTGGGTTCCACAATATAAAAAGAATACAAAAATATAACAACATGTCTAAAGGAGAGCAACACAGATGGTGAAAGGACTAAAAAGCATGGGTTATGAGGAGGAGCTAAGGATATTAGGTTTGTTCAGATTAGAGAAGTGGAGACTAAGAGGTGACCACATTGCTGTCTACAACTTCCTTATGACAGGGAACAAAGAGGGAGACCCTGGTTTCTTCTCTCTTGTATCCAGTGTTAGGGTATGTAGGGGAAATTCAGGTTGAATATTAGGAAAGAGTTATTCACTGAAGGGGTGGCCAAACACTGGAACAAGCTCCCCAGGACCATGGCCCCATGCCTGCCAGTGTTCAAGAAACATTTAGACAACACTCTTAGACACATGGTTTAACTTTTAGATTGCCCTGCATAGACTCAGGAGTTGGACTCCACGATCTTTGTGGTTCCCTTCTGTCATTGTTTATGCCAGGAGCGGAGAGATGCATCAACATATAAATTCAGCAAGAGCAGGCAAAAAAAGCAACTTTATTAATTTACAACCCCATTTTATATACCCTAGCCCCATAGGGCGATTGGTCAGTGATCATCCATCTCCTAGGGTGAGTGGCTAAAGTCCTACAACACCTATTTCAAAATATTTTTCCAATGTACCATAAACAGAACTTAGCAAAACACCATGTGTTAGTCTAGTTTACAAAACCGTCCTACTGTTTCTCATAACACGTGTGACAAAGGCAGGATTCTCACCAAATATTGTGAGAACCTAGGAAAATCCCTCTGCTGGCAGCTTTTCAGCATCCACACCCTTCCAACTCATAATATTCTATGATTTTATGATACTATGATTCAGTGTTCTACATACCTATTCTTTTTTTTTTTTTTTCCCATCCACAGTGGTTTGTGCTTAGAGATTTTTGAGTGCTTTGGCATTAAAACACCTCTTAGATAAGAACTTGATTTATAGTATTTCCCTCCGTACTCATCATTAGTGAGGCCACACTTTGAGTTCAGTTTTGGGCACCTCAATACAAGAAAGATATTGACATGCTGGAGCGGGCCCAGAGAAGAGTAACAAAGCTTGTGAAGGTCCTGGAGAACAAGTGTTATGAGGGCCAGCTGAAGGAACTGGGGATATTTAGTCTGAAGAAAAGGAAGCTGAGGGGAGATCTTATTGCTCTCTATAACAGCCTGAAAGGACATTGTAGAGGTGTAGACAATGGTCTCTTCTCACAAGTAACTGGTGATAGAACAAGAGGGAATGGCCTCAAGCTGCACTAGGGGAGGTTTAAACTGAACATTAGGAAAAAAAATTTCACTGAAAGGGTTGTCAGGCATTGAAATAGGCTGTCAAGAAAGGTGATTGAGTCACCATGCCTAGATGAGTTTAAAAGCCTTATAGATGTGGTGCTTGAGGATATGGCTTAGTGGTGGACTTGGTAGAGTAGGGTTAATGGTTGGACTTGGTGATCTTACAGATCTTTTCCAAGCTAGATGAGTCTATGATAGTCACAGGCTGTCTGTAAAATCAAACAGATGAGGACACATCCAGAGATCATCTAGTCCACTCCCTTGCATTCAAGCAGTATTAGCTACAGCAGATTGAAAAGGTTGTATTCAGTCAGGTTTTTAATATCTCCAAGGCCAGAGATTTCTCAGCCCTTCTGGGTAACCTGCCCTGGTGCTGAACCAATGTAAAAAAGTGTTTCCATATATTCAAAAGGACATACATATCCTTGATTTGTGCTGGATATCACTGGCAAGACTCTGGCTCCCTTATCGTTTATGTCCCCATCAGGTATTTATATGCATGGATTTCTTATCTATGTGCCCTCTGTGCCTTTTCTTCTCCAGGCTGAACAGTACCAGCTCTCTCAGCTTTTTCTCGTTTGAGTGAAGCTCCATCGCCCTCATTGTATTTAAAGCCCTTTAGTGGACTTTCTTCAATGCGTCCATGTCTGTTTTGTAAAAAGAATCCAGAACTGGACACAATGCTGTAGGTGTGGTCTCATCAGAGTCTGAATAAGAAATAAATCTAAAGGTCAATGAACAAATAACATAAACACTTGTCCTACATGAGCTCAGATTGGTACCCATCTTCTGACATTTATTCTATGAGACAATACAAGCTGCCTACCTCTGACAGACATCTTGAAAAAGCTGCAAAGGAAAACACATGAAATGTCTGTCTTTTGGGGGAATTAATATGTAAACTTAATGCTGTACTGCTCTGCTTTGAGCTGAATCAGTGGTTCATGATGCATCAGTTTGCTGAGAAAAGAAACATGGCTAGGGGAAAGTGGGGTCATTGTTTCCCTAATTCATTGTATTAATCTGTCTTCTAGGAAGACAGAACTGTAAGCTCCCAGACAGAGAAGATGTTTAAGAATGTCGTAGTGTCAGAAGCTTAATTCTGTTTTCAATACATTATCCAAAAGTGGTTTCCATTCTCTGATTGTCTTTAGTGTTTTCTTCCTTCTCTTTGTTTTCAGCACAGGACTGCTGGCTGTCTTGCAATTGAACATTCGTTGATATACATTTTTACACATCAGCAATACAGATTTTAAAATCAGTGCTAACTGTCAATTTTGTTGATGATGCACAAGGCAGAACAGAGCACAGCTTGTGGTTTTACAGCCTTTTGTCAGCAGTATTGACAGCAGTAAAACCCTGAAGCAGAACCTACACAGGAAGCAGATATATGTACTAACAAGATGTTATTTTTAGAGTTTCTTTTCTAGCTCATAGCTTTTTACTGGCCATATTTTAATTGGTCCATTTGCAACAGAAAAAAAATAGACTGTTTTCTATTGTAATCAAACAACATTTGGGAACTATCTGACCCAGTAATACAGTTCCCCTTCTATCTTAATACAAGTAAACCTAATTAAATACATTCCAGTTTTCTACCAAAAACAATGTTTCAGCTTTGACCTGTCCATAAGTTTTGCATTAAGCACAGACTTTTGATTATACTGCAGAAAAGTAATGAGAGAAAGAGAAGAGGAGGGAGCTTACATTTTAATGCTTTTGAAACATTCTTATTTTTTCCCAAATAAAGAAGAAGTATAGCTGTAGAAGGAAAAAAAAAAAAACCCCAAAATATCTCTTGAACAGGTATTATTATCTCTTATAAAACAGTAACTACAACTTTCTAAACTTTTAAATATGAACTGGACTAATATTGTGAAATTTTCATTACTGACATTAGTAAATTTTAAGAATGAATGGTGATAGTATAGTATCACATACTTAATATCTAAATAATGAAGCTTTAATGAGAACCTTTTTTTTTGTGATCATTAACAAATCTATTCTTCTAGACATTTTACTTTATTGCTTATATTCATTAAGACTTTGATCACACCTTCTTTAGTCAACAGGAGAATCCATGTCTTATGATCATGTCAATAACTCTGCTTTTCTTAAGGAAAAGGAATACAACATTGAGACTAGTGTTGCACATCTTCACATTGTAGGTCTAGGAGTGTTTATATGGGTGTGATGTGTTCTAGGCTTCTTTATTCAGCACTGGTGAGGTCACTCCAGGAGTGTTGTGTCCAGTTCTCAGCTCTTCAGTACAAGAGAGACATGAATATAGCAGAAAGATCCTAACAGAGATAACTAAGGACATCTCTCCTTTGACAAAAGGCTGAAAGAGCTGGGACTGTTTAGCCTGGAGAAGAGAAGGCTCAGGGGTGGATCTCATGAATGTTTGTAAGTACATGAAAAGAAGAGTGCAAAGAGGATGGAACCAGGATATCTTCAGTGGTTCCCAGTTACAGGACAAGAGACAATGGGCACAAACTGAAATACAGAAGGGTCTTTCTGAACATCAGGAAACACTGCTTTACTGTGAGGACGACTGAGCACTGGAACAGATTGCCCAGATGTAGTGGAGTCTTGATCCTTAGAGATTTTTAAGAGCACCTGGACATGGTCCTGGCAACTGCCTCTATATGACTCTGTTTGAGTAGAGGAGTTGAACAATATGAAATCCAGAGATCCCTTCCTCTGGAGGTCCTTCACCCACCATTTTGTGATTCTGAAGTTATAATCAAAGTTTTCTACTATCTCCTATTACAATTTCAATTTTTTCTTCAAACTTCACGTATCAAGTGAAATTTTCTCTGTTGGGATATATACTTCTGAATAATTATATTATATATATTTTATATTATATATTAAAAAAAGTTAATAAAAATTAACAAAGCTCAGGATCTTAGTGAACAAAGTTAAAATAAAATGTATTGGTTTGCAGGGAGGGAAAGAAGGAGGAAGTGGAAGAAGGAAAGGAGAGCAAGAAAGAGAAAGGGAGTGAGGGAAAGGAGAGAGGGAGTAAGGAGGGACACAATAATTATATGAAATCATACAGAAGATAAAAAACTTTTACCCAGATTTGTTCAATTAGAGCCCCACAGACCAAAGAGGTCAGTAACCTGAGTGAAGCCCCAAGGGTTGCATGGATATCACAGAGCAGAACGTCATCCTACTTGATCTGTTAGGCACACAGATGGTGGCTGTTGAGAGCACACTCCGGAACAACTTGTACAGTAAAGTAGCAAGGCAAGCCACTAATCATATATTGCTCAGTTAATCAATCATTCACCTAAGAAAGACCAGCTGGCACAATTCAGAAAGAGTCTATAAATGTAAAAAAGGGCTCATTGGTATTTCTGGCCTATCCTTGCGATCTATAAAATAGACTTGTTTGGTTTATGGTTTGGCTAGCTGTTCACTGTCAAATTGAATTCACTGTCATGCTTATCTCTTCAGAAAAATAACTTAAAATGAATGTATCACTAATAAATTCATTATCCATAAACTCAGATAAGAATGAGAGTCAATAATAAACAAAGCCAAGCTAAACTGAGGAAGCTTTAAGAATCCTTAGAAGAAATTAAGAGTGATCAGTTGCAACATTTCTTACTGTGATAGCACAAAGATGGGTGATGGCCTTAACTTGATGTTATTGCCAGAGAGACTGTAAGATGCAGCACATTATATGAAGTAGTCTATCAAAAATCTCACATAAAATAAGGACATTCTGGGATTTGATTTGGAACCTTAGTCCTAGAGCACTCTCGTTGAAGTTATTAGGCTCCTAAAACTCTGATTCCAGAGATGTCCAGAATGAATTCAGTTTCAGAGTATCCATCTATCCTTCCCTCCCTTCACACATTGAGTATAGCTCTTGTTAAAGTAGCTATTCCACAAAGAAAACTCCCAGATGTAGTAGTACACAAAATGTGTGCAAGAAATATTCACCTTTAGCGTGATTAAGTGGTTGTCACTTCCCCATAAATGACATTTTACATGAAATAGATGTTGTTTGAAACGTCTGAAAGGGACAGGAATCCTATTCAAACACAAAGCAGAAGGCTCAAAATTAATTACAAAATCATATTAATTATTTTTCCTTCTCCATCCAGCAGGAGAAAACCAAGATTAAGTTAACTTCTAAGGATTAATGAGGGTTTGCAATGCAAAGCAAAAGAACAATCTTAGATTTCTTTGGTAAAGGCACTGAATCTGGACATCCCACATCTTACTGTTCTGTTTTATTGTTCTATGAAGGAATATCAGTAGCCCCAGCTACCAGGCAGGTCAAACCTTTGTGTTTAGAAAGAAATGTCCTAAGAATTTCAGAAGAGTCTATGTGACTGTGGATCCTACCTGGATGTCAAACTATCACTAAACAACGAAGATAGAGTTTGCCATAGATAGTTAGACTAAATTTAACCAACTTGACTGCCTCATCTTAAATAGTGGCACAACAGCAAAAGTTGGTGTATTTGGGTTTTTTGTTTGTTTGGTTTGGTTTTATGGTTTTGATTTTAAAGGCAGAGGTAAGTAAGTTGTCATACTTTGCGTAGACGCAGTGACACGAGGTACTTGCAGTCCTATGCTCCTATTAAGTCAATACAAGTCTTTCTCTGGACTGCAATATATAATAGCCTGAAATCTTTACAAGCAAGGTGGAATGGGAGATTGAAACTTGAGTGTTATATAGTGTAATCCTTTAGCCCATGTTATAACAGTTGCTCACAACCACGTTGCACTCATTTTAGAAAAATGACTTGCAAGGGAATCCATCTAAAATCTGTGTCAAGAAGAACATGGGTATCATATGGTTTGTAAGTGGTTCATTTTTCAATGTATCTGCTCTGATAAGAAGTGTTGATTCAGTATCTGAATCAGAACCTGAAAGTACCAGTATTGGGAGACTATTCCAAATGCTATATGGAGACTACTAATTTGTGACCTCCAACCAAGTATATTAAGGCTAAAAGAGAGACAAAATGTTAATGTAATTTTTAAATCCATAAATTGAAATGTACTTTTTTATTAATTCATCTTTTTCTCCAAAAACCTCTATTTTGGACATGAAAATAGAAAGTAGAAAAAGAACACAGATGTTTTTAACATTAACACTGTAATGAAATTACTTTAGTTTTCAATTTACTGTTTGCTCAGGCAAGTCACAACTTTCCTTTGCTAATTCATAACTGTATGTCCAAAAATAATTTCTTCCAGAATTTAACATTGCTGGCAATAAGATACTTAGTTTTTCACCCACAATCTTCTTGACACACAGAAGATAAGAAATATTAAAATATATTAGAAATAATAATAACAAGAATCTTTATTTAAAAGTTCAAGCTATTGAAATCATAGTAATCACCACAGTCATCAGAGTAAGGGGTGAGTAGCTACTTCATGAAAAAAATAGTATAAGCTTAAAGCACTATTATTTGTGATTAATTAGTCAGAGAGGTAAAATTTGTTTTGTAAAAATAATTCATTGCACAACTTGTTGATACTTCATGTAGATCACTCAACAATCATTGATTTTAGTGCTAATAAAACTTGCATAGTTAAAAAAAACAACAACCCTGATACTGTTTGTGTATCTCTGAATGTATTGTACCTCCTTACAAATGAAACTGGAAAAATAAGTTTTAGTCTTTTCCTTTCTCCTTTTTTTTTTTTTTTTTACACTTCATTCTTCTAGGTGTACCTTCAATTACAGATTTCTTCCAATTGCCTAACTGCATTTTGCATATCACTCTCAATGAAAGCACATTTTTCATGGGCCTTATTCTCAGCCTAACTACCAATAGTTACTGGAGCAATTAATCAATAAAATGATTTCCTTCTGCCACACCAGTTCTGTTCACTGGGGCCTCTGTCTTTGAAAATTTATGCATTATGTTATTGTTCTAGTCCAAGAACTATACTGACGAGAGTAGAATGAATGGGCAATCATCTTTGCAAGAGAGAAATATATTTCTCATAGATTTTTAAAGGCGAACCATTGCCTGACTGCAATGTTGGAGTATGGCTTCTGGATTTACAAAGACTGGTTTCTGTTACAATGAATTCTCACCAAGGAAGTTATAGGGCTTACTCTGAACTGGGTAGACTGATCATCTATGGTCCTTCTAAATTTTTTAATACTTTGTATTACAAAAGTACATATTACCATCTCTGTGTGTGCTTCAGTAGTCAATTAAGTACTTCATTCAGGTAAAAGGAACAAAGAAGAAATGAAAAAAAAAAGGGGGGGGAGGGAAGTTTATAATAAAAATAAACCCATTCAAGTTTCAAGTTTTACAGTTAAATCCTGATTGCCTAACATAGATATGCAGGTTTTTCTTTGCTGAAATTTAGTCAGCTGGCTGCTTGTACTCTCTTTCTTCTCCACAGAGACAAGCCAGAGCCCCAGAAGTCTTGTAGGGAGTTTATTCACTCTTGCTTAAGATGAGTGTCTCTCTTTTCCATTAAGGATGCAAGAAATGTTAGTTCCTCTGTTCCCAGCTGTGCTACAATTTACAACATATTTCAGAAATATGCTCTGGCCATATTGGCCACCCCTCCTTTCCTAGGGCGAGCAGCTGTATAGGCAGGAACACAAGACTACTTTTTCTAAACCATTTCAGGAATGCACTCTAGCAATAATGCCATAGCTGTTCTTTTTCATTTCACATATCTCTCTTTTCCTGCATCCTCTTCCCGCAGCGCACACTTTCATCTGCCCCACACAATTCTAAGATCAATTCAATTCATGGCATGTACTTTGGGACAGTCATAAAATGTATTGTATTTCTGCCTTGTATCACTTCTTGTACTAAATCTGAGTACACAGCCTGGAAAACCTGGAAAATCAGCAGGCTGGATTAACCATCTGGGATGTGGAGAGTGTTAGGTGCACTACAGGCAAGATTTGGACAGACTGGATCTTACTCTCTAAGAAAGCTCATGATGACATATGCATTTACCATAGGAAGCTATGTGGGAAAGGTGCAGTGCATCATTCTAGTCCTTTATGGTAACTATTAATCATCGTCACTTCTATATGAGATAAGAGACAACTATTTACTTCACACTCACACAATCCTTCTCTGACTCCGAAGTATTATGTTAATGTACTCTAGTAATCATACTGTAACTCCTAAGAGCCTATCTTTCCTTTCATCGACTTTGCACAATATGATCAGTTCAATTCATAGCACACACCTTTTATAAGGCTGCAGAGAGTATCACATCTCTGTCATACACCACATCTTGTATTAAACCTCAATACAGTGTACAATTTAGCAACATATGATATGGTCTTTACATGCCCTTTTTATGAAATGTTTTACTTTACATATAAGATATTGTGTTATCTTAATCAAACTTTTTTTTACAAAACATTTAGCCAGTAATTCCCTGGTTTTTAGTCTTTCTGGTCCTTCTTTTATTTTACAACTGGATGAATGAGAAGAGTTTCTGTTGTACTAATCTAGATTTTGTGTATCACTTACCAAGCTGCCCTGATGTGGAGAACTCCAGTTGCTTAGACTGTTTCCTGTTATCTAGCACCCTAGGCTTTACATGCAGATATTTTACACATAATCTTGGTCTTGGTAAATAGTTAACAAAATTAAAAAGTGACATTATCTCTATTTGAGTAAATAGTTTGTATATGTAAGTATATTTGCTTAGAATACCATTTTCTCTGTTAGTTCTGCTCTTCTCTGAATGATTCTCTTCAATATTTCCTCAGACTCTAAAGGCAGAGCATCAACATCTACCATCCAACAAATGTAGCATCAGCACTTGACAGAACTGTGAATCATCAGAAATACTCTCTATGGGAAGTTCTTTTGCTCTAGGCAGATTAAGAATGAACTTTATATTCTGATGTTGTTAAATCTATTACCTATTCCTACTAATGTATATCCAGAAGGACAGGAACATTATTCCTGAAGAGGATCAGACTAGCAGACACCTTAACATCTTTGCGTGTTTAGTAGACAATAAATGCTTTTTGCTTACAGGCTGTTTAGGTGCAAGAAAAAAATGTTAACAATAAGATAATTTCTGTTTTCTTTTCACTAGCTATTGAGTAGTGTTTTTTAATTTCTTTTAGCATTTCTGTAGCATTGTCACCACAGTCAGTATCATATTTCCATAAATCATGTGGGGTTTTAATTTGAAGTTTTTGGGAGGGATGTTATAAATCTCTGCTTTTTGAGTCATATTTCAGTAAGCATATTTATAAGGACTTAGACCTTTTATCACTAATGTCATGCATAAAGCAATTTTAAAATGAGCATGATTTTACCCACAAATATACTATAATAAAGAATACTATTGTAATTCTAATCCATTCAAGATTTATTCAAATAACACACATTATATAGTTATATATCATGTAGAAGCCACAATCCTGTCATTAGCTTTAATTGTTTTCTTCAGGCTTTAAGAATTGGTTTAAAAATAATTCCCTGAACTGCAGGGATTGGGATGTTTACTTCTACATGAATGTTTTCCAAAACAGCTACAGTAGTTGAAAAATTACTTATATTCTTTTCAGTGAGAAAGTTGCTTATTAGCACCACTTAAGAAATAGATTTTGGAAATCTGTTACATGCTAGTCAATCCATGATTACAAACATAGCTGTCCCTCAAGATACCCAACTTTCACATATGTTCTCAGCTCAAGCAAAATATATACCAAAGGTTGCCTCTCGAACCACTGAATTAATCTGTAACCATAGAAACAGCTGAACTGACCGCTAACAGGAGTATTCATCCTGATAGAGACCTCACCAATTCTGCAGAGGCCTGGCTGTCTGAGGTTCAGCATTTCATGTCAACAGGAAATGTGACCGACTCTCACTGATTTTTAAGTACAAGGGGAAAGTGAATATATGTAACACCATGGGTTTTCACTACGATACACTTCTCCAGTCACAGAGTTAGAGAAGGTTTTGTGCCTTTTCACCTTTCCTCAGTTGTTCACAAAGTACAATGATGCAATTTGTGATTATGAGAATTTTTAAGACGAGTTATATTCAGCACTACTGAAGGTTGGGGTCAAATCTGAAAATGAGTATGTATTAAAGAGTTTCTATGAAAACAGACATTTTTCTCTTCACATTCTAACAAATTTATACTGAGACTTTTTACGGCGATATATTTAAAATGTAGCATTAAAAACCAATCTGTGTTCTTCCATTTCAATGACAACTGTGGCTTAATGGTTCAGAAATTATGAATTTTATGGGATCAAATCTCTACACTGTTGAGGGCTGATGTTCAGGTTTCTTCCTTTTGAAAAAAATAATATCACAGGAGTGTTTGGTGGTCTTGTTTTGTTGGGGTTTTTTTTATGCTAGAACTGTCTAACTAATTGAGGGATCACACTTCAGAAGAGTTATTTGTTCATTTGTTTTCTTCTTTTGTCTAATGCAGATGCTTAAGTTCTAGAGGTGTGCTGGCTTTTGGATGCAGACTTGTTGCAGGCATCTTCCAGATACAGAATATCAGGATATACTTTTTTTTAGCTGTTCAGAACAATTAGCTTCTAAATGTGACCCCAATTAGTGGGAGTTAGGCAGTCTGGATTGCTCCCCAAGTTTATAAAATTTTCTTTGAATGTTCATTGGACTCAGAAACTTAGAGTGTAAAAACTGGAAAAAGACTAGTTAATAAGCAGCTGTGTTTCTGGCTTCATACTGGGTTATCAAAAAAAAGGGTTACAGATATCATGTGGTTTTGCCCAGGGTCTTTTATTTTTACAACAAGGTAAAAGTCATGCACCTGATTAAGAAAGAAAAGATGAAGAGTGCATTTGAGCATGAAGCAAAGCTCAGGAAAAAACACTAAGTCATTTCATGTGGTTGCCAAAAAGTATCGTAAGGAAGTGGTCCTCTGAAGTATGGATGTATGTATGTGTATATATCTGTGTTTGTGCCTGTAGATGTATACAAAATGAAAATTTCTTACGGTTAGAATTTTTAAAAAATATTTGCTAAATAGGCAGGTTCAATACAGCTGAATGCAAGAATACTAAGCTGACTGTAGTATGGAGGAAACTAACATCTATCTGTTCCCTCTGTGTGTGGCTTTGAAGGGGGATACTTCTATAAATTCTGTTGATTTGGTGAGGGAGGAAAAAAATGGTACTGAAAAACTGGTATTTCAAAAAGAAGTCCACTTAAATAATTGAATACAAATAAATACCACAGATATTTGCCAATAAGCTTATTTCTATCCTGAACTGTTTCAATCCCCAGAATTATACTAATATGAGAGAAGTTATTCAAAACTTCATTCTTGACATGCAGTTATAAAAGAATTGACTAGGAGGCATTAATTTAATCCTTGTGGGAGGTATAAACTCTCACTGAATGATGTACCTTAATTTGAGTTTATCAATATTAAAGAATAGTCTCTAATATCAGAATGCATTCTTGAAACTCCTCATTCCCTTGAGTACTTTTCAAAGAAGTTTAATGAGCAACAGAGCATGAGAGTGGTTTTCTGACTCTGTTCTCTAATTTGATACTTACTTTTTTTTTTTTTTATCTTTTCCAATTTATTAATGCAAATTGTAGCCTCATTCCTTTACATACCTCCATGCCTGATTTTGAAGCATTGATCACCTTCATTGGCAGTTGTAGGATGCAGGAATATCTGTTCTTTG